>JAVTVJ010011773.1:0-29872 GCA_034509425.1 Eopsaltria australis
AGCTCTCGGGGGACGTGGTGGCCACCGACATTGTCCCCAACGGGGACTGGACCTACCAGCTGCTGGTGCTGCTGGAAACGCCGCCCCGGCGCGGGCTCAGCTACAGCTGCCAGGTGGAGCACGTCAGCCTGGAGCAGCCCCTGAGCCGCCACTGGGGTACGGCCCGGCCCCCAGAGGCACGGCGGAGCCACTGCGGGGGCTGCGAGGGCCACTGGGAGGGAGTGGGAGGGAGTGGGAGAGAGGCCGGTTGGAAGTGGGAGAGGGGCTGTTGTGTGTGGAAGGGCTGGGAAGGGGTTTGGAGGATGCTGGGGAGGGTGGGATGGGGTTGCGGGGGTGGTGGTGGGCGCTGGGAGGGAGTTTGTGGGTGCTGGGTGGAAGTGGGAGGGACTGGAGTGAGGCTGGAGGGGCTGGAAGGAGATCGGGGATGGGAAAGCGGGGACTGGGATGAGGTTGGTTGTACTGGGAAGGGACTGGGAGGGGTCTGGGTGAGTCCTGGGAAGGGACTGGGAGAGGGTTTGGGGGTCCTGGGGGTGTTGGGAGCAACTGGGAGGGGGCTGTGGGATGGTGAGAGGGACGGGAGGGGCTTTGGTGGCTCCTGGGGAGGCTGGGAAGGGACTGGGGGGAGGTTTCGGGGGGTCCTGGGAGGGCTGGGGGTGAGTGGGAGGGTGGTGGGAGGGTCTCGGGGTGTCGGTGAGAGGTTTTTGGGGGGTCGTGACCCCCGCGGACCCCCCAGAGATGCCGCCGGACGCCGCCCGCAGCAAGATGCTGACGGGGATCGGGGGCTTCGTCTTGGGCTTCGTCTTCCTGGCGCTGGGGCTCGGCTTCTACGTGCGCAAGAAGGTGAGGGCGGTGCCGGGGCTCGTGTCCCCCTTTTGTCGCCCGGAGCGTGTGCGCTCCCCCCGGGGCCCCCCAGCCCGGCCTCACCCCCTTTGCTCTGCCCACAGAGCTCCTGAGCCGCCGCCGGCCGCAGCCCCTCCCCGTGGCCTCGGGCCCGCCCGGGACCCCCCGCTCCGTGCCCGCGCTGATTTTGGGGGCCTCGTGTGTCCCCCCCAGCGCCGCTGTCACTCTGCCCCCGCCCGGCTGCTGCCAGTGTTCCCAATAAAGCTTCCCAGTTCAAACCAGTCCCGTTTATTTGGGGGCGGTGGAGAGGAGGAGGAGGAGGCGGGACGAGGAAGGAGGAGGAGGAGCGATGAGGAAGGAGCGGGAGAAGGGATGGGGATGGAGGAGGAGGAGGAATAAGCTTGACAAAGGATGGAGGGGGAACCGGGAGAGGAGGAGGAGGGATGAGGAAGGAGCCAGTGGAATCTGGGGACGGGGCGCGTGGGAAAATCGGAATCGCGGGACCCCTGAGGTTGGAAAAGACCTCCAGGACAATCGCGCGTTCCTTGAGGCTGCCAGAAGATCGGACTGAACTCAAACGGGTTTCTTGGGGTCGGAAATCAACAAATCCTCTCTCCCCGAAGAATTCCCGATGTCGCTCGCGGTCCCCATGGATGCTCCTTCCTCGATTTCATCGCGCTCTTCTCCACTTCATCCAGGTTGTTCTTCCTCCTTTTCCGGCGGCTCCTCTTCCTCCCTCCCTCCTCTTCCTGCCGCAGCTCCACCTCGGGCTACCCCTTCATCGACGCTGCCACTCCTCATCCTCCTCCTCCCCCTTCCTGCTCCTCCTCCCCACCGCGCTCAAATAAACACGACTGGTTTGAACTGGGAAGCTTTATTGGGAACACTGGCAGCAGCCGGGCGGGGGCAGAGTGACAGCGGCGCCGGGGGGGACACACGAGGCCCCCAAAATCAGCGCGGGCACGGAGCGGGGGGTCCCGGGCGGGCCCGAGGCCACGGGGAGGGGCTGCGGCCGGCGGCGGCTCAGGAGCTCTGTGGGCAGAGCAAAGGGGGTGAGGCCGGGCTGGGGGGCCCCGGGGGGAGCGCACACGCTCCGGGCGACAAAAGGGGGACACGAGCCCCGGCACCGCCCTCACCTTCTTGCGCACGTAGAAGCCGAGCCCCAGCGCCAGGAAGACGAAGCCCAAGACGAAGCCCCCGATCCCCGTCAGCATCTTGCTGCGGGCGGCGTCCGGCGGCATCTCTGGGGGGTCCGCGGGGGTCACGACCCCCCAAAAACCTCTCACCGACACCCCGAGACCCTCCCACCACCCTCCCACTCACCCCCAGCCCTCCATGGACCCCCCGAAACCTTCCCCCAGTCCCTTCCCAGCCTCCCCAGGAGCCACCAAAGCCCCTCCCGTCCCTCTCACCATCCCACAGCCCCCTCCCAGTTGTTCCCAACACCCCCAGGAACCCCAAACCCTCTCCCAGTCCCTTCCCAGGACTCACCCAGAGCCCTCCCAGTCTCTTCCCAGTACAACCAACCTCATCCCAGTCCCCGCTTTCCCATCCCCGATCTCCTTCCAGCCCCTCCAGCCTCACTCCAGTCCCTCCCACTTCCACCCAGCACCCACAAACTCCCTCCCAGCGCCCACCACCACCCCCGCAATCCCATCCCACCCTCCCCAGCATCCTCCAAACCCCTTCCCAGCCCTTCCACACACAACAGCCCCTCTCCCACTTTCAACCGGCCTCTCTCCCACTCCCTCCCACTCCCTCCCAGTGCCCCTGGCAGCCCCCGCAGTGGCTCCGCCGTGCCTCTGGGGGCCGGGCCGTACCCCAGTGGCGGCTCAGGGGCTGCTCCAGGCTGACGTGCTCCACCTGGCAGCTGTAGCTGAGCCCGCGCCGGGGCGGCGTTTCCAGCAGCACCAGCAGCTGGTAGGTCCAGTCCCCGTTGGGGACAATGTCGGTGGCCACCACGTCCCCCGAGAGCTCGTGCTGGCCCTGGAACCACCTGACCTTGATGTCGGCAGGGTAGAAATCCATCACGGAGCAGAGCAGGCGGCCGGGCCCGGGCTGCGAGCTCGAGGGCACCAGCGAGATGGACACGCTGGGGGGCACTGGGAGAGAGTGGGGACACGCTGGCATCAGCTGGGATGGGGGGCACTGGGAGAGACGGGGGAGGGGTGGTGCGGCATTGGGAAGCAGTGGGAATAAACTGGGATAGAGAGGGAATGGAGTGGGAGAGAGTGGGAATGGAGTGGGGGGACTGGGGTGTCACTGGGAGAGATGGGAGGGGATGGGAGGGCACTGGGAGAGAGAGAGGAGGTGTGGGATTGAAGTGAGAATGAATTGGGAACGAACTGGGAATGGACTGGAACTGCGCTGAGAGGGGGTGGGAAGGAGTGTTGTTACACTGGGAGTTCCTGGGAGTTAACTGGGAGTGAGTGGGAGTGACTGGGAGTGAACTGGGAGTCGCTGGGAGTGAACTGGGAGTCGCTGGGAATGAAGCGCGCGGCGCTGCGGGGCCGAGTCCAGCGCGGGGCACTCGGGGCTGCGAATCTGCCTGGCGATTGATGACGATTTTCAGCGACGCGCTCGGATTGGCTGAGAGGCGGCAGCGCCACGCTTGGCTGGCATGGACACGCGGGGTGGGGGCACTGGGAGGGACTGGGATGGACAGTGATGGACTGGGATGGACTGGGAGGTCCCGAGGATGGACAGAAGGAGCGCTGAGGGCTCTGGGGCGATTCCCAGGGAGGTTTCGAGGGGCTCCAGGGTCACTCGCAGGGCAGGGCCCGAGGGGACACGCTCTGCCCCGCGCTCACCTCGGCGCTCCACGCTGAACGGGGTGGACACTCCGTAGTTGTGCCGGCAGTAATTGTTCACTTGGCCCCGTGTGTACTCCATTCCTTCCGGGTCGCTGTTCCAGTACCGGGCCTGTTTCTCCCCATACGGGGTGAACCCCACGTAGTGCCCCACATCGCTGTCGAACCTCGCGTACTCCACCCGGTTGTAGAAGTACCTCTGCACGAACTTCACCCGCTCCGTGCCGTTCATGAAGTGACACTCGGACTCAAACACGTGCTGGAAGACCCCTGAGTGTTCCGGACAAGGTCAGGGGGTGCCCCCCAGCAAAGCCCCGAGCTCCGGGGGCCACCCCGGATCCCCACTCCGCACCCCCTGTGCCCCACGGCCGCCACGGGACCCTCCTGCCCGCGCTGCCACTTCCTCTGTTCCGCCCTTCTCCCCATTTCCCCTTTCACATCCGCTGCTCGCCGACCTTTCCAGTCGCTTCCTAAATCTCTCCATATCCTCCTATTCCCACCTTTTCCCGCAAAATCCTGCCATCCCCAGCTCCCTCCCGCTCAGTTTTGGGTTCCCACCCTCCCCTTTTCTCCATTTCCCCACCCTCTCCCACCCCTCCCTCTCCTTCCCCCAATCCTCAGCCCCTCCCGCTCTTCCTCTCCGGGTCCCCTCCTCCTCCCACTCAATTTTCGGGTCCCACTCCCCCGTTTCCCCCTCCACCCCCCCTTTCCCACCGTCTCCCGTCCCCCCGCTCACCCGAGAGCTCCGCGCCCGCAGCCGGGGGCGCTCCCAGCACCACCAGTGCCACCAGTACGGCCCCAGCTGCCGCCACACGCGCCATGGCCAGCGCCGGCCAGGAGCCGCCGGCCCCAAAGCGGCCGCGCTGCACTGGGAGCACCAGTCCGGACCAGTTCGAGCTCAGCAGCGCCGCGCGCTCTCATTGGCTCAGGGCACTTTTGGGGACCGATTTTTCAGAGGCTCTACCTGGCGACAGGAGAGTCATCGACAACTCCCGCTCTGATTGGCTGCTGAGTGTCTTGTGTGATTTTTGATTGGCTGAGGGGTTTCTGGGACGCCGCAGCCCCGGCCTTGGGTGGGGTTTTTGGGGGGAGGGCGAAGCTTGGGGTGCTGGGCAGGTGGGAGCTCGGCTGTGACCAGAAATGTGTCCCCAGCCCCGCTGTCACTCTGCCGCCGCCCGGCTGCTCCCAGTGTTCCCAATAAGGTTTCCCAGTTCAAACCGTTCCTGTTTATTGAGGGGCGCTGAGGAGAAGGAGGAGGAGGAGCGGGAGGATGTTTGGAGGAGGAGGGGGAGGCAGGGGGGATAAGGAAGGAGGAGGATCTGCAGGAGGAGGAGGAGGAAGAGGCGGAGGGAAGAGGAAGGAGCGAGAGAAAGAATGGGGATCGAGGAGAAGGATGAGAAGGAGGAGGAGGAGGAGGACGAAGAGGAGGAGTCGGAGAAGGAATGGGGACGGAGGAGGAGGAGGAAGAAGGAGCAGGAGAAGGGATCGGGGAGGAGCCAGGGAAGGAGGAGGAGAGATGAGGAAAGAGCGGTAGGAGAGATGGAGGAGGAGGAGGAGGAGGAAGAGGAGAAGGAGGACGACGAGGGATGAGGAAGGTGCGGGACGAGGAAGAGGAGCACGGGTGAGGAAGGAGGACGATCGGGAGACGCGATGGAGCAGTAGCCGGGCGAGGATGAGCGGGAGACAGAGGAGAGAGGGAGGAAGAAAAGGAGCAGGGAGAGGAGGAAGAGCAGCCGGAGAAGCGCGGGATGAAAGCAGGGACAGGAACATCCATGGGGACGCCGAGCGACGTCGGGAATTCATTGCGGAGAGCGGATTTCGTGACTTCCGAACCCAAAAAGTCTTTTGCGTTCAGTCCGATCTTGTGGTGGCTTCAAGGAACGCGGGATGGGCTTGGAGGAGTTTTCCAACCTCAGGGATTCCAGGATTCTCATTTTCCGACGCGCCCCCTCCCCAGATTCCCCCGGCTCCTTCCTCATCCCTCCTCCTCCTCTCCCGGCACCTCCTCCATCCCTTGTCCAGCTTCTTCCTCCTCCTCCTCCATCCCCATCCCTTCTCCCGCTCCTTCCCCGTCCCGCCTCCTCCTCCGCCTGCTCCTCCTCCCCATTTCCCCAAAATAAACGGGACTGGTTTGAACTGGGAAGCTTTATTGGGAACACTGGCAGCAGCCGGGCGGGGGCAGAGTGACAGCGGCGCTGGGGGGGACACACGAGGCCCCCAAAATCAGCGCGGGCACGGAGCGGGGGGTCCCGGGCGGGCCCGAGGCCACGGGGAGGGGCTGCGGCCGGCGGCGGCTCAGGAGCTCTGTGGGCAGAGCAAAGGGGGTGAGGCCGGGCTGGGGGGCCCCGGGGGGAGCGCACACGCTCCGGGCGACAAAAGGGGGACACGAGCCCCGGCACCGCCCTCACCTTCTTGCGCACGTAGAAGCCGAGCCCCAGCGCCAGGAAGACGAAGCCCAAGACGAAGCCCCCGATCCCCGTCAGCATCTTGCTGCGGGCGGCGTCCGGCGGCATCTCTGGGGGGTCCGCGGGGGTCACGACCCCCCAAAAACCTCTCACCGACACCCCGAGACCCTCCCACCACCCTCCCACTCACCCCCAGCCCTCCCAGGACCCCCCGAAACCTCCCCCCAGTCCCTTCCCAGCCTCCCCAGGAGCCACCAAAGCCCCTCCCGTCCCTCTCACCATCCCACAGCCCCCTCCCAGTTGCTCCCAACACCCCCAGGACCCCCAAACCCTCTCCCAGTCCCTTCCCAGGACTCACCCAGACCCCTCCCAGTCCCTTCCCAGTACAACCAACCTCATCCCAGTCCCCGCTTTCCCATCCCCGATCTCCTTCCAGCCCCTCCAGCCTCACTCCAGTCCCTCCCACTTCCACCCAGCACCCACAAACTCCCTCCCAGCGCCCACCACCACCCCCGCAACCCCATCCCACCCTCCCCAGCATCCTCCAAACCCCTTCCCAGCCCTTCCACACACAACAGCCCCTCTCCCACTTCCAACCGGCCTCTCTCCCACTCCCTCCCAGTGCCCCTCGCAGCCCCCGCAGTGGCTCCGCCGTGCCTCTGGGGGCCGGGCCGTACCCCAGTGGCGGCTCAGGGGCTGCTCCAGGCTGACGTGCTCCACCTGGCAGCTGTAGCTGAGCCCGCGCCGGGGCGGCGTTTCCAGCAGCACCAGCAGCTGGTAGGTCCAGTCCCCGTTGGGGACAATGTCGGTGGCCACCACGTCCCCCGAGAGCTCGTGCTGGCCCTGGAACCACCTGACCTTGATGTCGGCAGGGTAGAAATCCATCACGGAGCAGAGCAGGCGGCCGGGCCCGGGCTGCGAGCTCGAGGGCACCAGCGAGATGGACACGCTGGGGGGCACTGGGAGAGAGCGGGGACACGCTGGCATCAGCTGGGATGGGGGGCACTGGGAGAGACGGGGGAGGGATGGTGTGGCATTGGGAGGGACTGGGAATAAACTGGGATAGAGAGGGAATGGAGTGGGAGAGAGTGGGAATGGACTGGGGGGACTGGGAGAGATGGGAGTGGATGGGAGGGCACTGGGAGAGAGAGTGGAGATGTGGGATTGAAGTGAGAATGAACTGGGAATGAACGGGGAATGGACTGGGAATGGGCTGAGATGGGGTGTGAAGGACTGTGGTGGCACTGGGAGTTGCTGGGAGTTAACTGGGAGTTGCTGGGAGTTAACTGGGAGTCGCTGGGAATGAAGCGCGCGGCGCTGCGGGGCCGAGTCCAGCGCGGGGCACTCGGGGCTGCGAATCTGCCTGGCGATTGATGACGATTTTCAGCGACGCGCTCGGATTGGCTGAGAGGCGGCAGCGCCACGCTTGGCTGGCATGGACAGGCGCGGGGCACTGGAGGGTAGTGATATGGATGGGACGAACTGGGATGAACTGGGATGTACCGGGATGGACTGGGATGGACTGTGAGGTCCCGAGGATGGACAGAAGGAGGGGCGAGGGCTCTGGGGCGATTCCCAGGGAGGTTTCGAGGGGCTCCAGGGTCACTCGCAGGGCAGGGCCCGAGGGGACACGCTCTGCCCCTCGCTCACCTCGGCGCTCCACGCTGAACGGGGCATCAACCCTGTAGTTGTACCGGCAGTACCAGTCCACCGCTGTCCGTGCTCGCTCCATGAAATCAGGGAGGCGGTTCCAGTACCGGGCCTGTTTCTCCCCATCGGGGGTGAACCCCACAAACTGCCCCACATCGCTGTCGAACCTCGCGTACTCCACCCGGTTGTAGATGTTCCTCGCCACGAACCTCACCTGCTCCGTGCCGTTCATGAAGTCACAGTCGTACGTTACCATCTCCTGGAAGACCCCTGAGTGTTCCGGACAAGGTCAGGGGGTGCCCCCCAGCAAAGCCCCGAGCTCCGGGGGCCACCCCGGGTCCCCACTCCGCACCCCCTGTGCCCCACGGCCGCCACGGGACCCTCCTGCCCGCGCTGCCACTTCCTCTGTTCCGCCCTTCTCCCCATTTCCCCTTTCACATCCTCTGCCCACCGACATTTCCAAGCGCTCCCCTGATCGATTTTGGGATCGCAATCTTCCCTTTTCCCCATTTCCAACCCTTTCCCCCAAAATCCTGCCATCCACAGCCTTGCCCCGCTCAGTTTTGGTGTCCCACCCTCTCCATTTCCCCACTTTCCCACCCTCTCCCACCCCTTCCTCACCCTCCCCCAATCCTCAGCCCCTCCCGCTCTTCCTTTCGGGCTCCCCTCCTCCTCCCACTCAATTTTGGGGTCCCACTCCCCCTGTTCCCCCTCCACCCCCCCTCTCCCACCGCCTCCCGTCCCCCCCCGCTCACCCGAGAGCTTCCCATCCGCAGCCGGGGGCGCTCCCAGCACCACCAGTGCCACCAGTACGGCCCCAGCTGCCGCCACACGCGCCATGGCCAGCGCCGGCCAGGAGCCGCCGGCCCCAAAGCGGCCGCGCTGCACTGGGAGCACCAGTCCGGACCAGTTCGGGCTCAGCAGCGCCGCGCGCTCTCATTGGCTCAGGGCACTTTTGGGGACCGATTTTTCAGAGGCTCTACCTGGCGACAGGAGAGTCATGGAGAGGTCACACTCTCACTGACTGCTTTGGGTTTTTTTCTGATTTTTCATTGGCTGAGGGGTTTTTGAGACGCTTTAACCCCGGCCTTGGGTGGGGCTTTTTTGGGAGGGGGAAGCTTGGGGTGCTGGGCAGGTGGGAGCTCGGCTGTGCCCAGTCCCGCTGTCACTCTGCTCCCATCCCGCTGCTCCTATTGATCCCAGTAAAGCTTCCCAGTTGAAACCAGCCCTCTTCATTTGGGGGCGGTGAGGAGGAAGAGGAGAAGGAGGAGAAGGTTTGGAGGAGGAGGGGCAGGCAGGAGCGATGAGGAAGGAGGAGGAACGGGAGGATGGGCGGAGGAGGAGGCGGAGGTGGAAGAGGAGGAAGAGCGGAGGGAGGAGGAAGGAGCGGGAGGAGGGATGGGGACCGAGGAAGACGAGGAGGAGGAGGAAGAGAAGGAGGAAGAGGAGGAATGGGGACAGAGGAGGAGGAGGAAGAAGGAGCAGGAGAAGGGAGGGGGGAGGAGCCGGGGAAGGAGGAGGAGAGATGAGGAAAGAGCGGCAGGAGAGATGGAGGAGGAGGAGGAGGAGGAGGAAGAGGAGAAGGAGGACGACGAGGGATGAGGAAGGTGCGGGACGAGGAAGAGGAGCACGGGTGAGGAAGGAGGACGATCGGGAGACGCCATGGAGCAGGAGCCGGGCGAGGATGAGCGGGAGACAGAGGAGAGAGGGAGGAAGAAAAGAAGCAGGGAGAGGAGGAAGAGCAGCCGGAGAAGCGCGGGATGAAGGCAGGGACAGGAACATCCATGGGGACACCGAGCGACATCGGGAATTCATTGCGGAGAGCGGATTTCGTGACTTCCGAACCCAAAAAGTCTTTTGAGTTCAGTCCCATCTTGTGGTGGCTTCAAGGAACGCGGGATGGGCTTGGAGGAGTTTTCCAAGCTCAGGGATTCCAGGATTCTCATTTTCCGACGTGCCCCCTCCCCAGATACCCCTGGCTCCTTCCTCATCCCTCCTCCTCCTCTCCCGGCTCCTCCTCCATCCCTTCTCCAGATTCGTCCTCCTCCTCCTCCTCCATCCCCATGCCTTGTCCCGCTCCTTCCTCATCACTCCTCCTCCTTCTCCTTTTTCGTCGCTCCCATCCATTACGGCCCCTCCTAATCTCGCCTCCATCTCCTCTTCCACACCGCCCCCCAATAAACGGCACTGGTTTGAACTGGGAAGCTTTATTGGGAACACTGGCAGCAGCCGGGCGGGGGCAGAGTGACAGCGGCGCTGGGGGGGACACACGAGGCCCCCAAAATGAGCGCGGGCACGGAGCGGGGGGTCCCGGGCGGGCCCGAGGCCACGGGGAGGGGCTGCGGCCGGCGGCGGCTCAGGAGCTCTGTGGGCAGAGCAAAGGGGGTGAGGCCGGGCTGGGGGGCCCCGGGGGGAGCGCACACGCTCCGGGCGACAAAAGGGGGACACGAGCCCCGGCCCCGCCCTCACCTTCTTGCGCACGTAGAAGCCGAGCCCCAGCGCCAGGAAGACGAAGCCCAAGACGAAGCCCCCGATCCCCGTCAGCATCTTGCTGCGGGCGGCGTCCGGCGGCATCTCTGGGGGGTCCGCGGGGGTCACGACCCCCCAAAAACCTCTCACCGACACCCCGAGACCCTCCCACCACCCTCCCACTCACCCCCAGCCCTCCCAGGACCCCCCGAAACCTCCCCCCAGTCCCTTCCCAGCCTCCCCAGGAGCCACCAAAGCCCCTCCCGTCCCTCTCACCATCCCACAGCCGCCTCCCAGTTGTTCCCAACACCCCCAGGAACCCCAAATCCTCTCCCTGTCCCTTCCCAGAACCACCCAGACCCCTCCCAGTCCCTTCCCAGTACAACCAACCTCATCCCAGTCCCCGCTTTCCCATCCCCGATCTCCTTCCAGCCCCTCCAGCCTCACTCCAGTCCCTCCCACTTCCACCCAGCACCCACAAACTCCCTCCCAGCGCCCACCACCACCCCCGCAATCCCATCCCACCCTCCCCAGCATCCTCCAAACCCCTTCCCAGCCCTTCCACACACAACAGCCCCTCTCCCACTTTCAACCGGCCTCTCTCCCACTCCCTCCCAAATTTCGCAAACCCCATAGCTCCATGCGATACTTACTCTAGGGCGAGCCGTATACCCAGTAGCTCAGGGGCTGCTCCAGGCTGACGTGCTCCACCTGGCAGCTGTAGCTGAGCCCGCGCCGGGGCGGCGTTTCCAGCAGCACCAGCAGCTGGTAGGTCCAGTCCCCGTTGGGGACAATGTCGGTGGCCACCACGTCCCCCGAGAGCTCGTGCTGGCCCTGGAACCACCTGACCTGGATGTCGGCAGGGTAGAAATCCATCACGGAGCAGAGCAGGCGGCCGGGCCCGGGCTGCGAGCTCGAGGGCACCAGCGAGATGGACACGCTGGGGGGCACTGGGAGAGAGCGGGGACACGCTGGGATCAGCTGGGATGGGAGGCACTGGGAGAGACGGGGGAGGGGTGGTGCGGCATTGGGAGGGAGTGGGAACAAACTGGGATAGACATGAAATGGAGTGGAAGAGAGTGGGAATGGAGTGGGGGGACTGGAGTGTCACTGGGAGAGATGGGAGTGGATGGGAGGGCACTGGGAGAGAGAGTGGAGGTGTGGGATTGAAGTTCGAATGAACTGGGAATGAACGGGGAATGGACTGGGAATGGGCTGAGTGGGAGTGGGTGGCACTGTGGTGGCACTGGGAGTGAGTGGGAGTGAACTGGGAGTTGCTGGGAGTTAACTGGGAGTGAGTGGGAGTTAACTGGGAGTCGCTGGGAATGAAGCGCGCGGCGCTGCGGGGCCGAGTCCAGCGCGGGGCACTCGGGGCTGCGAATCTGCCTGGCGATTGATGACGATTTTCAGCGACGCGCTCGGATTGGCTGAGAGGCGGCAGCTCCACGCTTGGCTGGCATGGACAGGCGCGGGGCACTGGAGGGTAGTGTTATGGATGGGACGAACTGGGATGAACTGGGATGTACCGGGATGGACTGGGATGGAGTCAGAGGTCCCGAGGATGGGCAGAAGGAGGGGTGAGGGCTCTGGGGCGATGCCCAGGGAGGTTTCGAGGGGCTCCAGGGTCACTCGCAGGGCAGGGCCCGAGGGGACACGCTCTGCCCCGCGCTCACCTCGGTGCTCCCGGATGAACAAGGTATAAATCCTGTAGTTGTGTCGGCAGACTGTGTCGATTTCTGCCCGTTTGAGGTGCATAAAATCTCGGAGGCCGTTCCAGTACCGGGCCTGCTTCTCCCCATAAGGGGTGAAGCCCACAAACAGCCCCACATCGCTGTCGAACCTCGCGAACTCCACCCGGTTGTAGAAGTACCTGTCCAGGAGTCTCACCTGCTCCGTGCCGTTCATGAAGTGACACTCGGACTTTGCCATTTCCTGGAATATCCCTGAGTGTTCCGGACAAGGTCAGGGGGTGCCCCCCAGCAAAGCCCCGAGCTCCGGGGGCCACCCCGGATCCCCACTCCGCACCCCCTGTGCCCCACGGCCGCCACGGGACCCTCCTGCCCGCGCTGCCACTTCCTCTGTTCCGCCCTTCTCCCCATTTCCCCTTTCACATCCTCTGCCCACCGACATTTCCAAGCGCTCCCCTGATCGATTTTGGGATCGCAATCTTCCCTTTTCCCCATTTCCAACCCTTTCCCCCAAAATCCTGCCATCCACAGCCTTGCCCCGCTCAGTTTTGGTGTCCCACCCTCTCCATTTCCCCACTTTCCCACCCTCTCCCACCCCTTCCTCACCCTCCCCCAATCCTCAGCCCCTCCCGCTCTTCCTTTCGGGCTCCCCTCCTCCTCCCACTCAATTTTGGGGTCCCACTCCCCCTGTTCCCCCTCCACCCCCCCTCTCCCACCGCCTCCCGTCCCCCCCCGCTCACCCGAGAGCTTCCCATCCGCAGCCGGGGGCGCTCCCAGCACCACCAGTGCCACCAGTACGGCCCCAGCTGCCGCCACACGCGCCATGGCCAGCGCCGGCCAGGAGCCGCCGGCCCCAAAGCGGCCGCGCTGCACTGGGAGCACCAGTCCGGACCAGTTCGGGCTCAGCAGCGCCGCGCGCTCTCATTGGCTCAGGGCACTTTTGGAGATCGATTTTTCGGAGGCCCTACCTGGCGACAGGAGAGTCATCGACAACTCCCACTCTAATTGGCTACGGTGTGTTTTGTGTGATTTTTCATTGGCTGAGAGGTTTTTGGGACGCCCCACCCACGGCGTTGGGTGGAGTTTTTTCCGGGAAGGGGGAAGCTTGGGGTGCTGGGCAGGTGGGAGCTCGGCTGTGACCAGAAATGTGTCCCCAGCCCCGCTGTCACTCTGCCCCCGCCCGGCTGCTCCCAGTGTTCCCAATAAAGATCCCCAGTAAAAACCAACCCTCTTTATTGGGGGGCGGTGAGGAGAAGGAGGAGGAGGAGCCGGAAGAAGGTTTGGAGGAGAAGGGGGAGGTAGGAGCGATGAGGATGGAGGAGAGTCTGTAGGACGCGGAAAAGGAAGAGGCGGAGGGAGGAGGAAGGAGCGGGAGAAGGGATGGGGACCGAGGAGGAGGAGGAAGACGGAGCAGGGAAAGGGATGGAGCAGGAGCCGGGTGAGGAGCAGCGGGAGGAAGAGAAGGGAGAGAGGAAGAGGAGGAAGAGCAGCCGGAGAAGCACGGGATGAAGGCTGGGACAGGAACATCCATGGGGACGTGGGCGACATCGGGAATTCATTGCGGAGAGCGGAATTCATGTATTTCCCAGCCCAATAAATCTTTTGAGTTCAGTCGGATCTTCCAAAGTCCTCCAGGAACGCGGGATGGGCTTGGAGGAGTTTTCCAAGCTCAGGGATTCCAGGATTCTCATTTTCCATGGCGTCCCCTCCACAGATACCCCTGGCTCCTTCCTCATCCCTCCTCCTCCTCTCCCGGCTCCTCCTCCATCCCTTGTCCGGCTTCCACCTCCTCCACCGCCTCCTCCGCCTCTTTCTCCTCCCCATTTCCCCAAAATAAACGGCACTGGTTTGAACTGGGAAGCTTTATTGGGAACACTGGCAGCAGCCGGGCGGGGGCAGAGTGAGAGCGGCGCTGGGGGGGACACACGAGGCCCCCAAAATCAGCGCGGGCACGGAGCGGGGGGTCCCGGGCGGGCCCGCGGCCACGGGGAGGGGCTGCGGCCGGCGGCGGCTCAGGAGCTCGGTGGGCAGAGCAAAGGGGGTGAGGCCGGGCTGGGGGGCCCCGGGGGGAGCGCACACGCTCCGGGCGACAAAAGGGGGACACGAGCCCCGGCCCCGCCCTCACCTTCTTGCGCACGTAGAAGCCGAGCCCCAGCGCCAGGAAGACGAAGCCCAAGACGAAGCCCCCGATCCCCGTCAGCATCTTGCTGCGGGCGGCGTCCGGCGGCATCTCTGGGGGGTCCGCGGGGGTCACGACCCCCCAAAAACCTCTCACCGACACCCCGAGACCCTCCCACCACCCTCCCACTCACCCCCAGCCCTCCCAGGACCCCCCGAAACCTCCCCCCAGTCCCTTCCCAGCCTCCCCAGGAGCCACCAAAGCCCCTCCCGTCCCTCTCACCATCCCACAGCCCCCTCCCAGTTGTCCCCAACACCCCCAGGAACCCCAAACCCTCTCCCAGTCCCTTCCCAGCACCACCCAGACCCCTCCCAGTCCCTTCCCAGTACAACCAACCTCATCCCAGTCCCCGCTTTCCCATCCCCGATCTCCTTCCAGCCCCTCCAGCCTCACTCCAGTCCCTCCCACTTCCACCCAGCACCCACAAACTCCCTCCCAGCGCCCACCACCACCCCCGCAACCCCATCCCACCCTCCCCAGCATCCTCCAAAGCCCTTCCCAGCCCTTCCACACACAACAGCCCCTCTCCCACTTTCAACCGGCCTCTCTCCCACTCCCTCCCACTCCCTCCCAGGGCCCCTCGCAGCCCCCGCAGTGGCTCCGCCGTGCCTCTGGGGGCCGGGCCGTACCCCAGTGGCGGCTCAGGGGCTGCTCCAGGCTGACGTGCTCCACCTGGCAGCTGTAGCTGAGCCCGCGCCGGGGCGGCGTTTCCAGCAGCACCAGCAGCTGGTAGGTCCAGTCCCCGTTGGGGACAATGTCGGTGGCCACCACGTCCCCCGAGAGCTCGTGCTGGCCCTGGAACCACCTGACCTGGATGTCGGCAGGGTAGAAATCCATCACGGAGCAGAGCAGGCGGCCGGGCCCGGGCTGCGAGCTCGAGGGCACCAGCGAGATGGACACGCTGGGGGGCACTGGGAGAGAGCGGGGACACGCTGGGATCAGCTGGGATGGGGGGCACTGGGAGAGACGGGGGAGGGGTGGTGCGGCATTGGGAAGGACAGGGAATAAACTGGGATAGACAGGGAATGGAGTGGGAGAGAGTGGGAATGGACTGGGGGGACTGGGGTAGTACTGGGAGAGATGGGAGTGGATGGGAGGGCACTGGGAGAGAGAGTGGAGGTGTGGGATTGAAGTGAGAATGAACTGGGAATGAACGGGGAATGGACTGGGAATGGGCTGAGATGGGGTGGGAAGGACTGTGGTGGCACTGGGAGTGAGTGGGAGTGAACTGGGAGTGAGTGGGAGTTCCTGGGAGTTAACTGGGAGTCGCTGGGAATGAAGCGCGCGGCGCTGCGGGGCCGAGTCCAGCGCGGGGCACTCGGGGCTGCGAATCTGCCTGGCGATTGATGACGATTTTCAGCGACGCGCTCGGATTGGCTGAGAGGCGGCAGCGCCACGCTTGGCTGGCATGGACAGGCGGGGTGGGGGCACTGGGAGGGACTGGGATGGACTGGGGTGAACTGGGATGGACTGGGATGGACTGGGATGGACTGAGAGGTCCAGGAGATGGGCACAAGGAGCGCTGAGGGCTCTGGGGCGATTCCCAGGGAGGTTTCGAGGGGCTCCAGGGTCACTCGCAGGGCAGGGCCCGAGGGGACACGCTCTGCCCCACGCTCACCTCGGCGCCCCACGAGGAACCGGGTGGAAATCTCGTAGTTGCTCCTGCAGTACGTGTCCACCTCATGCCGATTGTGCTCCAGTGCTTTCGTTTCGATGTTCCAGTACCGGGCCAGTCTCTCCCCATAGGCGGTGAACCCCACGTAGTACCCGACATCGCTGTCGAACCTCGCTAACTCCACGCGGTTGTAGATGTGCCTCTCCACGAACCTGACCCTCTCCGTGCCGTTCATGAAGTAACACTCTGATGTTGACATCTTCTGGAAGATCCCTGAGTATTCCCGACACAGTCTGGGAGTGCCCCCCAGCACCCTCCAGTAAAGCCCCGAGCTCCGGGGGCCACCCCGGATCCCCACTCCGCACCCCCTGTGCCCCACGGCCGCCACGGGACCCTCCTGCCCGCGCTGCCACTTCCTCTGTTCCGCCCTTCTCCCCATTTCCCCTCTCACATCCGCTGCCTCAGCCATTTCCAGCCGCCCTCCACATCAATTCAGGGTTCCCACCATCCCCTTTTCCCCCTCCACCCCCCCTCTCCCTCCGCCTCCCGTCCCCCCCCGCTCACCCGAGAGCTCCGCGCCCGCAGCCGGGGGCGCTCCCAGCACCACCAGTGCCACCAGTACGGCCCCAGCTGCCGCCACACGCGCCATGGCCAGCGCCGGCCAGGAGCCGCCGGCCCCAAAGCGGCCGCGCTGCACTGGGAGCACCAGTCCGGACCAGTTCGGGCTCAGCAGCGCCGCGCGCTCTCATTGGCTCAGGGCACTTTTGGGGACCGATTTTTCGGAGGCTCTACCTGGCGACAGGAGGGTCATGGAGAGGTCACACTCTCACTGACTGCTTTGGGTTTTTTCTGATTTGTGATTGGCTGAGGGGTTTTTGGGACGCCGCAGCCCCGGCCTTGGGTGGGGTTTTCTTTTGGGAGGGGGAAGCTTGGGGTGCAGGGCAGGTGGGAGCTCGGCTGTGCCCACAAATCTCCTCCTCCTCTTCCTCTCTCCCTCCTCTTCCTCCCTCTCCTCCTCCCTTCCCACCCAGTCCCCCCTTTCCCTCCCCCTCTGCCCCACGGCCGCCCCAGCACCGGCTGTTGGGTGAGGGGAACCCCCCATGAGCCCCCCAGGGATGGAACGGGGACTTGGGGACCCCCCCAGTGCGGATCCATCCCCCCCAGAGCCCCAGGGAGTCGCTGCAGGGATCGAGTGATGGGGACACGAAGGGACCCCATGGACCCGCCCTTTTTCCGTCCCGGCCCCAGCTTTCCCTCCCCTCTCCCATCGTTCTCCCAACCCAAAGTTCCCTCCCGACAAAATTTGGGGCTCCCAACCCACTCCGGACTCAATTTGTGGGTTCCAGCCCCCTCCGGCCTAATTTTGGTTTTTCCAGCCTTGTCCTTTCCCATGCCCGAATCCCCATTCCCCTCCCTCCGTGTTTGGATTTGGGGGTTCCAGGCACCGCCTCCTCACTCTGGGGGTCGCATCCCCCCTTTCCCTCAATCCCGGCAGCTCCTGGTTGGTTTTTCCTGGGAGGAATCCCCGATTTTGGGGATTTTTTGGGTTCAGTTTGGAGGGGCACAGCTCTGTCCGCCTTTCCCCTCCCCGTTGTTGCCTCTCAGCTGCCCCCGACACCCTGGGGGTGCTGGGATTTCCTTGCTGGGGACAAGGACGTTCATTCCCTTCCAGGACCCAACGCCCGCCTGGGGCTCCAGGGCAGGGGGTCCTTGAGCAGCTGCCCCAGAACCTCGGCCAGGGGTCCCCAAAGCCCTCGGGAACCCCCAAATCCCTCCCCATTCCACCCCAATAAACGGCACTGGTTTGAACTGGGAAGCTTTATTGGGAACACTGGCAGCAGCCGGGCGGGGGCAGAGTGACAGCGGCGCTGGGGGGGACACACGAGGCCCCCAAAATCAGCGCGGGCACGGAGCGGGGGGTCCCGGGCGGGCCCGAGGCCACGGGGAGGGGCTGCGGCCGGCGGCGGCTCAGGAGCTCTGTGGGCAGAGCAAAGGGGGTGAGGCCGGGCTGGGGGGCCCCGGGGGGAGCGCACACGCTCCGGGCGACAAAAGGGGGACACGAGCCCCGGCACCGCCCTCACCTTCTTGCGCACGTAGAAGCCGAGCCCCAGCGCCAGGAAGACGAAGCCCAAGACGAAGCCCCCGATCCCCGTCAGCATCTTGCTGCGGGCGGCGTCCGGCGGCATCTCTGGGGGGTCCGCGGGGGTCACGACCCCCCAAAAACCTCTCACCGACACCCCGAGACCCTCCCACCACCCTCCCACTCACCCCCAGCCCTCCATGGACCCCCCGAAACCTTCCCCCAGTCCCTTCCCAGCCTCCCCAGGAGCCACCAAAGCCCCTCCCGTCCCTCTCACCATCCCACAGCCGCCTCCCAGTTGCTCCCAACACCCCCAGGACCCCCAAACCCTCTCCCAGTCCCTTCCCAGGACTCACCCAGACCCCTCCCACTCCCTTCCCAGTACAACCAACCTCATCCCAGTCCCCGCTTTCCCATCCCCGATCTCCTTCCAGCCCCTCCAGCCTCACTCCACTCCCTCCCACTTCCACCCAGCACCCACAAACTCCCTCCCAGCGCCCACCACCACCCCCGCAACCCCATCCCACCCTCCCCAGCATCCTCCAAACCCCTTCCCAGCCCTTCCACACACAACAGCCCCTCTCCCACTTCCAACCGGCCTCTCTCCCACTCCCTCCCACTCCCTCCCAGTGCCCCTCGCAGCCCCCGCAGTGGCTCCGCCGTGCCTCTGGGGGCCGGGCCGTACCCCAGTGGCGGCTCAGGGGCTGCTCCAGGCTGACGTGCTCCACCTGGCAGCTGTAGCTGAGCCCGCGCCGGGGCGGCGTTTCCAGCAGCACCAGCAGCTGGTAGGTCCAGTCCCCGTTGGGGACAATGTCGGTGGCCACCACGTCCCCCGAGAGCTCGTGCTGGCCCTGGAACCACCTGACCTGGATGTCGGCAGGGTAGAAATCCATCACGGAGCAGAGCAGGCGGCCGGGCCCGGGCTGCGAGCTCGAGGGCACCAGCGAGATGGACACGCTGGGGGGCACTGGGAGAGAGCGGGGACACGCTGGGATCAGCTGGGATGGGGGGCACTGGGAGAGACGGGGGAGGGGTGGTGCGGCATTGGGAGTGACTGGGAACAAACTGGGATAGACAGGGAATGGAGTGGGAGAGAGTGGGAATGGACTGGGGGGACTGGGGTGGCACTGGGAGAGATGGGAGTGGATGGGAGGGCACTGGGAGAGAGAGTGGAGGTGTGGGAATGAAGTGAGAATGAACTGGGAATGAACTGGGAATGGACTGGGAATGGGCTGAGTGGGAGTGGGAGGCACTGTGGTGGCACTGGGAGTGACTGGGAGTTAACTGGGAGTCGCTGGGAATGAAGCGCGCGGCGCTGCGGGGCCGAGTCCAGCGCGGGGCACTCGGGGCTGCGAATCTGCCTGGCGATTGATGACGATTTTCAGCGACGCGCTCGGATTGGCTGAGAGGCGGCAGCGCCACGCTTGGCTGGCATGGACAGGCGGGGTGGGGGGCACTGGGAGGGACTGGGATGGACTGGGATGGTCTGAGAGGTCCCGAGGATGGGCAGAAGGAGGGGTGAGGGCTCTGGGGCGATGCCCAGGGAGGTTTCGAGGGGCTCCGGGGTCACTCGCAGGGTAGGGCCCGAGGGGACACGCTCTGCCCCTCGCTCACCTCGGCGCTCCACGCTGAACGGGGCATCAACCCTGTAGTTGTGCCGGCAGTACCTGTCCACCGCAGCTCGTTTGTACTCCAGTGTTTCCGGTTGGCTGTTCCAGTACCGGGCCTGGTACTCCCCATACGGGGTGAACCCCACATATTGCCCCACATCGCTGTCGAACCTCGTGTCCTCTACCCGGTTGTAGATGTACCTCTCCACGAACCTCACCTGCTCCGTGCCGTTCATGAAGTAACACTCGGCCTTAAACATCTTCTGGAAGACCCCTGAGTGTTCCGGACAAGGTCAGGGGGTGCCCCCCAGCAAAGCCCCGAGCTCCGGGGGCCACCCCGGATCCCCACTCCGCACCCCCTGTGCCCCCACGGCCGCCACGGGACCCTCCTGCCCGCGCTGCCACTTCCTCTGTTCCGCCCTTCTCCCCCTTCCTCTTTCACATCCTCTCCCCTCCGACATTTCCAACCGCTTCCCTGATCAATTTTGGGATCCCAATCCCCCCTTTTCCCCATTTCTCAACCTTCTCCCCAAAATCCCGCAGTACCCAGCTCCCTCCCGCTCAGTTTTGGGGTCCCACCTCCCCTTTTCCCCACTTTCCCACCCTCTCCCATCCCTTCCTCACCTTCCCCCAATCCTCAGACCCTCCCGCTCTTCCTTTCGGGGCTCCCCTCCTCCTCCCACTCAATTTTGGGGTCCCACTCCCCCTGTTCCCCCTCCACCCCCCCTCTCCCACCGCCTCCCGCCCCCCCCGCTCACCCGAGAGCTTCCCATCCGCAGCCGGGGGGGCTCCCAGCACCACCAGTGCCACCAGTACGGCCCCAGCTGCCGCCACACGCGCCATGGCCAGCGCCGGGCAGGTGCTGCCAACCCCAAAGCGGCCGCTCAGCACTGGGAGAACCAGTCCGGACCAGTTCGGGGTCATTCCCCACGCTATCTCTGATTGGTCGGGCGTGGTTTTGGGACGGTCTCAGGTAATTTTGGGCTCGCCGTGATTGGCTGGAGTTGTTTTTTACGCGCTCTCATTGGCCGGTTCCGTTCGGAGCCAGTTTTTCAGGAGCTCTACCCAGCAACCGATGAGTCACCAGCAACCCGCGCTCTGATTGGCTGAATTTTCTTAGTGAGCTCAAATTTTGAAGCCTCTTCCCGGCAACCGATGACGATTCACACACGCACCGCTCTCATTGGCCCAGCGCTTTTTGGGGTGCTGCGCCCCTCATCCCAGTCCCCCCAGTTTCCTGCGGCTTTACTGGGAGCACCACCGACCCTTCCCAGTTCGCCGCGACCCCGAGGCGCCATGGACGGAGCTCGGAGCCTCCCCCGGCTGCTGCTGCTGCTGTCCCTGAGCCTCCCCGGAATTTTGGGGGTGGAAGGTGGGATTCTGGGGGGTCCTGAATCCCCTGGGTTTGGAATTTGGGGTGTCCTGGATCCTTTAAAATGTGGGAATTTGGGAATGCGGGAGGGATTTCGGATCGGAATCAAATATATTGGGTTTTTTAGGAAATAGTTTGTTCCAAACTTCCTCTTTCTTGGCAAGTTTTTATCCCTTTGTTTCATGATTTTAGAGGTAGGGGGTCTCCAAATTCTTGTTTTTTCATGTATTTTGGGGGGCTGGGAGTTCCCAAACCCCCCTGTACCCAACATTTTGGACACTGGGAATCCCCAAATTGCAGAATCCAACGCAGGGTCAAGGACTCCTCAGACGAGACTGGGATGTCTCCAGGTCCTTTACTGGACAGAGACTGGGACTGGTGCAGATCACTGGGACTGCTGCCAGGAGCGCTCCTGTGGCTCCTGCTGTGGCCACTGCCCCATGGCCACTGCCCCGGCCACTCCCTCATGGCCACTGTCCCCCGCTCCTCAGTGACAATTCCCTTTATTCCCCCCCACAGCCGGGACGTGCCCTCCCATCCCCAGGACAGACAAACACCGCCCTATGGGGTCACCGAGCGCAATCCCCACGCACGGCGGCAGCGGGAGGCCACAAAGGCACGATCCTCCTTTCCCGTGGCCATCCCCGGTGGCCTGGATGTGCTCCCCGGGCACCTGCGGGGCTGGGGAAGAGGCTCAGCCCCGGGCCTGGCGCCTCGGATTTTCTGTGACTCCCGGAGGAGCCCCACACGCAGCCCCGCGGGATCCCAGCGCTGCCCTCGGCGGGCGCTGCCGCTGGCCCGATGCCACCAAAGCCGCTCTGTCCCTGCCGCCCGCAGCCACAGCGGGGACACGAAACGGCACCGAGGGTTCCTGCCTGGGGACAAGGACAAGGACAGGGAGAGATCCCTCAGCGAACAGCGGCACGGCCACACCACAGCCGGCCTGGGCACAGCCAGGGAATTGATTCCCAACAGAATGGCAGCAGCACAAGGACAAGGGAAAGGAATCGCTCGAGAACCTTCCCTGGGCCCAGCGGGGATCGCCCGGAACGGAAATGAACGGGGCTGATGCTCCTCTTCCTCCTCCTGGTCCTGCTCATCCTCCTCCTCTTCATCCTCTTCGGGCTTCTCGTCCTCTTCCTCCTCCTCCATTACAACTCCTCCTCCCGCCCCTTCCTCATCCCGCCTCCTCCTCCTCCTCACCGCCCCCCAATAAACGGGACTGGTTTGAACTGGGAAGCTTTATTGGGAACACTGGCAGCAGCCGGGCGGGGGCAGAGTGACAGCGGCGCTGGGGGGGACACACGAGGCCCCCAAAATCAGCGCGGGCACGGAGCGGGGGGTCCCGGGCGGGCCCGAGGCCACGGGGAGGGGCTGCGGCCGGCGGCGGCTCAGGAGCTCTGTGGGCAGAGCAAAGGGGGTGAGGCCGGGCTGGGGGGCCCCGGGGGGAGCGCACACGCTCCGGGCGACAAAAGGGGGACACGAGCCCCGGCACCGCCCTCACCTTCTTGCGCACGTAGAAGCCGAGCCCCAGCGCCAGGAAGACGAAGCCCAAGACGAAGCCCCCGATCCCCGTCAGCATCTTGCTGCGGGCGGCGTCCGGCGGCATCTCTGGGGGGTCCGCGGGGGTCACGACCCCCCAAAAACCTCTCACCGACACCCCGAGACCCTCCCACCACCCTCCCACTCACCCCCAGCGCTCCCAGGACCCCCCGAAACCTCCCCCCAGTCCCTTCCCAGCCTCCCCAGGAGCCACCAAAGCCCCTCCCGTCCCTCTCACCATCCCACAGCTCCCTCCCAGTCGTTCCCAACACCCCCAGGACACCCAAACCCTCTCCCAGTACAACCAGGACTCACCCACACCCCTCCCAGTCCCTTCCCAGTACAACCAACCTCATCCCAGTCCCCGCTTTCCCATCCCCGATCTCCTTCCAGCCCCTCCAGCCTCACTCCACTCCCTCCCACTTCCACCCAGCACCCACAAACTCCCTCCCAGCGCCCACCACCACCCCCGCAACCCCATCCCACCCTCCCCAGCATCCTCCAAAGCCCTTCCCAGCCCTTCCACACACAACAGCCCCTCTCCCACTTCCAACCGGCCTCTCTCCCACTCCCTCCCACTCCCTCCCAGTGCCCCTCGCAGCCCCCGCAGTGGCTCCGCCGTGCCTCTGGGGGCCGGGCCGTACCCCAGTGGCGGCTCAGGGGCTGCTCCAGGCTGACGTGCTCCACCTGGCAGCTGTAGCTGAGCCCGCGCCGGGGCGGCGTTTCCAGCAGCACCAGCAGCTGGTAGGTCCAGTCCCCGTTGGGGACAATGTCGGTGGCCACCACGTCCCCCGAGAGCTCGTGCTGGCCCTGGAACCACCTGACCTGGATGTCGGCAGGGTAGAAATCCATCACGGAGCAGAGCAGGCGGCCGGGCCCGGGCTGCGAGCTCGAGGGCACCAGCGAGATGGACACGCTGGGGGGCACTGGGAGAGAGCGGGGACACGCTGGGATCAGCTGGGATGGGGGGCACTGGGAGAGACGGGGGATGGGTGGTGCGGCATTGGGAAGGACAGGGAATAAACTGGGATAGACAGGGAATGGAGTGGGAGAGAGTGGGAATGGAGTGGGGGGACTGGGGTGGGCACTGGGAGAGATGGGAGTGGATGGGAGGGCACAGGGAGAGAGAGTGGAGGTGTGGGATTGAAGTGAGAATGAACTGGGAATGAATGCGGAATGGACTGGGAATGGGCTGAGTGGGAGTGGGAAGGAGTGTGGTTACACCGGGAGTGACCGGGAGTTAACTGGGAGTGACTGGGAGTTAACTGGGAGTTGCTGGGAGTTAACTGGGAGTCGCTGGGAATGAAGCGCGCGGCGCTGCGGGGCCGAGTCCAGCGCGGGGCACTCGGGGCTGCGAATCTGCCTGGCGATTGATGACGATTTTCAGCGACGCGCTCGGATTGGCTGAGAGGCGGCAGCGCCACGCTTGGCTGGCATGGACAGGCGGGGTGGGGGGCACTGGGAGCGACTGGGATGGACTGGGATGGACTGGGAGGTTTCGAGGATGGACAGAAGGAGCGCTGAGGTCTCTGGGGCGATGCCCAGGGAGGTTTCGAGGGGCTCCAGGGTCACTCGCAGGGCAGGGCCCGAGGGGACACGCTCTGCCCCACGCTCACCTCGGCGCTCCACGCTGAACGGGGAGAACACCCTGTAGTTGTACCGGCAGTTCGTGTCCACCGAAGCCCGCCTGTCCTCCAGTAATTCCGGTTTGCTGTTCAAGTACCGGGCTGCCTTCTCACCAAAGGGGGTGAACCCCACGTGGTGCCCCACATCGCTGTCGAACCTCACGTACTCCACCCGGTTGTAGATCTTCCTCTCCACGTACCTCACCTGCTCCGTGCCGTTCATGAAGTCACAGTCGTACGTTACCATCTCCTGGAATATCCCTGAGTGTTCCGGACAAGGTCAGGGGGTGCCCCCCAGCAAAGCCCCGAGCAAAGCCCCGAGCTCCGCGGGCCACCCCGGATCCCCACTCCGCACCCCCTGTGCCCCCACGGCCGCCACGGGACCCTCCTGCCCGCGCTGCCACTTCCTCTTTTCGTCCTCCGCTTTCCGTTTTTCACATCTTCTGTCTCCGCCATTTCTAGCCGCTCCCTAGATCAATTTTGGGGTTCCATTCCCCTCATTTCCCCCTTTTACTGCCATTTTTCCAAAATCTCCCAATCCTGACCGTCCTCCCGCTTAGTTTATGGGTCCCACCCTCCCCCTTTTCCCCACTTTCCCACCCTCTCCCACCCCTCCCTCTCCTTCCCCCAATCCTCAGACCCTCCCGCTCTTCCTTTCGGGGTCCCCTCCTCCTCCCACTCAATTTTGGACTGTCACATTCCCTGTTTCCCCTCTACCCCCCCGTCTCCCACCGCCTCCCGCCCCCCCCGCTCACCCGAGAGCTCCGCGCCCGCAGCCGGGGGCGCTCCCAGCACCACCAGTGCCACCAGTACGGCCCCAGCTGCCGCCACACGCGCCATGGCCAGCGCCGGCCAGGAGCCGCCGGCCCCAAAGCGGCCGCGCTGCACTGGGAGCACCAGTCCGGACCAGTTCGGGCTCAGCAGCGCCGCGCGCTCTCATTGGCTCAGGGCACTTTTGGGGACCGATTTTTCGGAGGCTCTACCTGGCGACAGGAGGGTCGTCGATCCCCGTCATTTGATTGGCTGCTGTGTGATTTTTCATTGGCTGAGGGGTTTTTGGGACGCCGCAGCCACGGCGTTGGGTGGGGCTTTTTTTGCGGAGGGGGAAGCTTGGGGTGCTGGGCAGGTGGGAGCTCGGCTGTGACCAGAAATGTGTCCCCAGCCCCGCTGTCACTCTGCCCCCGCCCGGCTGCTCCCAGTGTTCCCAAGAAATCTTCCCAGTTCAAAACCATTCCTGTTTATTGGGGGGCGCTGAGGAGAAGGAGGAGGAGCGGGAGGATGTTTGGAGGAGGAGGGGGAGGCAGGGGGGATAAGGAAGGAGGAGGATCTGCAGGAGGAGGAGGAGGAAGAGGCGGAGGGAAGAGGAAGGAGCGAGAGAAGGGATGGGGACCGAGGAGAAGGATGAGAAGGAGGAGGACCAGGAGGACGAAGAGGAGGAGTCGGAGAAGGAATGGGGACGGAGGAGGAGGAGGAAGAAGGAGCAGGAGAAGGGATGGGTGAGGAGCCGGGGAAGGAGGAGGAGAGATGAGGAAAGAGCGGCAGGAGAGATGGAGGAGGAGGAGGAGGAGGAGGAGGAGGAGGAGGAGGAAGAGGAGAAGGAGGACGACGAGGGATGAGGATGGTGCGGGACGAGGAAGAGGAGCACGGGTGAGGAAGGAGGACGATCGGGAGACGCCATGGAGCAGGAGCCGGGCGAGGATGAGCGGGAGACAGAGGAGAGAGGGAGGAAGAAAAGGAGCAGGGAGAGGAGGAAGAGCAGCCGGAGAAGCGCGGGATGAAGGCAGGGACAGGAACATCCATGGGGACGCCGAGCGACATCGGGAATTCATTGCGGAGAGCGGATTTCGTGACTTCCGAACCCAAAAAATCTTTTGAGTTCAGTCCCATCTTGTGGTGGCTTCAAGGAACGCGGGATGGGCTTGGAGGAGTTTTCCAAGCTCAGGGATTCCAGGATTCTCATTTTCCGACGCGCCCCCTCCCAAGATACCCCTGGCTCCTTCCTCATCCCTCCTCCTCCTCTCCCGGCTCCTCCTCAATCCCTTCTCCAGCTTCTTCCTCCTCCTCCTCCATCCCCCCGCCTTCTCGCGCTCCTTCCTCATCACTCCTGCTCCTCCTTCCTCCTCCGCCTCCTTCTCCTCGCCATTTCCCCAAAATAAACGGGACAGGTTTGAACTGGGAAGCTTTATTGGGAACACTGGCAGCAGCCGGGCGGGGGCAGAGTGACAGCGGCGCTGGGGGGGACACACGAGGCCCCCAAAATGAGCGCGGGCACGGAGCGGGGGGTCCCGGGCGGGCCCGAGGCCACGGGGAGGGGCTGCGGCCGGCGGCGGCTCAGGAGCTCTGTGGGCAGAGCAAAGGGGGTGAGGCCGGGCTGGGGGGCCCCGGGGGGAGCGCACACGCTCCGGGCGACAACAGGGGGACACGAGCCCCGGCCCCGCCCTCACCTTCTTGCGCACGTAGAAGCCGAGCCCCAGCGCCAGGAAGACGAAGCCCAAGACGAAGCCCCCGATCCCCGTCAGCATCTTGCTGCGGGCGGCGTCCGGCGGCATCTCTGGGGGGTCCGCGGGGGTCACGACCCCCCAAAAACCTCTCACCGACACCCCGAGACCCTCCCACCACCCTCCCACTCACCCCCAGCGCTCCCAGGACCCCCCGAAACCTTCCCCCAGTCCCTTCCCAGCCTCCCCAGGAGCCACCAAAGCCCCTCCCGTCCCTCTCACCATCCCACAGCCCCCTCCCAGTTGTTCCCAACACCCCCAGGACCCCCAGACCCTCTCCCAGTCCCATCACAGTCGCTTCCCAGGACTCACCCAGACCCCTCCCACTCCCTTCCCAGTACAACCAACCTCATCCCAGTCCCCGCTTTCCCATCCCCGATCTCCTTCCAGCCCCTCCAGCCTCACTCCAGTCCCTCCCACTTCCACCCAGCACCCACAAACTCCCTCCCAGCGCCCACCACCACCCCCGCAATCCCATCCCACCCTCCCCAGCATCCTCCAAACCCCTTCCCAGCCCTTCCACACACAACAGCCCCTCTCCCACTTTCAACCGGCCTCTCTCCCACTCCCTCCCACTCCCTCCCAGTGCCCCTGGCAGCCCCCGCAGTGGCTCCGCCGTGCCTCTGGGGGCCGGGCCGTACCCCAGTGGCGGCTCAGGGGCTGCTCCAGGCTGACGTGCTCCACCTGGCAGCTGTAGCTGAGCCCGCGCCGGGGCGGCGTTTCCAGCAGCACCAGCAGCTGGTAGGTCCAGTCCCCGTTGGGGACAATGTCGGTGGCCACCACGTCCCCCGAGAGCTCGTGCTGGCCCTGGAACCACCTGACCTGGATGTCGGCAGGGTAGAAATCCATCACGGAGCAGAGCAGGCGGCCGGGCCCGGGCTGCGAGCTCGAGGGCACCAGCGAGATGGACACGCTGGGGGGCACTGGGAGAGAGCGGGGACACGCTGGGATCAGCTGGGATGGGGGGCACTGGGAGAGACGGGGGAGGGGTGGTGCGGTATTGGGAGGGAGTGGGAACAAACTGGGATAGAGAGGGAATGGAGTGGGAGAGAGTGGGAATGGACTGGGGGTACTGGGGTGTCACTGGGAGAGATGGGAGTGGATGGGAGGGCACTGGGAGAGAGAGTGGAGGTGTGGGACTGAAGTTCGAATGAATTGGGAATGAACGGGGAATGGACTGGGAATGGGCTGAGTGGGAGTGGGAGGCACTGTGGTGGCACTGGGAGTTCCTGGGAGTTAACTGGGAGTTGCTGGGAGTTAACTGGGAGTCGCTGGGAATGAAGCGCGCGGCGCTGCGGGGCCGAGTCCAGCGCGGGGCACTCGGGGCTGCGAATCTGCCTGGCGATTGATGACGATTTTCAGCGACGCGCTCGGATTGGCTGAGAGGCGGCAGCTCCACGCTTGGCTGGCATGGACAGGCGGGGTGGGGGCACTGGGAGGGACTGGGATGAACTGGGGTGAACTGGGATGGACTGGGATGGACTGGGATGGACTGAGAGGTCCCGGGATGGGCACAAGGAGAGCTGAGGGCTCTGGGGCGATTCCCAGGGAGGTTTCGAGGGGCTCCAGGGTCACTCGCAGGGCAGGGCCCGAGGGGACACGCTCTGCCCCACGCTCACCTCGGCGCTCCACGCTGAATGGGCCGAACACCCTGTAGTTGTACCGGCAGTACGTGTCCACCTCAGCCCGATAATATTCCAGTGTTTCCGGTTGGCTGTTCAAGCGTCTGGCATTCATCTCCCCAAAGGGTGTGTCCCCCACAAACAGCCCCACATCGCTGTCGAAGTGCAGGAGCTGCTGCCGGTTGTAGATGTACCTCTGCACGAACCTCACCTGCTCCGTGCCGTTCATGAAGTCACAGTCGTACTTTCCCAGCAGCTGGAAGACCCCTGAGTGTTTCGGACAAGGTCAGGGGGTGCCCCCCGGCAAAGCCCCGAGCTCCGGGGGCCACCCCGGAACCCCACTCCGCACCCCCTGTGCCCCACGGCCGCCACGGGACCCTCCTGCCCGCGCTGCCACTTCCTCTGTTCCGCCCTTCTCCCCATTTCCCCTTTCACATCCGCTGCCTCAGCCATTTCCAGCCGCCCTCCACATCAATTCAGAGTTCCACCATCCCCTTTTCCCCGTCTATCCCCCCTCTCCCACCGCCTCCCGCTCCCCCCCGCTCACCCGAGAGCTCCGCGCCCGCAGCCGGGGGCGCTCCCAGCACCACCAGTGCCACCAGTACGGCCCCAGCTGCCGCCACACGCGCCATGGCCAGCGCCGGCCAGGAGCCGCCGGCCCCAAAGCGGCCGCGCTGCACTGGGAGCACCAGTCCGGACCAGTTCGGGCTCAGCAGCGCCGCGCGCTCTCATTGGCTCAGGGCACTTTTGGGGACCGATTTTTCAGAGGCTCTACCTGGCGACAGGAGGGTCATGGAGAGGTCACACTCTCACTGACTGCTTTGGGGTTTTTTTTCTGATTTGTGATTGGCTGAGGGGTTTTTGGGACGCTTTAACCCCGGCCTTGGGTGGGGTTTTTCTTTGGGAGGGGAAACCTTGGGGTGCTGGGCAGGTGGGAGCTCGGCTGTCCCCAGTCCCGCTGTCACTCTGCTCCCATCCCGCTGCTCCTATTGATCCCAGTAAAGCTTCCCAGTTGAAACCAGCCCTCTTCATTTGGGGGCGGTGAGGAGGAAGAGGAGAAGGAGTAGAAGGTTTGGAGGAGGAGGGGCAGGCAGGAGCGATGAGGAAGGAGGAGGAACGGGAGGATGGGCGGAGGAGGAGGCGGAGGTGGAAGAGGAAGAGCGGAGGGAGGAGGAAGGAGCGGGAGGTGGGATGGAGACGGAGGAGGACGAGGAGGAGGAGGAAGAAGGAAAAGGAGAAGGGATGGAGGAGGAGCCGGGGAAATGAGGAAAGAGCGGCAGGAGAGATGGAGGAGGAGGAGGATGAGGAAGAGGAGAAGGAGGTCGACGAGGGATGAGGAAGGTGCGGGACGAGGAAGAGGAGCACGGGTGAGGAAGGAGGACGATCGGGAGACGCCATGGAGCAGGAGCCGGGCGAGGATGAGCGGGAGACAGAGGAGAGAGGGAGGAAGAAAAGGAGCAGGGAGAGGAGGAAGAGCAGCCGGAGAAGCGCGGGATGAAGGCAGGGACAGGAACATCCATGGGGACGCCGAGCGACATCGGGAATTCATTGCGGAGAGCGGATTTCGTGACTTCCGAACCCAAAAAATCTTTTGAGTTCAGTCCCATCTTGTGGTGGCTTCAAGGAACGCGGGATGGGCTTGGAGGAGTTTTCCAAGCTCAGGGATTCCAGGATTCTCATTTTCCGACGCGCCCCCTCCCAAGATACCCCTGGCTCCTTCCTCATCCCTCCTCCTCCTCTCCCGGCTCCTCCTCCATCCCTTGTCCAGCTTCTTCCTCCTCCTCCTCCATCCCCATCCCTTCTCCCGCTCCTTCCTCGTCCCTCCTCCCCATTGCACCCAAATAAACGGGACTGGTTTGAACTGGGA
>JAVTVJ010011774.1:0-14078 GCA_034509425.1 Eopsaltria australis
GGGGCACCTGAAGTGGATTTTGGGGTGAATTTGGGGGTTTTGGGTGTCCCTGAGAAGTTTAGGGAGATCTGAAGTGGATTTTGGGGTGAATTTGGGGGATTTTGGGGGTCCCTGATGGGTTTAGAAGGATCTGAGCAGGATTTTGGGGTGAATTTGGGGGATTTTGGGTGTCCCTGAGGAATTTAGAAGGATCTGAGCAGGATTTTGGGGTGAATTTGGGGGATTTTGGGGGTCCCTGAGGGGTTTAGAAGGATCTGAGCAGGAATTTGGGGTGAATTTAATGGGGATTTTGGGCTGACCATATTTGTCCCTGATTAGCATAAAGGGCGTGGCCACACCCAGTGATCACGGGGCCTTGTTTGAATCAAAAGGGGCGTGGCTTAACACCAACATCCACACTCCAACCTCATTTGCGTCTAGTCGGTGAATATTCATCTTTTTTTTGCATAAATACAGGCGTGATTCAATTAGATCTTATTCATTCCCTTGCAATAAACTTCATTTGCATGAAAAGCAGAGTCCATTAGCGTTAATTAATCGCATTTCCATCATTTGCATCAAGTGTTTCCCCAAGCCCTCCAAAAGACCCAAAATGACCCAAAACTTCCCCAAAAAGTCCCCAAAATGACCCAGAACTGCCCCAATTTTCCCCAAATCGCCCCAAACTGCCCCCAGATCCCCTTTTCCCCCCTAAAAACCGCATTTTCCTCCATTTTCAGCCATCTTTTCCATATTTGCTCATTTTTCCCATCTAAGTCCGCCTCATTTGCATAGCGGCCGCGGCCCCGCCCCCAGGGCCGTGGCCTGACGGGCGACTCCTCCCCCAGCAGGCGGCGCATGCGCAGCTCCTTGCTCGGCCTGGCTCTAGCCCGGCAGGCACTGAGACCTCCCGGCCACTAGGTGGCGCTAACGCAGTGGGTTTTGAGGCGATCTGAGGGCTTTGGGGGGAAATGTAGGGGATGATGGGGGTCCCAGGTGGAATATGGGGGATGGTGGGGTTGTGGGTGAATTTGGGGGATTTTGGGGTCCCGAGGTTTAGGGGCAGCTGAAAGTCGGATTTGGGGGTGATTTGTGGGGGATTTTGGGGGGCCTGATTGGGTTTAGAAGGATCTGAGCAGGATTGTGGGGTGAATTTGGTGGATTTTGGGGATCCCTGAGGGGTTTAGGGGCACCTGAAGTGGATTTTGGGGTGAATTTGGGGGATTTTGGGGGTGTCCCTGGCCCGGTTTAGGGGATCTGAGCTTGGGATTTTGGGGTGGGTGGGGATTTTGGGGGTCCCTGAGGGGGTTTAGGAAGGATCTGAGCAGGATTTTGGGGTGAATTTGGGGGATTTGGGGCTGACCATATTTGTCCCTCATTAGCATAAAGGGGCGTGGCCACGCAGTGATCACGGGAGCCTTCTTTGAATCCAAAGGGCGTAGCTAACACCAACATCCACACTCCAACCTCATTTCGCGCGTCTAGTGGTGAATATTCATCATTTTTTTGCATAAATACAGGCGTGATTCAATTAAATCTTATTCATTCCCTTGCAATAAGCCATTTGCATGAAAGCAAGTCCATCAGCGTTAATTAATCGCATTTCCATCATTTGCATCAAGTGTTTCCCAAAGCCCTCCAAAAGACCCAAAATGACCCAGAACTGCCCCAAAAAGTCCCCAAAATGACCCAGAACTGCCCCAATTTTCCCCAAATCCCCCCAAACTGCCCCCAGATCCCCCTTTTCCCCCTAAAAACCGCATTTTCCTCCATTTTCAGCCCTCTTTTCCATAGTTGGTCATTTTTCCCATCTAAGGCCGCCTCATTTGCATAGCGGCCGCGGCCCCGCCCCCAGGGCCGTGGCCTGACGGGCGACTCCTCCCCCAGCAGGCGGCGCATGCGCAGCTCCTGCTCGGCCTGGCTCTAGCCCAGCAGGCACTGAGACCTCCCGGGCACTAGGTGGCGCTAACGCAGTGGGTTTTGAGGCGATCTGAGGGCTTTGGGGGGAAATGTAGGGGATGATGGGGGTCCCAAGGTAGAATATGGGGGATTGTGGGGTGAATTTGGTGGATTTTGGGGATCACAAGAATTTAGGGGCACCTGAAGTGGATTTTAGGGTGAATTTGGTGGATTTTGGGGGTCCCTGATGGGTTTAGAAGGATCTGAGCAGGATTTTGGGGTGAATTTGGGGGATTTTGGGTGTCCCTGAGGAATTTAGAAGGATCTGAGCAGGATTTAAGGGTCAATTTGGGGGATTTTGGGGGTCCCTGATGAATTTAGAAGGATCTGAGCAGGATTTTGGGGTGAATTTGTGGGATTTTGAGGGTCCCTGAGGGGTTTAGAAGGATCTGAGCAGGATTTTGGGGTGAATTTGGGGGATTTGGGGCTGACCATATTTGTCCCTCATTAGCATAAAGGGCGTGGCCACACACAGTGATCACGGGGCCTTCTTTGAATCAAAAGGGGCGTGGCCTAACACCAACATCCACACTCCAACCTCATTTGCGTATAGTCGGTGAATATTCATCATTTATTTGCATAAATACAGGCGTGATTCAATTAGATATTATTCATTCCCTTGCAATAAACTTCATTTGCATGAAAAGCAGAGTCCATCAGCGTTAATTAATCGCATTTCCATCATTTGCATCAAGTGTTTCCCCCAGCCCTCCAAAAGACCCAAAATGACCCAAAACTTCCCCCAAAAGTCCCCCAAATGACCCAGAACTGCCCCAATTTTCCCCAAATCGCGCCCCAAACTGCCCCCAAGATCCCCCTTTTCCCCTAAAACAGCATTTTCCTCCATTTTCAGCCAACTTTTCCATAGTTGCTCATTTTTCCCATCTAAGGCCGCCTCATTTGCATAGCGGCCGCGGCCCCGCCCCCAGGGGCCTGGCCTGACGGGCGACTCCTCCCCCAGCAGGCGGCGCATGCGCAGCTCCTGCTCGGCCTGGCTCTAGCCCAGCAGGCACTGAGACCTCCCGGCCACTAGGTGGCGCTAACGCAGTGGGTTTAGAGGCGATCTGAGGGCTTTGGGGGGAAATGTAGGGGATGATGGGGGTCCCAGGTAGAATATGGGGGATTGTGGGGTGAATTTGGTGGATTTTGGGGATCCCTGAGGGGTTTAGGGGCACCTGAAGTGGATTTTTGGGGTGAATTTGGGGGATTTTGGGTGTCCCTGAGCGGTTTAGGGAGATCTGAAGTGGATTTTGGGGTGAATTTGGGGGATTTTGGGGTCCCTGATGGATTTAGAAGGATCTGAGCAGGATTTTGGGGTGAATTTGGGGGATTTTAGGTGTCCCTGAGGGAATTTAGAAGGGATCTGAGCAGGATTTGGGGTGGGTGGGGATTTTGGGCTGACCATATTTGTCCCTCATTAGCATAAAGGGCGTAGCCACACCCGAGTGATCACAGGGCCAACTACTTTGAATCAAAAGGGGGCGTGGCCCTAACACCAACATCCACACTCCAACACTCATTCAAATCTAGTCGGTGAATATTCATCATTTATTTGCATAAATACAAGTGATTCAATTAAATCTTATTATTCATTCCCTTGCAATAAACTTCATTTTACATGAAAAGCAAGTCCATCAGCGTTAATTAATCGCATTTCCATCATTTGCATCAAGTGTTTCCCAAACCCTCCAAAAGACCCAAAATATTAGAAACTTCCCAAAAGTCCCCAAAATGACCCAGAACTGCCCCAATTTTCCCCAAATCTCCCAAACTGCCCCAGATCCCCTTTCCCCTAAAACCGCATTTTTCCACTCATTTTTCAGCCATCTTTTCCATATTTGCTCATTTTTCCCATCTAAGGCGGCCTCATTTGCATAGCGGCCGCGGCCCCGCCCCCAGGGCCGTGGCCTGACGGGCGACTCCTCCCCCAGCAGGCGGCGCATGCGCAGCTCCTGCTCAGCCTGGCTCTAGCCCGGCAGGCACTGAGACCTCCCGGCCACTAGGTGGCGCTAACGCAGTGGGTTTGGAGGCGATCTGAGGGCTTTGGGGGGAAATGTAGGGGATGATGGGGGTCCCAGGTAGAATATGGGGGATTGTGGGGTGAATTTGGTGGATTTTAGGGATCCCTGAGGGGTTTAGGGGCACCTGAAGTGGATTTTGGGGTGAATTTGGGGGATTTTGGGTGTCCCTGAGCGGTTTTGGGAGATCTGAAGTGTATTTTGGGGTGAATTTGGGGGATTTTGGGTGTCCCTGATGGGTTTAGAAGGATCTGAGCAGGATTTTGGGGTGAATTTGGGGGATTTTGGGTGTCCCTGAGGAATTTAGAAGGACCTGAGCAGGATTTTGGGGTGAATTTGGGGGATTTTGGGGGTCCCTGAGGGGTTTAGAAGGATCTGAGCAGGATTTTGGGGTGAATTTGGGGGATTTTGGGGGTCCCTGAGGGGTTTAGAAGGACCTGAGCAGGATTTTGGGGTGAATTTGGGGGGTTTTGGGCTGACCATATTTGTCCCTGATTAGCATAAAGGGCGTGGCCACACCCAGTGATCACGGGGCCTTGTTTGAATCAAAAGGGGCGTGGCCTAACACCAACATCCACACTCCAACCTCATTTGCGTATAGTCGGAGAATATTCATCATTTTTTGGCATAAATACAGGCGTGATTCAATTAAATCTTATTCATTCCTTTGCAATAAACTTCATTTGCATGAAAAGCAGAGTCCATCGGCGTTAATTAATCGCATTTCCATCATTTTGCATGCAGTGTTTCCCCAAGCCCTCCAAAAGACCCAAAATGACCCAAAACTTCCCCAAAAAGTCCCCAAAATGACCCAGAACTGCCCCAATTTTCCCCAAATCGCCCCAAACTGCCCCCAGATCCCCCTTCTCCCCCCTAGAAACGGCATTTTCCTCCATTTCCAGCCATCTTTTCCATATTTGCTCATTTTTCCCATCTAAGTCCGCCTCATTTGCATAGCGGCCGCGGCCCCGCCCCCAGGGCCGTGGCCTGACGGGCGACTCCTCCCCCAGCAGGCGGCGCATGCGCAGCTCCTGCTCGGCCTGGCTCTAGCCCGGCAGGCACTGAGACCTCCCGGCCACTAGGTGGCGCTAACGCAGTGGGTTTTGAGGCGATCTGAGGGCTTTGGGGGGAAATGTAGGGAATGATGGGGGTCCCAGGTAGAATATGGGGGATTGTGGGGTGAATTTGGTGGATTTTGGGGATCCCTGAGGGGTTTAGGGGCACCTGAAGTGGATTTTGGGGTGAATTTGGGGGATTTTGGGGGTCCCTGAGGAATTTAGAAGGATCTGAGCAGGATTTTGGGGTGAATTTGGGGAATTTTGGGGGTCCCTGATGGGTATAGAAGGATCTGAGCAGGATTTTGGGGTGAATTTGGGGGATTTTAGGTGTCACTGAGGAATTTAGAAGGATCTGAGCAGGATTTTGGGGTGAATTTGGGGGATTTTGGGGGTCCCTGAGGAATTTAGAAGGATCTGAGCAGGATTTTGGGGTGAATTTGGGGGATTTTGGGGGTCCCTGAGGGGTTTAGAAGGATCTGAGCAGGATTTTGGGGTCAATTTGGGGGATTTGGGGCTGACCATATTTGTCCCTCATTAGCATAAAGGGCGTGGCCACACCCAGTGATCACGGGGCCTTGTTTGAATCAAAAGGGGCGTGGCCTAACACCAACATCCCCACTCCAACCTCATTTGCGTAGAGTCGGTGAATATTCATCATTTATTTGCATAAATACAGGCGTGATTCTATTAGATCTTATTCATTCCCTTGCAATAAACTTCATTTGCATGAAAAGCAGAGTCCATCAGCGTTAATTAATCGCATTTCCATCATTTGCATCAAGTGTTTCCCCAAGCCCTCCAAAAGACCCAAAACTTCCCCAAAAAGTCCCCAAAAAGTCCCCAAAATGACCCAGAACTGCCCCAATTTTCCCCAAATCTCCCAAACTGCCCCCAGATCCCCCTTTTCCCCCCTAAAAACCGCATTTTCCTCCATTTTCAGCCATCTTTTCCATATTTGCTCATTTTTCCCATCTAAGGCCGCCTCATTTGCATAGCGGCCGCGGCCTCGCCCCAGGGCCGTGGCCTGACGGGCGACTCCTCCCCCAGCAGGCGGCGCATGCGCAGCTCCTGCTCGGCCTGGCTCTAGCCCGGCAGGCACTGAGACCTCCCGGCCACTAGGTGGCGCTAACGCAGTGGGTTTTGAGGCGATCTGAGGGCTTTGGGGGGAAATGTAGGGGATGATGGGGGTCCCAGGTAGAATATGGAAGATTGTGGGGTGAATTTGGTGGATTTGGGGGATTCCTGAGGGGTTTAGGGGCACCTGAAGTGGATTTTGGGGTGAATTTGGGGGATTTTGGGCGTCCCTGAGCGGTTTAGGGAGATCTGAAGTGGATTTTGTGGTGAATTTGGTGGAGTTTGGGGGTCCCTGATGGGTTTAGGGTCACCTGAAGTGGATTTTGGGGTGAATTTGGGGGATTTGGGGGGTCCCTGATGGGTTTAGAAGGATTTGAGCAGGATTTTGTGGTGAATTTGGGGGGATTTTGGGTGTCCCTGAAAAATTTAGAAGGATCTGAGCAGGATTTTGGGGTGAATTTGGGGGATTTTGGGGGTCCCTGATGGGTTTAGAAGGATCTGAGCAGGATTTTGGGGTGAATTTGGGGGATTTTGGGTGTCCCTGAGGAATTTAGAAGGATCTGAGCAGGATTTTGGGGTGAATTTGGGGGATTTTATGTGTCACTGAGGAATTTAGAAGGATCTGAGCAGGATTTTGGGGTGAATTTGGGGGATTTTTGGGGTCCCTGAGGAATTTAGAAGGATCTGAGCAGGAATTTTGGGGTGAATTTGGTGGATTTTGGGGTCCCTGAGCGGGTTTTAGAAAGGATCTGAGCAGGATTTGGGGTGAAATCTTGGGGATTTGGGGCTTGTACCATATTTGTCCTCTCATTAGCATAAAGGGCGTGGCCACACCGGTGATCACCGGGGCCTTGTTTGAATCAAAAGGGGCGTGGCCTAACACAAACATCCACACTCCAACCTCATTTGCGTATAGTCGGTGAATATTCATCATTTATTTGCAAAATACAGGCGTGATTCAATTAAATCTTATTCATTCCCTTGCAATAAACTTCATTTGCATGAAAAGCAGAGTCCATCAGCGTTAATTATACGCATTTCCATCATTTGTATCAAGTGTTTCCCCAAGCCCTCCAAAAGACCCAAAATGACCCAAAACTTCCCCAAAAAGTCCCCAAAATGACCCAGAACTGCCCCAATTTTCCCCAAATCCCCCCAAACTGCCCCCAGATCCCCTTTTTCCCCCCTAAAAACCGCATTTTCCTCCATTTTCAGCCATCTTTTCCATAATTGGTCATTTTTCCCATCTAAGGCCGCCTCATTAGCATAGCGGCCTGCGGCCCCGCCCCCAGGGCCGTGGCCTGACGGGCGACTCCTCCCCCAGCAGGCGGCGCATGCGCAGCTCCTGCTCGGCCTGGCTCTAGCCCGGCAGGCACTGAGACCTCCCGGCCACTAGGTGGCGCTAACGCAGTGGGTTTTGAGGCGATCTAAGGGCTTGGGGGGGACATGTAGGGGATTGTGGGGTGAATTTGGTGGATTTTGGGGATCCCTGAGGGGTTTAGGGGCACATGAAGTGGATTTTGGGATGAATGTGGGGGATTTGGGGGGTCCCTGAGGGGTTTAGGGGCACCTGAAGTGGATTTTGGGGTGAATTTCGGGCGATTTTGGGTGTCCCTGATGGGTTTCGAGGGATCTGAGCAGGATTTTGGGGTGAATTTGGTGGATTTTGGGGATCCCTGAAGGGTTTAGGGAGATCTGAAGTGGATTTTGGGGTGAATTTATGGGATTTTGGGGGTCCCTGGTGGGTTTAGAAGGATCTGAGCAGGATTTCGGGGTGAATTTAATGGGGATTTTGGGCTGACCATATTTGTCCCTGATTAGCATAAAGGGCGTGGCCACAGCCAGTGATCACGGGGCCTTGTTTGAATCCAAAGGGGCGTGGCCTAACACCAACATCCACACTCCAACCTCATTTGCGTCTAGTTGGTGAATATTCATCATTTATTTGCATAAATACAGGCGTGATTCAATTAAATCTTATTCATTCCCTTGCAATAAACTTCATTTGCATGAAAAGCAGAGTCCATCAGCATTAATTAATCGCATTTCCATCATTTGCATCAAGTGTTTCCCCAAGCCCTCCAAAAGACCCAAAATGACCCAAAACTTCCCCAAAAAGTCCCCAAAATGACCCAGAACTGCCCCAATTTTCCCCAAATCCCCCCAAACTGCCCCCAGATCCCCCTTTTCCCCCTAAAAACCGCATTTTCCTCCATTTTCAGCCATCTTTTCTATAGTTGGTCATTTTTCCCATCTAAGGCCGCCTCATTTGCATAGCGGCCGCGGCCCCGCCCCCAGGGGCGTGGCCTGACGGGCGACTCCTCCCCCAGCAGGCGGCGCATCCGCAGCTCCTGCTCGGCCTGGCTCTAGCCCGGCAGGCACTGAGACCTCCCGGCCACTAGGTGGCGCTAACGCAGTGGGTTTTGAGGCGATCTGAGGGCTTTGGGGGGAAATGTAGGGGATGATGGGGGTCCCAGGTAGAATATGGGGGATTGTGGGGTGAATTTGGTGGATTTTGGGGATCCCTGAGTGGTTTAGGGGCACCTGAAGTGGATTTTGGGGTGAATTTGGGGGATTTTGGGGGTCCCTGAGGGGTTTAGGGGCACCTGAAGTGGATTTTGGGGTGAATTTCGGGCGATTTTGGGTGTCCCTGATGGGTTTCGAGGGATCTGAGCAGGATTTTGGGGTGAATTTGGGGGATTTTTGGGTGTCCCTGAGGGGTTTAGGGAGATCTGAAGTGGATTTTGGGGTGAATTTATGGGATTTTGGGGGTCCCTGGTGGGTTTAGAAGGATCTGAGCAGGATTTCGGGGTGAATTTAATGGGGATTTTGGGCTGACCATATTTGTCCCTGATTAGCATAAAGAGCGTGGCCACAGCCAGTGATCACGGGGCCTTGTTTGAATCAAAAGGGGCGTGGCCTAACACCAACATCCACACTCCAACCTCATTTGCGTCTAGTCGGTGAATATTCATCATTTATTTGCATAAATACAGGCGTGATTCAATTAAATCTTATTAATTCCCTTGCAATAAACTTCATTTGCATGAAAAGCAGAGTCCATCAGCGTTAATTAATCGCATTTTCCATCATTTGCATCGTGTTTCCCCAAGCCCTCCAAAAGACCCAAAATGACCCAAAACTTCCCCAAAAAGTCCCCAAAATGACCCAGAACTGCCCCAATCTTCCTCAAATCCCCCCAAACTGCCCCCAGATCCCCCTTTTCCCCCCTAAAAACGGCATTTTCCTCCATTTTCAGCCATCTTTTCCATATTTGCTCATTTTTCCCATCTAAGGCCGCCTCATTTGCATAGCGGCCGCGGCCCCGCCCCCAGGGGCGTGGCCTGACGGGCGACTCCTCCCCCAGCAGGCGGCGCATGCGCAGCTCCTGCTCGGCCTGGCTCTAGCCGAGCAGGCACTGAGACCTCCCGGCCACTAGGTGGCGCTAGCACAGTGGGTTTTGAGGCGATCTGCGGGCTTTGGGGGGAAATGTAAGGGATGATGGGGATACCAGGTAGAATATGGGGGATTGTGGGGTGAATTTGGTGGATTGGGGAAATCTGAGGGGTTTGTTAGGGGGCACCTGAAGTGGATTTTGGGGTGAATTTGGGGGATTTTGGGGGTCCGCAGAGAGGTTTTAGGGAGATCCTGAAGTGATTTTGGGTGAATTTTCGGGGATTTTTGGGGGTCCCTGTAAGGGTTTAGAAAGGATCTAGCAGGATTTGGGTTGAATTTGGGGGATTTTGTGTGTCCCTGAGCGGTTTAGGGGGATCTGAAGTGGGTTTTGCGGTGAATTTAATGGGGGATTTTGGGCTGACCATGTTTTTCCCTCATTAGCATAAAGGGCGTGGCCACACCCCGTGATCACGGGGCCTTGTTGAATCAAAAGGGGCGTGGCCTAACACCAACATCCACACTCCAACCTCATTTGCGTATAGTCGGTGAATATTCATCATTTATTTGCATAAATACAGGCGTGATTCAATTAAATCTTATTAATTTCCTTGCAATAAACTTCATTTGCATGAAAAGCAGAGTCCCTCAGCGTTAATTAATCGCATTTCCATCATTTGCATCAAGTGTTTCCCCAAGCCCTCCAAAAGACCCAAAATGACCCAAACCTTCCCCAAAAAGTCCCCAAAATGACCCAGAACTGCCCCAATTTTCCCCAAATCCCCCCAAACTGCCCCCAGATCCCGCTTTTCCCCCCTAAAAACCGCATTTTCCTCCATTTTCAGCCATCTTTTCCATATTTGCTCATTTTTCCCATCTAAGGCCGCCTCATTTGCATAGCGGCCGCGGCCCCGCCCCCAGGGGCGTGGCCTGACGGGCGACTCCTCCCCCAGCAGGCGGCGCATGCGCAGCTCCTGCTCGGCCTGGCTCTAGCCCGGCAGGCACTGAGACCTCCCGGCCACTAGGTGGCGCTAACGCAGTGGGATTTGAGGCAATCTGAAGGCTTTGGGGGGAAATGTAGGGGATTGTGGGGTGAATTTGGTGGATTTTGGGGATCCCTGAGGGGTTTAGGGTCACCTGAAGTGGATTTTGGGATGAATTTGGGGGATTTTGGGGGTCCCTGAGGGGTTTAGGGGCACCTGAAGTGGATTTTGGGGTGAATTTCGAAGGATTTTGGGTGTCCCTGATGGGTTTCGAAGGATCTGAGCAGGATTTTGGGGTGAATTTGGGGGATTTTGGGTGTCCCGGAGGGGTTTAGAAGGATCTGAGCAGGATTTTGGGGTGAATTTGGGGGATTTTGGGGGTCCCTGGTGGGTTTAGAAGGATCTGAGCAGGATTTCGGGGTGAATTTAATGGGGATTTTGGGCTGACCATATTTGTCCCTGATTAGCATAAAGAGCGTGGCCACAGCCAGTGATCACGGGGCCTTGTTTGAATCAAAAGGGGCGTGCCTAATACAACATCCTCACTCCACGCTCATTTGCGTTCTAGTCGTGAATATTCCAATGCATTTATTGCATAAATCAGGCGTGATTCAATAGATCTTATTCAGTCCCTTGCAATAAACTTCATTTTCATGAAAAGCAGAGTCCATCAGCGTTAATTAATCGCATTTCCATCATTTGCATCAAGTGTTTCCCCAAGCCCTCCAAAAGACCCAAAATGACCCAAAACTTCCCCAAAAAGTCCCCAAAATGACCCAGAACTGCCCCAATTTTCCCCAAATCCCCCCAAACTGCCCCAGATCCCCCTTTTCCCCCTTAAAAACCGCATTTCCTCCATTTTCAGCCATCTTTTCCATATTTGCTCATTTTTCCCATCTAAGGCCGCCTCATTTGCATAGCAGCCGCGGCCCCGCCCCCAGGGGCGTGGCCTAACGGGCGACTCCTCCCCCAGCAGGCGGCGCATGCGCAGCTCCTGCTCGGCCTGGCTCTAGCCCGGCAGGCACTGAGACCTCCCGGCCACTAGGTGGCGCTAACGCCGTGGGTTTTGAGGCGATCTGAAGGCTTTGGGGGGAAATGTAGGGGATGATGGAGGTTCCAGGTAGAATATGGGGGATTGTGGGGTGAATTTGGTGGATTTTGGGGAAATCTGAGGGGTTTAGGGGCACCTGAAGTGGATTTTGGGGTGAATTTGGGGGATTTTGGGGGTCCCAGAGAGGTTTAGGGAGATCTGAAGTGGATTTTGGGGTGAATTTCGGGGGATTTTTGGGGTCCCTGAAGGGTTTAGAAGGATCTGAGCAGGATTTTGTGGTGAATTTGGGGGATTTTGGGGGTCCCTGAGGGGTTTAGAAGGATCTGAGCAGGATTTTGGGGTGATTTTGATGGGGATTTTGGGCTGGCCATATTTGTCCCTGATTAGCATAAAGGGCGTGGCCACACCCAGTGATCACGGGGCCTTGTTTGAATCAAAAGGGGCGTGGCCTAACACCAACATTCACACTCCAACCTCATTTGCGTATAGTCGGTGAATATTCATCATTTATTTGCATAAATACAGGGCGTGATTCATTGATCTTATTATTCCCTTGCATAACTTCATTTTGCATGAAGCAGAGTCCATCAGCGTTAATAATCGCATTTCCAAACTCATTTGCATAAGTGTTTTCCCTCAAGCTCCTCCAAAAGACCCAAAATGATCCCAAAACTTCCAAAAGTCCCAAATGACCCGAACTGCCAATCTTCCTCTCCCCCAAACTGCCCAGATCCCTCTTATTCCCCCTAAAACCGCATTTTCCTCCATTTTCAGCCATCTTTTCCATAGTTGCTCATTTTTCCCATCTAAGGCCGCCTCATTTGCATAGCGGCCGCGGCCCCGCCCCCAGGGGCGTGGCCTGACGGGCGACTCCTCCCCCAGCAGGCAGCGCATGCGCAGCTCCTGCTCGGCCTGGCTCTAGCCCGGCAGGCACTGAGACCTCCCGGCCCCTAGGTGGCGCTAACGCAGTGGGTTTTGAGGCGATCTGAGGGCTTTGGGGGGAAATGTAGGGGATGATGGGGGTCCCAGGTAGAATATGGGGGATTGTGGGGTGAATTTGGTGGATTTTGGGGATCCCTGAGGGGTTTAGGGCCACCTGAAGTGGATTTTGGGGTGAATTTCAAGGATTTTGGGCGTCCCTGAGGGGTTTAGGGGCACCTGAAGTGGATTTTGGGGTGAATTTCGAAGGATTTTGGGTGTCCCTGATGGGTTTCGAGGGATCTGAGCAGGATTTTGGGGTGAATTTGGGGGATTTTGGGTGTCCCGGAGGGGTTTAGAAGGATCTGAAGTGGATTTTGGGGTGAATTTCGGGGGATTTTGGGGGTCCCTGAGGGGTTTAGAAGGATCTGAGCAGGATTTTGGGGTGAATTTAATGGGGATTTTGGGCTGACCATATTTGTCCCTCATTAGCATAAAGGGCGTGGCCACACCCAGTGATCACGGGGCCTTGTTTGAATCAAAAGGGGCGTGGCCTAACACCAACATCCTCACTCCAACCTCATTTGCATGTAGTCGGTGAATATTCATCATTTATTTGCATAAATACAGGCGTGATTCAATTAGATCTTATTCATTCCCTTGTAATAAACTTCATTTGCATGAAAAGCAGAGTCCATCAGCGTTAATTAATCGCATTTCCATCATTTGCATCAAGTGTTTCCCCAAGCCTTCCAAAATGACCCAAAATGACCCAGAACTGCCCCAATTTTCCCCAAATCCCCCAAACTGCCCCCAGATCCCCCTTTTCCCCTATAAAAACCGCATTTTCCTCCATTTTCAGCCATCTTTTCCATAGTTGGTCATTTTTCCCATCTAAGGCCGCCTCATTTGCATAGCGGCCGCGGCCCCGCCCCCAGGGGCGTGGCCTGACGAGCGACTCCTCCCCAGCAGGCGGCGCATGCGCAGCTCCTGCTCGGCCTGGCTCTAGCCCGGCAGGCACTGAGACCTCCCGGCCACTAGGTGGCGCTAACGCAGTGGGTTTTGAGGCGATCTGAAGGCTTTGGGGGGAAATGTAGGGGATGATGGAGGTCCCAGGTAGCATATGGGGGATTGTGGGGTGAATTTGGTGGATTTTAGGGAAATCTGAGGGGTTTAGGGGCACCTGAAGTGGATTTTGGGGTGAATTTGGGGGATTTTGGGGGTCCCAGAGAGGTTTAGGGAGATCTGAAGTGGATTTTGGGGTGAATTTCGGGGGATTTTTGGGGTCCCTGAAGGGTTTAGAAGGATCTGAGCAGGATTTTGGGGTGAATTTGGGGGATTTTGGGGGTCCCTGAGGGGTGTAGAAGGATCTGAGCAGGATTTTGGGGTGAATTTGGGGGGTTTTGCGCTGACCATATTTTCCCTGATTAGCATAAAGGGCGTGGCCACAGCCAGTGATCACGGGGCCTTGTTTGAATCAAAAGGGGCGTGGCCTAACACCAACATCCTCACTCCAACCTCATTTGCGTCTAGTTGGTGAATATTCGTCTTTTTTTGCATAAATACAGGCGTGATTCAATTAGATCTTATTCATTCCCTTGCAATAAACTTCATTTGCATGAAAAGCAGAGTCCATCAGCGTTAA
>JAVTVJ010011776.1:0-13355 GCA_034509425.1 Eopsaltria australis
GTGACACTAGTGACTCTATTGTGATACTATAGGTGTTCGAGAGTGATATTAAAGTGGCTGTATTGCGACCCTCTCTGGGCTCCATTATGACACTCTCTGGGCTCTATTGTGACACTAGCGGCTCAATTGTGAGACAACAGTGTTTCTATTATGACAGTAGAGTGGCACTATTGTGACACTAGTCGCTCGATTGCGACACCATGGTGGCTCTACTGTGACATAAAGGTGCTCTATTGTGACACCCTTGATGCCCTATTATGACACTAGCGGCTCTGTTGTGATGCAACAGTGTTTCTCTTTTGACAGTCTAGTGGCTCTATTGTTTCAGTGGCGGCACAATTGTGACACAATAGTGGCTGTATTGTGGCAGTCTAATGGCAGTCTAATTGTTACACTGGTGGCTCTATTGTGACACAAGAGTTGCTTTATTGTGACACAATAGTGGCTGCATTGTGACACAATATTGTCTCTATTGTGACATCACAGTAGCTTTTGTTGGAATGATTTTGCCTGTATTGTGATATAATAGTGGCTCTATTGTGACAGCATTGTGGCCCTCTTGTGACATTATAGTGGCTCTATTGTGACACAATGGTGGCTGTATTGTGGAGCTGCAGTAGCTCGATTGTGACACTAGAGGCTCACTTTTGAGATTACAGTGGCTCAGTTGTGACACTATAGCTGCTGTATTGTGACACAATAGTGGCTGTATTGTGACAATAGAGTGAGTCCATTGTGACCCTCTAGTGGCTCTATTGTGACACAATAGCAGATCTATTAGGACACAATAGTGGCTCACGTGTGGCCCTATAGTTGTTTCATTGTGTCACAATAATGTGACACATTAATAAAGTGACACTAGAGTGGATGTACTGTGACACTGCAGTGGATGTACTTTGACACTCTAGTGGCACTATTGTGACACTATAGTGACGCTATTGTGACAGTATAGTGGCCCCACTATGACCCTAGAGTGGCTCTATTGTGAGCCTGGAGTGGCTCGACTGCGACACAATAATGGCTCTGCTGGGACACTCTAGTGGAACTGTTGCAACACTGGTGACTCTATTATGATACTATAGGGGTTCGAGAGTGATATTAAAGTGGCTCTATTGCGACCCTCTCTGGGCTCCTTTGTGACACTCTCTGGGCTGTATTGTGACACTAGCGGCTCAATTGTGAGACAACGGTGTTTCTATTATGACAGTAGAGTGGCTCTATTGTGACTCTAGTCGTCTATTGGTACACTAACGTGGCTCTAATGTGACACCATGGTGGCTCTACTGTGCCATAAAGGTGCTCTATTGTGACACCTTTGATGCCCTATTATGACACTAGCGGCTCTGTTGTGACGCAACAATGTTTCTCTTTTGACAGTCTAGTGGCTCTATTGTTTCAGTGGCGGCACTATTGTGACACAATAGTGGCTGTATTTTGGCAGTCTAATGGCAGTCTAATTGTTACACTAGTGGCTCTATTGTGACACTAGCAGCTCTATTGTGACACAATGGTGGCTACATTGTGCAGCTGCAGTAGCTCTATGGTGACATTACAGTGGCTCTCTTGTGACATTACAGTGCCTCACTTGTGGCACTACAGAGTCTCTATTGTGACACTATAGCTGCTGTATTGTGACAGTCCAGTTTCTCTCTTGTGACAATAGAGTGACTCCATTGTAACCCTCTAGTGGCTCTATTGTGACACAATCGCGGATCTATTACGACACAATAGCGGCTCTACTGTGGAACTATAGTTGTTTCATTGTGACACAATAATGGCTTTATTGTGAGGCTAGAGTGGTTGTACTGTGACACTACAGTGGCAGTATTGTGACACTCTAGTGGTGCTATTGTGACAGTAACGTGGCTCTATTGTGAGCCTAGAGTGGCTCTATTGTGACACAATAATGGCTCTGCTGGGACACTCTAGTGGAACTGCTGTGACACTCTAGTGGAACTGCTGTGACACCCTAGTGGAACTGCTGTGACACTAGAGGCTCTATTGTGATACTATAGTGGTTCGAGAGTGATATTAAAGTGGCTCTTTTGCGACACTCTAGGGGCTCTGTTGTAACACTAGCGGCTCAGTTGTGACACAATGGTGTTTCTATTATGACAATAGAGTGGCTCTATTGTTACATCAGTCGCTCTATTGTTACCTTAGAGTGGCTCTATTGTGTCACCATGGTGGCTCTATTGTGACATAAAGGTGCTCTATTGTGACACCCTTGATGCCCTATTATGACACTAGCGGCTCTGTTGTGACACAACAGTGTTTCTCTTTTGACAGTCTAGTGGCTCAGTTGTTTCAGTGGCGGCACTATTGTGACACAATAGTGGCTGTATTTTGGCAGTATAATGGCAGTCTAATTGTTACACTAGTGACTCTATTGTGACACTGGAGATGCTTGATTGTGACACAATAGTGGCTGCATTGTGACACAATATTGGCTCTATTGTGACATCACAGTAGCTTTTGTTGGACATGATTTTGCCTGTATTGTGATACAATAGTGACTCTATTGTGACAGCATTGTGGCTCTCTTGTGACATTATAGTGGCTCTATTGTGACACAATGGTGGCTGTATTGTGAAGCTGCAGTAGCTCGATTGTGACACTAGAGGCTCTCTTGTGAGATAACAGTGGCTCACTTGTGAGATTACAGTGGCTCAGTTGTGACACTATAGCTGCTGTATTGTGACACAATAGTGGCTGTATTGAGACAATAGAGTGACTCCATTGTGACCCTCTAGTGGCTCTATTGTGACACAATAGCGGATCTATTAGGACACAATAGTGGCTCACGTGTGGCCCTATAGTTGTTTCATTGTGTCACAATAATGTGACACATTAATAAAGTGACACTAGAGTGGATGTACTGTGACACTGCAGTGGATGTACTTTGACACTCTAGTGGCACTATTGTGACACTATAGTGACGCTATTGTGACAGTATAGTGGCCCTACTATGACCCTAGAGTGGCTCTATTGTGAGCCTGGAGTGGCTCGACTGTGACACAATAATGGCTCTGCTGGGACACTCTAGTGGGACTGTTGCAACACTAGTGACTCTATTGTGATACTATAGGGGTTCGAGAGTGATATTAAAGTGGCTCTATTGCGACACTCTCTGGGCTCCTTTGTGACACTCTCTGGGCTGTATTGTGACACTAGCGGCTCAATTGTGAGACAACGGTGTTTCTATTATGACAGTAGAGTGGCTCTATTGTGACTCTAGTCGCTCTATTGGGACACTAACGTGGCTCTAATGTGACACCATGGTGGCTCTACTGTGACATAAAGGTGCTCTATTGTGACATTGTAGGGGCCCTATTATGACACTAGCGGCTCTGTTGTGACGCAACAGTGTTTCTCTTTTGAGAGTCTAGTGGCTCTATTGTTTCAGTGGCGGCACTATTGTGACACAATAGTGGCTGTATTGTGGCAGTCTAATGGCAGTCTAATTGTTACACTAGTGGCTCTATTGTGACACTGCAGTTGCTTGATTGTGACACAATGGTGGCTTTATTGTGACACAATAGTGGCTCTTTTGTGACATTCTAGTTGCTCTCTTGTGACAATAGAGGACTCCATTGTGACCCTCTAGTGGCTCTATTGTGACACAATAGCGGATCTATTAGGACACAATAGTGGCCCTTTTGCGGCAATATGGTTGTTTTATTGTGAGACAATAACGGCTTTATTGTGACGCTGGAGTGGATGCACTGTGACACTACAGTGGCAGTAGTAGTGGTGCTATTGTGACAGTATAGTGGCTCTATTGTGAGCCTAGAGTTGCTCTATTGTGACACAATAATGGCTTGCTAAGTGACACTCTAGTGGAAACCAGTTGTGACACTGGACTCTATTATGTACTATAGTGCGTTCAACAGTGCAATTAGAGTGGCTCTATTGTACACTTAGGGTGCCTAGTTGTTGACAAACTCTCTGGGTATATTGTGACACTAGCGGCTCAATTGTGACACAACGGTGTTTCTATTATGACAGTAGAGTGGCTCTATTGTGACACTAGTCGCTCTCTTGTTACCTTAGAGCAGCTGTATTGTGACTCTACGGTGGCTTTATTGTGACAGAAAGGTGCTCTATTGTGACACCCTTCATACCCTATTATGACACTAGCAGCTCTGTTGTGACACAATAGTGTTTCTCTTTTGAGAATCTAGTGGCTCTATTGTTTCAGTGGCGGCACTATTGTGACACAATAGTGGCTGTATTGTTACACAATAGTGGGTGTGCTGTTACAGTAGAGTGGCTCTATTATGAGATCCTAGGGGCTGTATGTAGACATGATTTTGCCTGTATTGTGACACAATAGTGGCTCTATTGTGACAGAATAGTGGCTCTATTGTGAGACGATGGTGCCTGTATTATGACATTATAGAGGCTCACTTGTGACATTACAGTGCCTATTGTGACACTATACTGCTGTATTGTGACACAATAGTGTCTCTATTGTGACACAATAATGGCTCTGCTGGGACACTCTAGTGGAACTGCTGTGACACTAGTGACTCTATTGTGATACTATAGGTGTTCGAGAGTGATATTAAAGTGGCTGTATTGCGACCCTCTCTGGGCTCCATTATGACACTCTCTGGGCTCTCTTGTGACACTAGCGGCTCAATTTGAGACAACGGGTTTCTATTATGACGTTTAGAGTTGGCTCTATTGTGACTCTAGTCGCTCTATTGGGACACTAACGTTGCTCTATTGTGACACCATGGTGGCTCTACTGTGACATAAAGGTGCTCTATTGTGACACCCTTGATGCCCTATTATGACACTAGCGGCTCTGTTGTGACACAACAGTGTTTCTCTTTTGACAGTCTAGTGGCTCAGTTGTTTCAGTGGCGGCACTATTGTGACACAATAGTGGCTGTATTTTGGCAGTATAATGGCAGTCTAAGTGTTACACTGGTGGCTCTATTGTGACACTGGAGACTTTATTGTGACACAATAGTGGCTGCATTGTGACACAATATTGTCTCTATTGTGACATCACAGTAGCTTTGTGGACATGATTTTGCCTGTATTGTGACACAATAGTGGCTCTATTGTGAGACCACAGTGCCTGTATTGTGACATTATAGAGGCTCACTTGTGACATTACAGTGTCTATTGTGACACTATAGCTGCTGTATTGTGACACAATAGTGGCTCTATTGTGACACAATAATGGCTCTGCTGGGACACTCTAGTGGAACTGCTGTGACACTAGTGACTCTGTTGTGATACTATAGGGGTTCGAGAGTGATATTAAAGTGGCTGTATTGCGACCCTCTCTAGGCTCCATTATGACACTCTCTGGGCTCTATTGTAACACTAGCGGCTCAATTGTGACACAATGGTGTTTCTATTATGACAGTAGAGTTGCTCTATTGTGACACTAGTCGCTCTATTGCGACACCATGGTGGCTCTATTGTGACATAAAGGTGCTCTGTTGTGACACCCTTGATGCCCTATTATGACACTAGCGGCTCTGTTGTGACACAACAGTGTTTCTCTTTTGACAGTCTAGTGGCTCTATTGTTTCAGTGGCGGCACTATTGTGACACAATAGTGGCTGTATTGTGGCAGTCTAATGGCAGTCTAATTGTTACACTATTGGCTCTATTGTGACACTAGCAGCTCTATTGTGACACAATGGTGGCTACGTTGTGCAGCTGCAGTAGCTCTATGGTGACATTACAGTGGCTCTCTTGTGACATTACAGTGCCTCACTTGTGGCACTACAGAGTCTCTATTGTGACACTATAGCTGCTGTATTGTGACAGTCCAGTTGCTCTCTTGTGACAATAGAGTGACTCCATTGTAACCCTCTAGTGGCTCTATTGTGACACAATCGTGGATCTATTACGACACAATAGCGGCTCTACTGTGGAACTATAGTTGTTTCATTGTGACACAATAATGGCTTTATTGTGAGGCTAGAGTGGTTGTACTGTGACACTACAGTGTCAGTATTGTGACACTCTAGTGGTGCTATTGTGACAGTAACGTGGCTCTATTGTGAGCCTAGAGTGGCTCTATTGTGACACAATAATGGCTCTGCTGGGACACTCTAGTGGAACTGCTGTGACACTCTAGTGGAACTGCTGTGACACTCTAGTGGAACTGCTGTGACACTAGAGACTCTATTGTGATACTATAGTGGTTCGAGAGTGATATTAAAGTGGCTCTATTGCGACACTCTAGGGGCTCTGTTGTAACACTAGCGGCTCAGTTGTGACACAATGGTGTTTCTATTATGACAGTAGAGTGGCTCTATTGTTACATCAGTCGCTCTATTGTTACCTTAGAGTGGCTCTATTGTGTCACCATGGTGGCTCTACTGTGACATAAAGGTGCTCTATTGTGACACCCTTGATGCCCTATTATGACACTAGCGGCTCTGTTGTGACACAACAGTGTTTCTCTTTTGACAGTCTAGTGGCTCTATTGTTTCAGTGGCGGCACTATTGTGACACAATAGTGGCTGTATTTTGGCAGTATAATGGCAGTCTAATTGTTACACTGGTGGCTCTATTGTGACACTGGAGACTTTATTGTGACACAATAGTGGCTGCATTGTGACACAATATTGTCTCTATTGTGACATCACAGTAGCTTTTGTTGGACATGATTTTTCCTGTATTGTGACACAATAGTGTCTCTATTGTGACAGCATTGTGGCTCTCTTGTGACATTATTGTGGCTCTATTGTGACACAATGGTGGCTGTATTGTGGAGCTGCAGTAGCTCGATTGTGACACTAGAGGCTCTCTTGTGAGATAACAGTGGCTCACTTGTGAGGTTACAGTGGCTCAGTTGTGACACTATAGCTGCTGTATTGTGACACAATAGTGGCTGTATTGAGACAATAGAGTGACTCAATTGTGACCCTCTAGTGGCTCTATTGTGACACAATAGCGGATCTATTAGGACACAATAGTGGCTCACGTGTGGCCCTATAGTTGTTTCATTGTGTCACAATAATGAGACACATTAATAAAGTGACACTAGAGTGGATGTACTGTGACACTGCAGTGGATGTACTTTGACACTCTAGTGGCACTATTGTGACACTATAGTGACGCTATTGTGACAGTATAGTGGCCCTACTATGACCCTAGAGTGGCTCTGTTGTGAGCCTGGAGTGGCTCGACTGTGACACAATAATGGCTCTGCTGGGACACTCTAGTGGAACTGTTGCAACACTAGTGACTCTATTGTGATACTATAGGGGTTCGAGAGTGATGTTAAAGTGGCTCTATTGCGACACTCGCTGGGCTCCTTTGTGACACTCTCTGGGCTGTATTGTGACACTAGCGGCTCAATTGTGAGACAACGGTGTTTCTATTATGACAGTAGAGTGGCTCTATTGCGACTCTAGTCGCTCTATTGGGACACTAACGTGGCTCTAATGTGACACCATGGTGGCTCTACTGTGACATAAAGGTGCTCTATTGTGACACCCTTGATGCCCTATTATGACACTAGCGGCTCTGTTGTGACACAACAGTGTTTCTCTTTTGAGAGTCTAGTGGTTCTATTGTTTCAGTGGCGGCACTATTGTGACACAATAGTGACTGTATTGTGGCAGTATAATGGCAGTCTAATTGTTACACTAGTGGCTCTAATATGACACTGCAGTTGCTTGATTGTGACACAATATTGGCTCTTTTGTGACACTCTAGTTGCTCTCTTGTGACAATAGAGGACTCCATTGTGACCCTCTAGTGTCTCTATTGTGACACAATAGCGGATCTATTAGGACACAATAGTGGCCCTTTTGCGGCAATATGGTTGTTTTATTGTGAGACAATAACGGCTTTATTGTGACGCTGGAGTGGATGCACTGTGACACTACAGTGGCAGTAGTAGTGGTGCTATTGTGACGGTATAGTGGCTCTATTGTGAGCCTAGAGTTGCTCTATTGTGACACAATAATGGCTCTGCTAGGACACTCTAGTGGAACAGTTGTGACACTGGTGACTCTATTATGGTACTATAGTGGTTCAACAGTGATATTAGAGTGGCTCTATTGTGACACTCCAGGGGCTCTATTGTGACACTCTCTGGGCTATATTGTGACACTAGCGGCTCAATTGTGAGACAACGGTGTTTCTATTATGACAGTAGAGTGGCTCTATTGTGACACTAGTCGCTCTATTGTTACCTTAGAGCAGCTGTATTGTGACTCTACGGTGGCTTTATTTTGACATAAAGGTGCTCTATTGTGACACCCTTCATACCCTATTATGACACTAGCAGCTCTGTTGTGACACAATAGTGTTTCTCTTTTGAGAATCTAGTGGCTCTATTGTTTCAGTGGCGGCACTATTGTGACACAATAGTGGCTGTCTTGTTACACAATAGTGGGTGTACTGTTACAGTAGAGTGGCTCTATTATGAGATCCTAGTGGCTGTGTGAACATGATTTTTGCCTGGTATTTGACACATAGTGCTCTATTGTGACAGAATAGGGCTCTTGTGAGACATGGTGCCGTGTATTAGACATGATAGAGGCTCACTTGTGACATTACCAGTTCTTATTGTACACTTATAGCTGCTGTTATTGTGACCAATAGTGCTCTGCTGGGACACTCTAGTGAACTGCGTGACACTAGTGACTCTGTTTGTGGATACTATGGCGTTCGGAGTGATATTAAAGTGCTGTATATGCGGACCCTCTCTGGCTCCTTTAACTATGACACTCTCTGGGCTATATTGTGACACTAGCGGCTCATTTGTGAGACAACGGTGTTTCTATTATGACAGTAGAGTGGCTCTATTGTGACACTAGTCGCTCTATTGGGACACTAACGTGGCTCTATTGTGACACCATGGTGGCTCTACTGTGCCATAAAGGTGCTCTATTGTGACATTGTAGGGGCCCTATTATGACATTAGCGGCTCTGTTGTGACGCAACAGTGTTTCTCTTTTGACAGTCTAGTGGCTCTATTGTTTCAGTGGCGGCACTATTGTGACACAATAGTGGCTGTATTGTGGCAGTCTAATGGCAGTCTAATTGTTACACTAGTTGCTCTATTGTGACACTGGAGATGCTTTATTGTGACACAATAGTGGCTGCATTGTGACACAATATTGGCTCTATTGTGACATAACAGTAGCTTTTGTTGGACATAATTTTGCCTGTATTGTGACACAGTAGTGGCTCTATTGTGACCACAATGGTGGCTGATTGGGAGTGCACAGTAGCTCGATGGGTGACACTATGGCTCTCTTGTGAGGTACAGTGGCTCACTTGAAATTGTTGAGATACAGTGGGCCTCAGTTTGACACTATTAGCTGCTGTTGTGACACAATAGTGCGTTTATGAGACCATTAGATGACTCCATTGACCTCTAGTGGCCTTATTGTGAACAAATAGGGCTCTATTTGCTTACAGGCTTCACTTGTGACATTTTCATTTTATTAGTTGTGACACCATGTGGTTGTATTTGGACCACAATAGTGGGTGTATGTACTGTTAACAGTAGAGTGGCTTCTATTATGAGATCCTAAGGGCTGTATGTAACATATTTTGCCTTTTTATGTGGACACATAGTGGTCTATTGTGAGACCACGTGACCTGTAATGTGACATTATAGAGCTCACTTGTGAAACGTTACAGTGTCTATTGTGACACTATAGCTGCTGTATTGTGACACAATAGTGGCTCTATTGTGACACAATAATGGCTCTGCTGGGACACTCTAGTGGACCTGCTGTGACACTAGTGACTCTGTTGTGATACTATAGGGGTTCGAGAGTGATATTAAAGTGGCTGTATTGCGACCCTCTCTGGGCTCCATTATGACACTCTCTGGGCTCTATTGTGACACTAGCGGCTCAATTGTGACACAATGATGTTTCTATTATGACAGTAGAGTTGCTCTATTGTGACACTAGTCGCTCTATTGCGACACCATGGTGGCTCTATTGTGACATAAAGGTGCTCTATTGTGACACCCTTGATGCCCTATTATGACACTAGCGGCTCTGTTGTGACACAACAGTGTTTCTCTTTTGACAGTCCAGTGGCTCTATTGTTTCAGTGGCGGCACTATTGTGACACAATAGTGGCTGTATTGTGGCAGTCTAATGGCAGTCTAATTGTTACACTAGTGGCTCTATTGTGACACTAGCAGCTCTATTGTGACGCAATGGTGGCTACATTGTGCAGCTTCAGTAGCTCTATGGTGACATTACAGTGGCTCTCTTGTGACATTACAGTGCCTCACTTGTGGCACTATTGTGTCTCTATTGTGACACTATAGCTGCTGTATTGTGACAGTCCAGTTTGTCTCTTGTGACAATAGAGTGACTCCATTGTAACCCTCTAGTGGCTCTATTGTGACACAATCGCGGATCTATTACGACACAATAGCGGCTCTACTGTGGAACAAGAGTTGTTTCATTGTGACACAATAATGGCTTTATTGTGACGCTAGAGTGGTTGTACTGTGACACTACAGTGGCAGTATTGTGACACTCTAGTGGTGCTATTGTGACAGTATCGTGGCTCTATTGTGAGCCTAGAGTGGCTCTATTGTGACACAATAATGGCTCTGCTGGGACACTCTAGTGGAACTGCTGTGACACTCTAGTGGAACTGCTGTGACACTAGAGACTCTAGTGTGATACTATAGTGGTTCGAGAGTGATATTAAAGTGGCTCTATTGCGACACTCTAGGGGCTCTGTTGTAACACTAGCGGCTCAGTTGTGACACAGTGGTGTTTCTATTATGACAGTAGAGTGGCTCTATTGTTACATCAGTCGCTCTATTGTTACCTTAGAGTGGCTCTATTGTGTCACCATGGTGGCTCTACTGTGACATAAAGGTGCTCTATTGTGACACCCTTGATGCCCTATTATGACACTAGCGGCTCTGTTGTGACACAACAGTGTTTCTCTTTTGACAGTCTAGTGGCTCTATTGTTTCAGTGGCGGTTCTATTGTGACACAGTAGTGGCTGTATTTTGGCAGTCTAATGGCAGTCTAATTGTTACACTGGTGGCTCTATTGTGACACTGGAGACTTTATTGTGACACAATAGTGGCTGCATTGTGACACAATATTGTCTCTATTGTGACATCACAGTAGCTTTTGTTGGACATGATTTTGCCTGTATTGTGACACAATAGTGGCTCTATTGTGACAGCATTGTGTCTCTCTTGTGACATTATAGTGGCTCTATTGTGACACAATGGTGGCTGTATTGTGCAGCTGCAGTAGCTCGATTGTGACACTAGAGGCTCTCTTGTGAGATAACAGTGGCTCACTTGTGAGGTTACAGTGGCTCAGTTGTGACACTATAGCTGCTGTATTGTGACACAATAGTGGCTGTATTGAGACAATAGAGTGACTCCATTGTGACCCTCTAGTGGCTCTATTGTGACACAATAGCGGATCTATTAGGACACAATAGTGGCTCACGTGTGGCCCTATAGTTGTTTCATTGTGTCAAAATAATGTGACACATTAATAAACTGACACTAGAGTGGATGTACTGTGACACTGCAGTGGATGTACTTTGACACTCTAGTGGCACTATTGTGACACTATAGTGACGCTATTGTGACAGTATAGTGGCCCTACTATGACCCTAGAGTGGCTCTATTGTGAGCCTGGAGTGGCTCGACTGTGACACAATAATGGCTCTGCTGGGACACTCTAGTGGGACTGTTGCAACACTAGTGACTCTATTGTGATACTACAGGGGTTCGAGAGTGATGTTAAAGTGGCTCTATTGCGACACTCTCTGGGCTCCTTTGTGACACTCTCTGGGCTGTATTGTGACACTAGCGGCTCAATTGTGAGACAACGGTTTTTCTATTATGACAGTAGAGTGGCTCTATTGTGACTCTAGTCGCTCTATTGGGACACTAACGTGGCTCTAATGTGACACCATGGTGGCTCTACTGTGCCATAAAGGTGCTCTATTGTGACATTGTAGGGGCCCTATTATGACACTAGCGGCTCTGTTGTGACGCAACAGTGTTTCTCTTTTGAGAGTCTAGTGGCTCTATTGTTTCAGTGGCGGCACTATTGTGACACAATAGTGGCTGTATTGTAGCAGTCTAATGGCAGTCTAATTGTTACACTAGTGGCTCTATTGTGACACTGCAGTTGCTTGATTGTGACACAATGGTGGCTTTATTGTGACACAATAGTGGCTCTTTTGTGACATTCTAGTTGCTCTCTTGTGACAATAGAGGACTCCATTGTGACCCTCTAGTGGCTCTATTGTGACACAATAGCGGATCTATTAGGACACATAAGTGGCCCTTTTGCGGCAATATGGTTGTTTTATTGTGAGACAATAACGGCTTTATTGTGACACTAGAGTGGATGCACTGTGACACTACAGTGGCAGTAGTAGTGGTGCTATTGTGACAGTAACGTGGCTCTATTGTGAGCCTAGGGTTGCTCTATTGTGACACAATAATGGCTCTGCTAGGACACTCTAGTGGAACAGTTGTGACACTGGTGACTCTATTATGGTACTATAGTGGTTCAACAGTGATATTAGAGTGGCTCTATTGTGACACTCTAGGGGCTCTATTGTGACACTCTGGGCTATATTGTGACACTAGCGGCTCAATTGTGACACAACGGTGTTTCTATTATGACAGTAGAGTGGCTCTATTGTGACACTAGTCGCTCTATTGTTACCTTAGAGCAGCTGTATTGTGACTCTACGGTGGCTTTATTGTGACATAAAGGTGCTCTATTGTGACACCCTTCATACCCTATTATGACACTAACAGCTCTGTTGTGACACAATAGTGTTTCTCTTTTGAGAATCTAGTGGCTCTATTGTTTCAGTGGCGGCACTATTGTGACACAATAGTGGCTGTATTGTTACACAATAGTGGGTGTGCTGTTACAGTAGAGTGGCTCTATTATGAGATCATAGTGGCTGTATGTAGACATGATTTTGCCTGTATTGTGACACAATAGTGGCTCTATTGTGACAGAATAGTGGCTCTATTGTGAGACCATGCTGCCTGTATTATGACAATATAGAGGCTCACTTGTGACATTACAGTGTCTATTGTGACACTATAGCTGCTGTATTGTGACACAATAGTGGCTCTATTGTGACAGAATAATGGCTCTGCTGGGACACTCTAGTGGAACTGCTGTGACACTAGTGACTCTATTGTGATACTATAGGTGTTCGAGAGTGATATTAAAGTGGCTGTATTGCGACCCTCTCTGGGCTCCATTATGACACTCTCTGGGCTGTATTGTGACACTAGTGGCTCAATTGTGAGACAGCGGTGTTTCTATTATGACAGTATAGTGGCTCTATTGTGACTCTAGTCGCTCTATTGGGACAC
>JAVTVJ010011777.1:0-11531 GCA_034509425.1 Eopsaltria australis
AAATGGTCCAAAAATAACCCAAAAATTGGCCCAAAAATGACCCCCAAATAGACCTTAACATTTATCCAAAAATGACCCAAAAATGGCCGTAAAATGGTTACAAAACTGGCCATAAAATGACCCAAAATTCACCCCAAAAATGACTCTAAAATGGCCTCAAAATTGACCAAAAATGGCCCAAAACAACGACCAAAAATAGCCTCATATATGACCCAAAATGGCCCAAAAATAGCCCCAAAATGGCCTCAAAAATGACCCAAAAATGGCCCCAAATTGACCCAAAACTGGCCCTAAAAATGACCAAAAAATCACTCAAAAGTGGGCCCAAAATGGCTCTGAAAATGGCCCTAAAAATGGCCTTAAAAATGACCCAAAAATAGGCCCAGAATAGCCCCAAAAATGGCTCAAAAATTACCCAAAAATAGCCCTAAAAATTACCCCAAAATGGCCCAAAAATAGTGCCCTAAATGACACAAAAATGGCCCTAAAATTACCCAAAAAAGGCTCAAAAATGACGGAAAGATAAACACAAAAATGACCCAAAATGATCCCAAAATAGCACCATAAATGGCCCCAAAAATGGCCCCAAGAATGGCCCTAAAAATGACTCAAAATCGGCCATAAAATGATCTAAAATTTCCCCTATAAATGACCCCAAACAAGGCTCGAAATAGCCCCAAGAAATGACCTAAAAATGACCCAAAATGGCCCAAAAATTGCCCAAAAAATAGACCCAAAAGGCCCTAAAAATAGCCCCTAAAAGGCCCCCAAAATGGTCCAAAAATAACCCAAAAATTTGCCCAAAATTGACCCAAAAATAGCCCCAAAATGGCCCTAAAAATGGCCTCCAAAATGAGCCAAAATGGGCCGTAAAATAACCCAAAATTCCGCCTATAAATCACGGAAAAATAGGCCCAAAATAGCCCAAAAAATGACCCAAAAATCACCCCAAAATGGCCCATAAATCGCCCAAAAATGACTCAAAAATTGACCCAAATACGGGCCAAAAAGCTCTCCGAAAATCACCCAGAAATAGTCCTAAAACTAGACCAAAAAACGGCTCAAAAATGACCCAAAAAAGGCCCTAAAAGGGCCCCAAAAATGGCCAAAAATGACCCAAAATTGGCTGTAAAATGATGCAAAACATCCCCAATAAATGACCCAGAAATTGCACCAAAAATAGCCTTTAAAACAGCCCCAAAAAATGACCCAGAAATGGCTCAAAAATGGCCCCAAAATTGACCTTAAAATGGCCCAAAACAATGATCCAAAAATGGCTCAAAAATGGCTCCAAAATAGCCCCTGAAATTGCCCAAAAAAGACCCAAAAATGACCCAAAACTAAGCCCAAAATAGACTCGAACTACCAAAATGGCCGCCGCAGTGCCCGGATGTACTCGGCGCATGCGCACTTGGTCCCGAACTACCAAAATGGCCGCCGCAGTGCCCGGATGTACTCCGCACATGCGTACTACGTCTCCGGACTCCAATATGGCTGCCCCAGTGCCCGGATTTACTCGGCGCATGCGCAGAACATTTCTAGACGCCAAAATGGCCGCCGCAGTGCCCGGATGTACTCGGCGCATGCGCACTTGGTCCCGAACTACCAAAATGGCCGCAGCAGTACCCGGATGTACTCGGCGCATGCGCACTTGGTCCCGAACTACAAAATTGGCCGCCGCAGTGCCCGGATGTACTCGGCGCATGCGCACTTGGTCCCGAACTACCAAAATGGCCGCCGCAGTGCCCGGATGTACTCGGCGCATGCGCAATTGGTCCCGAACTACCCAAATGGCCGCCGCAGTGCCCGGATGTACTCGGCGCATGCGCAATTGGTCCCGAACTACCAAAATGGCCGCCGCAGTGCCCGGATGTACACACAAATGTCCCCAAAAATGATGTCCCAAAAAATGATGGAGAAATGGCCCCAAAAATTACCCAAAAAGGCACAGAAATGGCCATAAAGATGACTCAAAAATAGCCCATAAAAGGCCCCAAAAACGACCCAAAAATTACTCAAAAATAGCCCCAAAGATGACCCAAAAATGACCCAGAAATGACCCAAAAAAGCCCCCAAAAGGCCACAAAAATGACCCAAAAATGACCTCAAAAATTCCCCGTAAATGACCCAAAAATGGCCCTGAAATGGCCACAAAAATGGCCCCGATAGTGGCGCAAAAAGACCAAGAAATAGCCCAAAAATGGCCCAAAAATGACCCAAAAATAAGCCCAAAATAGACTCAAAAAATGAATCAGAAATTGACCCAAATATGGGCCCTAAATGGCCCCGAAAATGGCCCAGAAATGACTCCAAAAATGACTCCATAAATGGACCCAAAAGTGACCCCAAAATAGCTTAAAAATTGCCAAAACATGCCCAAAAATTCATCCAAAAACACACCCAAAGATGACCCAAGAATGATCCAAAAATAGCCTAAAAATGACCAAAAATAGCCCCCAAAAAAACCCCAAAAATGGCCCACAAATGATCTAAAAATGATCCAAAACAATGACAGAAAAATGGCCCAAAAATGGCCCAGAAATGGCCCCAAATGTCTCCAAAAATGGCCTAAAAAATGACCAAAAAATGGACCAAAAAATGACGCAAAAATAACATGAAAATGACTCAAAAATAGCCCAAAAAATAGCCCCTAAAAGGCCCCATGAACGACCAAAAAATGACCAAAAAATCCCTCCATAAATGACCCAAAAATGACGTAAAAATTGGACAAAAAATGGCCCAAAAATAGACCCAAAATACCTCCAAAAATAACCTGAAAATGACACAAAAAAGCTTAAAAATAGCCCCAAAAATGACCCAGAAATGGCCCAAAAATGACCCAAAAATAGCCCTAAAAATGACCAAAAAACAGCCCAAAAATGACCAAAAAAATATCCCAAAAAAGACTCAAGAAGGGCCCATAAATGACCCAAAAAATGGCAACGATATGCCCCCGAATATGGCCCCAAAATTGGCCAAGAAATGGCCCCGAAAATGAATCAGAAATGGCCCCGAAAATGACCAAAAAAAGACCCAAGAATGGGCCCAAAATGGCTCCGAAGGTGGCCCCAAAAATGAACCCCAAAGTGGCCCCAAAATAGTCCAAAATTGACAAAAAAATGGCCCCATAAGTGGTCCAAAAATGACCCAAAAATTGGCCCAAAAGTGACCCAAAAATGGCCGCAAAAATGGCCGCAAAATTGACAAAAAAATGGCCCCAGAAATGGTCCAAAAATAACCCAAAAATTGGCCCAAAAATGACCCCAAAATAGACCTTAACATTTATCCAAAAATGACCCAAAAATGGCCGTAAAATGGTTACAAAACTGGCCATAAAATGACCAAAAATTCACCCCAAAAATGACTCTAAAATGGCCTCAAAATTGACCAAAAATGGCCCAAAACAACGACCAAAAATAGCCTCATATATGACCCAAAATGGCCCAAAAATAGCCCCAAAATGGCCTCAAAAATGACCCAAAAATGGCCCCAAATTGACCCAAAACTGGCCCTAAAAATGACCAAAAAATGACTCAAAAGTGGGCCCAAAATGGCTCTGAAAATGGCCCTAAAAATGGCCTTAAAAATGACCCCAAAAATAGGCCCAGAATAGCCCCAAAAATGGCTCAAAAATTACCCAAAAATAGCCCTAAAAATCACCCCAAAATGGCCCAAAAATAGTGCCCTAAATGACACAAAAATGGCCCTAAAATTACCCAAAAATGGCTCAAAAATGACGGAAAGATAAACACAAAAATGACCCAAAATGATCCCAAAATAGCACCATAAATGGCCCCAAAAATGGCCCCAAGAATGGCCCTAAAAATGACTCAAAATTGGCCATAAAATGATCTAAAATTTCCCCCTATAAATGACCCCAAACAAGGCTCGAAATAGCCCCAAGAAATGACCTAAAAATGACCCAAAATGGCCCAAAAATTGCCCAAAAAATAGACCCTAAAAGGCCCTAAAAATAGCCCCTAAAAGGCCCCCAAAATGGTCCAAAAATAACCCAAAAATTGGCCCAAAATTGACCCAAAAATAGCCCCAAAATGGCCCTAAAAATCGCCTCCAAAATGAGCCAAAATGGGCCGTAAAATAACCCAAAATTCCGCCTATAAATCACTGAAAAATAGGCCCAAAATAGCCCAAAAAATGACCCAAAAATCACCCCAAAATGGCCCATAAATCGCCCAAAAATGACTCAAAAATTGACCCAAATACGGGCCCAAAAGCTCTCCGAAAATCACCCAGAAATAGTCCTAAAACTAGACCCAAAAACGGCTCAAAAATGACCCAAAAAAGGCCCTAAAAGGGCCCCAAAAATGGCCCAAAAATGACCCAAAATTGGCTGTAAAATGATGCAAAACATCCCCAATAAATGACCCAGAAATTGCACCAAAAATAGCCTTTAAAACAGCCCCAAAAAATGACCCAGAAATGGCTCAAAAATGGCCCCAAAATTGACCTAAAAATGGCCCAAAACAATGATCCAAAAATGGCTCAAAAATGGCTCCAAAATAGCCCCTGAAATTGCCCAGAAAAGACCCAAAAATGACCCAAAATTAAGCCCAAAATAGACTCGAACTACCAAAATGGCCGCCGCAGTACCCGGATGTACTCGGCGCATGCGCACTTGGTCCCGAACTACCAAAATGGCCGCCGCAGTGCCCGGATGTACTCCGCACATGCGTACTACGCCTCCGGACTCCAATATGGCTGCCGCAGTGCCGGATGTACTCGGCGCATGCGCAATTGGTCCCGAACTACCAAAATGGCCGCCGAAGTGCCCGGATGTACTCCGCGCATGCGCACTTGGTCCGAATTACAAAATGGCGCGCCGCAGTACCCGATCGTACTTTGGCGCATGCGCATTAGTCCCGAACGACCAAAATGGCCGCCGCAGTGCCCGGATGTAACTCCGCACATGCGTACTAGGCCTCCGGACTCCAATATGGCTGCCGCAGTGCCCGGATTTAGTCGGAGCATGCGCAGCACATTTCTAGACGCCAAAATGGCCGCCGCAGTGCGCGGATGTACTCGGCGCATGCGCACTTGGTCCCGAACTACCAAAATGGCCGCCGCAGTGCCCGGATGTACTCGGCGCATGCGCACTTGGTCCCGAACTACCAAAATGGCCGCCGCAGTGCCCGGATGTACTCCGCGCATGCGCAATTGGTCCGAACTACCACAAATGGGCCGCCGCATGCCCGATGTACTCCGCGCATGCGCAATTGGTCCGAACTACCAAAATGGCCGCGAAGTGCCCGGATGTACTCCGCGCATGCTCAGTAGCCCGAACAACAAAATGCCGCGCAGTAACGGATGTAGTACTCGGCGCATGCGCAATTGTCCCGAACTACAAAATGGCCGCCGCAGTGCCCGGATGTACTCCGGATGCGCTCGGCGCATGCGCCTTGGTCCCGAACTTACAAAAATGGCCGCCGCAGTGCCCGGATGTACTCGGCGCATGCGCAATTGGTCCCGAACTACCAAAATGGCCGCCGCAGTGCCCGGATGTACACACAAATGTCCCCAAAAATGATGGAGAAATGGCCCCAAAAATGACCCAAAAAGGCACAGAAATGGCCCTAAAGATGACTCAAAAATAGCCCATAAAAGGCCCCAAAAACGACCCAAAAATTACTCAAAAATAGCCCCAAAGATGACCCAAAAATGACCCAGAAATGACCCAAAAAAGCCCCCAAAAGGCCACAAAAATGACCCAAAAATGACCTCAAAAATTCCCCCGTAAATGACCCAAAAATGGCCCTGAAATGGCCACAAAAATGGCCCCGATAGTGGCGCAAAAAAGACCAAGAAATAGCCCAAAAATGGCCCAAAAATGACCCAAAAATAAGCCCAAAATAGACTCAAAAAATGAATCAGAAATTGACCCAAATATGGGCCCTAAATGGCCCCGAAAATGGCCCAGAAATGACTCCAAAAATGACTCCATAAATGGACCCAAAAGTGACCCCAAAATAGCTTAAAAATTGCCAAAACATGCCCAAAAATTCATCCAAAAACACACCCAAAGATGACCCAAGAATGATCCAAAAATAGCCTAAAAATGACCAAAAAATAGCCCCCAAAAAAACCCCAAAAATGGCCCACAAATGATCTAAAAATGATCCAAAACAATGACAGAAAAATGGCCCAAAAATGGCCCAGAAATGGCCCCAAATGTCTCCAAAAATGGCCTAAAAAATGACCAAAAAATGGACCAAAAAATGACGCAAAAATAACATGAAAATGACTCAAAAATAGCCCAAAAAATAGCCCCTAAAAGGCCCCATGAACGACCAAAAAATGACCAAAAAATCCCTCCATAAATGACCCAAAAATGACGTAAAAATTGGACAAAAAATGGCCCAAAAATAGACCCAAAATACCTCCAAAAATAACCTGAAAATGACACAAAAAAGCTTAAAAATAGCCCCAAAAATGACCCAGAAATGGCCCAAAAATGACCCAAAAATAGCCCTAAAAATGACCAAAAAACAGCCCAAAAATGACCAAAAAAATATCCCAAAAAAGACTCAAGAAGGGCCCATAAATGACCCAAAAAATGGCAACGATATGCCCCCGAATATGGCCCCAAAATTGGCCAAGAAATGGCCCCGAAAATGAATCAGAAATGGCCCCGAAAATGACCAAAAAAAGACCCAAGAATGGGCCCAAAATGGCTCCGAAGGTGGCCCCAAAAATGAACCCCAAAGTGGCCCCAAAATAGTCCAAAATTGACAAAAAAATGGCCCCATAAGTGGTCCAAAAATGACCCAAAAATTGGCCCAAAAGTGACCCAAAAATGGCCGCAAAAATGGCCGCAAAATTGACAAAAAAATGGCCCCAGAAATGGTCCAAAAATAACCCAAAAATTGGCCCAAAAATGACCCCAAAATAGACCTTAACATTTATCCAAAAATGACCCAAAAATGGCCGTAAAATGGTTACAAAACTGGCCATAAAATGACCAAAAATTCACCCCAAAAATGACTCTAAAATGGCCTCAAAATTGACCAAAAATGGCCCAAAACAACGACCAAAAATAGCCTCATATATGACCCAAAATGGCCCAAAAATAGCCCCAAAATGGCCTCAAAAATGACCCAAAAATGGCCCCAAATTGACCCAAAACTGGCCCTAAAAATGACCAAAAAATGACTCAAAAGTGGGCCCAAAATGGCTCTGAAAATGGCCCTAAAAATGGCCTTAAAAATGACCCAAAAATAGGCCCAGAATAGCCCCAAAAATGGCTCAAAAATTACCCAAAAATAGCCCTAAAAATCACCCCAAAATGGCCCAAAAATAGTGCCCTAAATGACACAAAAATGGCCCTAAAATTACCCAAAAATGGCTCAAAAATGACGGAAAGATAAACACAAAAATGACCCAAAATGATCCCAAAATAGCACCATAAATGGCCCCAAAAATGGCCCCAAGAATGGCCCTAAAAATGACTCAAAATTGGCCATAAAATGATCTAAAATTTCCCCTATAAATGACCCCAAACAAGGCTCGAAATAGCCCCAAGAAATGACCTAAAAATGACCCAAAATGGCCCAAAAATTGCCCAAAAAATAGACCCTAAAAGGCCCTAAAAATAGCCCCTAAAAGGCCCCCAAAATGGTCCAAAAATAACCCAAAAATTGGCCCAAAATTGACCCAAAAATAGCCCCAAAATGGCCCTAAAAATGGCCTCCAAAATGAGCCAAAATGGGCCGTAAAATAACCCAAAATTCCGCCTATAAATCACTGAAAAATAGGCCCAAAATAGCCCAAAAAATGACCCAAAAATCACCCCAAAATGGCCCATAAATCGCCCAAAAATGACTCAAAAATTGACCCAAATACGGGCCCAAAAGCTCTCCGAAAATCACCCAGAAATAGTCCTAAAACTAGACCCAAAAACGGCTCAAAAATGACCCAAAAAAGGCCCTAAAAGGGCCCCAAAAATGGCCCAAAAATGACCCAAAATTGGCTGTAAAATGATGCAAAACATCCCCAATAAATGACCCAGAAATTGCACCAAAAATAGCCTTTAAAACAGCCCCAAAAAATGACCCAGAAATGGCTCAAAAATGGCCCCAAAATTGACCTAAAAATGGCCCAAAACAATGATCCAAAAATGGCTCAAAAATGGCTCCAAAATAGCCCCTGAAATTGCCCAAAAAAGACCCAAAAATGACCCAAAATTAAGCCCAAAATAGACTCGAACTACCAAAATGGCCGCCGCAGTACCCGGATGTACTCGGGCATGCGCACTTGGTCCCGATACCCAAAATGCCGCCGCAGTGCCGATTACTCCGCACATGCGTACTACGCTCCGGAATCAATATGGCTGCAAAGTGCCGATGTACTCGGCGCATGCGCACTTGGTCCCGAACTACCAAAATGGCCGCCGCAGTGCCTGGATGTACTCGCGCATGCGCAATTGGTCCCGAACTACGAAAATGGCCGCCGCAGTGCCCGGATGTACTCGGCGCATGCGCACTTGGTCCCGAACTACCAAAATGGCCGCCGCAGTACCCGGATGTACTCGGCGCATGCCAATTGGTCCCGAACTACCAAAATGGCCGCCGCAGTGCCCGGATGTACTCGGCGCATGCGCACTTGGTCCCGAACTACCAAAATGGCCGCCGCAGTACCCGGATGTTCTCGGCGCATGCGGAATTGGTCCCGAACTACCAAAAATGGCCGCCGCAGTACCCGGATGTACTCGGCGCATGCGCACTTGGTCCCGAACTACCAAGATGGCCGCCGCAGTGCCGGAATGTACTCGGCGCATGCGCACTTAGTCCCGAACAACCAAAATGGCCGCCGCATTGCCTGAATGTACTCCGCACATGCGCAATTGGTCCCGAACTCCCAAAATGGCCGCCGCAGTGCCCGGATGTACTCGGCGCATGCGCACTTGGTCCGAACTATACAAAAATGGCCGCGCAGTGCCGGAATGTACTCGGCGCATGCGCATTGGTCCGAACTAAAACCAAATGCGCCGCATGCCCGATGTCACACAATGTCCCCAAAAATGATGGATGATGGCCCCAAAAATTGGACCCAAAAGGCACAGAAATGGCCCTAAATAGATTGACTCAAAAAATAGCCCATACAAGGACCCAAAAACGACCCAAAATAACTCAAAAATAGCCCCAAAGATGAACCTCAAAAATGACCAGAAATGACCCAAAAAAGCCCCAAAGGCCACAAAATGACCCAAAAATGGACCTCAAAAATTCCCCCCGTAAAATGACCCAAAAATGGCCCTGAAATGGCCACAAAAATGGCCCCGATAGTGGCGCAAAAAAGACCAAGAAATAGCCCAAAAATGGCCCAAAATGACCCAAAAATAAGCCCAAAATAGACTCAAAAAATGAATCAGAAATTGACCCAAATATGGGCCCTAAATGGCCCCGAAAATGGCCCAGAAATGACTCCAAAAATGACTCCATAAATGGACCCCAAAGTGACCCCAAAATAGCTTAAAAATTGCCAAAACATGCCCAAAAATTCATCCAAAAACACACCCAAAGATGACCCAAGAATGATCCAAAAATAGCCTAAAAATGACCAAAAAATAGCCCCAAAAAAAACCCCAAAAATGGCCAACAAATGATCTAAAAATGATCCAAAACAATGACAGAAAAATGGCCCAAAAATGGCCCAGAAATGTCCCCAAATGTCTCCAAAAATGGCCTAAAAAATGACCAAAAAATGGACCAAAAAATGACGCAAAATAACATGAAAATGACTCAAAAATAGCCCAAAAAATAGCCCCTAAAAGGCCCCATGAACGACCAAAAAATGACCAAAAAATCCCGCCATAAATGACCCAAAAATGACGTAAAAATTGGACAAAAAATGGCCCAAAAATAGACCCAAAATACCTCCAAAAATAACCTGAAAATGACACAAAAAAGCTTAAAAATAGCCCCAAAAATGACCCAGAAATGGCCCAAAAATGACCCAAAAATAGCCCTAAAAATGACCAAAAAACAGCCCAAAAATGACCAAAAAAAATATCCCAAAAAAGACTCAAGAAGGGCCCATAAATGACCAAAAAATGGCAACGATATGCCCCCGAATATGGCCCCAAAATTGGCCAAGAAATGGCCCCGAAAATGAATCAGAAATGGCCCCGAAAATGACAAAAAAAGACCCAAGAATGGGCCCAAAATGGCTCCGAAGGTGGCCCCAAAAATGAACCCCAAAGTGGCCCCAATATAGTCCAAAATTGACAAAAAAATGGCCCCATAATTGGTCCAAAAATGACCCAAAAATTGGCCCAAAAGTGACCCAAAAATGGCCGCAAAAATGGCCGCAAAATTGACAAAAAAATGGCCCCAGAAATGGTCCAAAAATAACCCAAAAATTGGCCCAAAATGACCCCAAAATAGACCTTAACATTTATCCAAAAAATGACCCAAAAATGGCCGTAAAAATGGGTTACAAAACTGCCATAAAATGACAAAAATTCACACCCAAAATGACTCTAAATGGCCTCAAAATTGACCAAAATGGCACCAAAAAGCAACGACCAAAAATAGCCTCATATATGAACGCCAAAATGGCGCCCGAAAAATTAGCGCAAAATGGCCTCAAAATGACCCCAAAAATGCGCCCCAAATGACCCAAAACTGGCCCTAAATAAATGACGGCTAAAAAAATGGAACTGCAAAAAGTGGGACCCAAAAATGGCTCTGAAAATGGCCCTAAAAATGGCTTAAAATGAACCCAAAAATAGGCCCACGAATAGCCGCCAAAAATGGCTCAAAAATTACACAAAAATATCCCTAAAATTCTCCCCAAAATGGCCCAAAAATAGTGCCCTAAATGACACAAAAATGGCCCTAAAATTACCCAAAAATGGCTCAAAAATGACGGAAAGATAAACACAAAAATGACCCAAAATGATCCCAAAATAGCACCATAAATGGCCCCAAAAATGGCCCCAAGAATGGCCCTAAAACTGACTCAAAATTGGCCATAAAATGATCTAAAATTTCCCCTATAAATGACCCCAAACAAGGCTCGAAATAGCCCCAAGAAATGACCTAAAAATGACCCAAAATGGCCCAAAATTTGCCCAAAAAATAGACCCTAAAAGGCCCTAAAAATAGCCCCTAAAAGGCCCCCAAAATGGTCCAAAAATAACCCAAAAATTGGCCCAAAATTGACCCAAAAATAGCCCCAAAATGGCCCTAAAAATGGCCTCCAAAATGAGCCAAAATGGGCCGTAAAATAACCCAAAATTCCGCCTATAAATCACTGAAAAATAGGCCCAAATAGCCCAAAAAATGACCCAAAAATCACCCCAAAATGGCCCATAAATCGCCCAAAAATGACTCAAAAATTGACCCAAATACGGGCCCAAAAGCTCTCCGAAAATCACCCAGAAATAGTCCTAAAACTAGACCCAAAAACGGCTCAAAAGTGACCCAAAAAAGGCCCTAAAAGGGCCCCAAAAATGGCCCAAAAATGACCCAAAATTGGCTGTAAAATGATGCAAAACATCCCCAATAAATGAC
>JAVTVJ010011779.1:0-12639 GCA_034509425.1 Eopsaltria australis
TCCGTCCCTTCTCCGCTGCATCTGTCATTGTGTTCTCTGCTTCTCGGAGCAAAAAGGTAGGAGCAGCTGTTTCCCCGAGGGGCTGGAAGAGAAATAAGTAGCGGCGCAAGCAGCTCTAGCTGAACTTTTCCTTTAGCACTGCCAAAGAGAATTCGGCTGGCCGGCCAGCGGCAGGCACGCTCCTCACGCGTCAGTACGCTGCGCACACAAGCCCTGTACCGTGCGGCTTCGTTCTACGCCTTGTGTGAGCCACGGCAATTTCTTTCTCCGCTGTGGAGAATAGCGCTCTATTTCTCGCAGAGGACACTGTGCCGGCAGTCAAGCGCTGCTAAGCCTTGCTTCAGCCGAAAGACGCTCTGACAGCGAACTTGGCTTCTCAGCCCGTATTGCGCCTCTCGCCCTCTGAATCTCAAGGGAAAGCTTTTCGACTGCGGCTCACTCGGACACCTGTGCCAGAATAATAAGGCTGCCCGCAACTCTCCCCTGCAACTTGAGCAAACTCGTATTTGCACCACTTTTCAGGAACACTCCTCTTTCCTTTACCGCCTGCAAAGCCCCGTCCCAGCCCGGCGCTCTCTGCACGGCCCTTGTCACGGCGAAGGAGCGCCGCACACATTCTAGCCTCGCAACGACCAAAGATCCGGCTGGCCGGCTGGCCGAGGAAAAAGAGGCAGGAATGAACGTCTGCTTCTTCGCCCCTTCCCGTCGCCCGGCTTTGTGGTGCTGCTTTGAAAGTGTCGGACGTTGAAAGACTAACGCTGCAAGTGCTTCTTTCCTGGCACAGCTCACTGAGCGACAAGCTAGATGCAAAGCTCGCAATCATCTGCGAAGAAGAGAGTGTCTCACTGTACCAGGAGCTGAGGGAAAACCGTCCATAGCACGCTGCGGATGCGTGCAGCAGAGACGGCGAAAAGCGGCAAAGCTGAATGCCGTCGCTGAGTTTCAGTTGTGTCCAAGTCACATCGGGCGAAGAGCGAAGCCGCAGGGATCAGGGCTTCTTTGCGCAGTGTGCACACTGCAAGAGGAGCGGGCCTGACAGTCTCTTGCCCTGCCGATGTTGCGTTAGCAGTCCAAAGCCACAAGATGGCGCTGTCGACTCGCAAAAGAAGGAAACGCTCCGAGGGCAGCTCGAAACCTCTCCGAGGCTAGAGCCGCCTTGGAAACGTCCCTGCTCTCAAGCGTCCTGTTGCCAGCGCGAAAAGATTTGCCTGATCTTCCTCTCCCAAGTGCGGAGCCTTCTTTGCACGGCACTCAAACGGCAAGACGAACTCCTTTGCCCTACATGCTTTCCACTCTAGCTGAATCTGCCCACTCGGAAACATCTAGCAAAAACAGAGCTGGAACAAGTGCCAGCTAAGAATGCCCTTGCTGTCTGCAGCTTCAGCTGCACCCATCGAGCTAGCCGCACACACCCTGCTCGCGGCACTTTCCTTCCTCAGCTCTAGCTACCGTCCGAAGCCTTCACTCTCACAGAGTCAGGATGCAAACGGAACAGCACCAGGGACTGCTGACACACTAAAGCTCCCAGGACAAAATGCTCAACAGCCTGGCATCTGCCTTTGCACTGAAAGTTGAGCAGCTCAAAGCCAGAGCACTGCTTATTGGCAAAAGCCTCTTCATTCCTTGAGGCCACCCAGTGTGCACGTCTAAACTTGCTTTCTTTACGGAAGAGTGGTAATCCAAAGAAATGGCACGGCCTCCTCCAAGATACAAAGCATCCAGGGACTGATGCACATCCAGTATTGAATGGCCAACAATTGCACCTACCTAGAAGGTGTCAGGACAGAAGAATCTTGCCGGACTCTTCCAGCCCATGATGTCATAACATCTGCTCCAGCAACACTGGCACTATGAATCATAGGCGAATCAGACAGGGCAGGAGGGCAAGGCTCGGGAATGGCATGAAAAGGCGTCTTGAGTTCCAGGTGGGGGAGGGGCGAGAAAGATAACGCGAAGCAATGGAAGGATTCAAGGGCAAAAGGAAGATGCTCTGTAAGGCAATGAGAGTCCTAGAAGGAGAAGGAAATGAAAAGCTGGACCTGGACAAATCGAAAGGGAGGTCACGAGGGGGATGGGTGAGCAAGTCAATGCAAGGCACTGCAGGGGAGGAAGGCTGAGACGAGACTACAGACCGCATAGCAAAGCAATGCAAGGCATGGCGAAGCGTGTCAGTAGCGAGCACTGCAGGACGCGTGGCAGTGGAGGGTGGGGCGGCTACGTGCAGTTGCAGCTCGTGTGGGGAGTGGTGTGGGGTGGTGTGTGTTTGCAAGGGTTGTTGCGGGGCAGGGTGTGCAGTGTAAGGCGTGAATTGTATGTGGAGGGGGTATGTGTGTGCTAGTAGTGTGGGTGCTGGCTACGTGCCTGTGTAGGCCGGTGTGGTGTGTGTTGTGCGTGTGTGTGTGTGTGCAGAGGTTTGGGAGTAGGTGGGGGGCCGGGTGGTGGTGCCAGGGGGACCCACGCAGCGCCAAGCAGGTGTGGGACTGAGAGAAGTAAGATGAATATGTCTGTCCAAAGAGACCGTGGCTTCTTTGCGCAGTGAACCGAACGGAAAAAGACTAGCAAAATCTCGATCACAATCAGAGTCAGCTGAGAACGCTCTCTTCCTTCTAAGATGTAAGAGACAGTGCAGGGCTTCACTTTCCGCTTGCCCCACGTAAGCAACATGAAGCTCACACGGTGCACTCTCTCCTTCCCTTCTCCGCTGCATCTGTCATTGTGTTCTCTGCTTCTCGGAGCATAAAGGTAGGAGCAGCTGTTTCCCTGAGGGGCTGGAAGAGAAATAAGTAGCGGCGCAAGCAGCTCTAGCTGAACTTTTCCTTTAGCACTGCCAAAGAGAATTCGGCTGGCCGGCCAGCGGCAGGCACGCTCTTCACGCCGTCAGTACGCTGCGCACACAAGCCCTGTACCGTGCGGCTTCGTTCTACGCCTTGTGTGAGCCACGGCAATTTCTTTCTCCGCTGTGGAGAATAGCGCTCTATTTCTCGCCGAGGACACTGTGCCGGCAGTCAAGCGCTGCTAAGCCTTGCTTCAGCCGAAAGACGCTCTGACAGCGAACTTGGCTTCTCAGCCGCGTAAATTGCGCCTCTGCGCCCTCTGAATCTCAAGGGAAAGCTTTTCGACTGCGGCTCACTCGACACCTGTGCCAGAATAATAAGGCTGCCGCGCAAGCTTTTTTTTTTTTTGTCTCCCCTGCAACTTGAAGCAAAACTCGTATTTGCACCACTTTTCAGGAACACTCCTCTTCCTTTACCGCCTGCAAGCCCGCCGTCACAGCCCGGCGCTCTCTGCAACGGCCTTGGTCACGGCGAAGGAGCGCCGCAACAAACATTCTAGCGCTCTGCAACGACCCAAAGATCCGCTGGCCGGCTTGGCCGAGGAAAAAGAGCCAAGGAATGAACGTCTGCTTCTTCGCCCCTTCCCGTCGCCCGGCTTTGTGGTGCTGCTTTGAAAGTGTCGGACGTTGAAAGACTAACGCTGCAAGTGCTTTTTTCCTGGCACAGCTCACTGAGCGACAAGCTAGATGCACAGCTCGCAATCATCTGCGAAGAAGAGAGTGTCTCACTGTACCAGGAGCTGAGGGAAACCCGTCCATAGCACGCTGCGGATGCGTGCAGCAGAGACGGCGAAAAGCGGCAAAGCTGAATGCCGTCGCTGAGTTTCAGTTGTGTCCAAGTCACATTGGGCGAAGAGCGAAGCCGCAGGGAAACCGGGCTTCCCTTGCGTCAGTGTGCACCACCTGCAAGAGGAGGCGGCGCCTGACAGTCTCTTGCCCTGCCGATGTTGCGTTAGGCAGTCCAAAGCCACAAAGATGGCGCTGTCGACTCGCAAAAGAAGGCAACAGCTCCGAGGACAGCTCGAAAACCTCGTCCGAGGCCTAGAGCCGGCTTGGAAACGTCCTGCTTCTCAGCGTCCTGTTGCCCAGCGCGAAAGAGATTTTGCCTGATCTTCCTCTTCCCAAGGTGCGGGAGCCCTTCCGCTTTGCACCGCACTCAACGGCAAGAACGACTCCTTTGCCTAACATGCTTTTCCACTCTAGCTGAATCTGCCCACTCGGAAAAACTAGCAAAAACAGAAGCTGGCACAAGTTGCAGCTCAGAATGCGCCTTGCTGTCTGCAGCTTCAGCTGCACCCATCGAGCTAGCCGCAGCACACCCTCGCTCGCGGCACTTTCCTTCGCTCAGCTCTAGCTACCTTCGCGAAGCCTTCAACTCTCACAGAGTCAGGATTGCAACGAACAGCACCAGGACTCTGACACACTAAAGCTCCCAGGAAAAAATGCTCAACAGCCTGGGCCATCTGCCTTTGCACTGAAGTTGAGGCAGCTCAAGCAGAGCAACTGCTTATTGGTACAAAAGCCTCTCATTCCTTGAAGGCGCACCCAGTGTGCACGTCTAAACTTGCCTTTTCTTTACGGAAGAAGGGTAATCCAAAGAAATGGGCAGCGGCCATCCTCCAGATACAAAGCATCCAAGGGACACTGTGCACATGCAGTATTGGAATGGCCAACAATTGCACCTACCTAGAAGGTTCAGGACAGAAGAATGCTGCGCGGACTCTTCCAGCCCATGATGTCAATAACACTGCTCCAGCAACAGCTGGCACTATGAATCATAGGCGAATCAGAAACAGGGGCAGGAGGCAAGGCTCGGAATGGCATGAAAAAGGCGTTTGAGTTTCCAGTGGGGAGGGGCGAGAAGATAACGCGAAGCAATGGAGAGGATCAAGGCAAAAAGGAAGATGCTCTGTAAGGCAATTGAGAGCCTAGAAGGAGAGGAAATGAAAAGCTGGACCTGGACAAATCCCGAAAGGGAGGTCACGAGGGGGAGGAGTGAGCAAGTCAATGCAAGGCACTGCAGGGGCGGAAGGCTGAGACGAGGCTACAGACCGCATAGCAAAGCACTGCAAGGCATGGCGAAGCGTGTCAGTAGCGAGCACTGCCAGACGGCCGTGGCAGTGAGGGTGGGGCGGCTGCGTGCAGTGCAGCGCGTGTGGGAGTGGGTGTGGGGTGGTGTGTGTTTGCAGGGTTGTGCGGGGGCAGGGTTGTGCAGTGTAGGCGTGAATGTGTATGTGGAGGGGGTATGTGTGTGCTAGTAGTGTGTGCTGGCTACGTGCCTGTGTAGCGCAAGTGTGTGTGTGTGTGTGTGTGTGTGTGCAGAGGTTTGGGGAGTAGGTGGGGGGGCGGGGTGTGGTGCCAGGGGGACCCACGCAGCGCCAAGCAGGTGTGGGACTGAGAGAACTAAGATGAATATGTCTGTCCAAAGAGACCGTGGCTTCTTTGCGCAGTGAACCGAACGGAAAAAGACTAGCAAAATCTCGATCACAATCAGAGTCAGCTGAGAACGATCTCTTCCTTCTAAGATGTAAAAGACAGTGCAGGGCTTCACTTTCCGCTTGCCCCACGTAAGCAACATGAAGCTCACACGGTGCACTCTCTCCTTCCCTTCTCCGCTGCATCTGTCATTGTGTTCTCTGCTTCTCGGAGCATAAAGGTAGGAGCAGCTGTTTCCCCGAGGGGCTGGGAGAGAAATAAGTAGCGGCGCAAGCAGCTCTAGCTGAACTTTTCCTTTAGCACTGCCAAAGAGAATTCGGCTGGCCGGCCAGCGGCAGGCACGCTCCTCACGCCGTCAGTACGCTGCGCACCCAAGCCCTGTCCCGTGCGGCTTCGTTCTACGCCTTGTGTGAGCCACGGCAATTTCTTTCTCCGCTGTGGAGATAGAGCTGCTATTTCTCGGCAGAGGACACTGTGCCGCAAGTCCAAGCGCTGCTAAGCTTGCTTCAGCCGAAAGACGCTCTGACAGCCGAAACTTAGCTTCTCAGCTCGCGTAAATTTGCGCCTCTCGCCCCTCTGAATCTCAAGGGAAAGCCTTTTCGACTGCGGGCTCACTCGGACACCTGTGCCAGAATAATAAGGCTGCCCGCAGCTCTCCCTGCAACTTGAGCAAACTCGTATTTGCACCACTTTTCAGGAACACTCCTCTTTCCTTTACCGCCTGCAAAGCCCCGTCCCAGCCCGGCGCTCTCTGCACGGCCCTTGTCACGGCGAAGGAGCGCCGCACACATTCTAGCCTCGCAACGACCAAAGATCCGGCTGGCCGGCTGGCCGAGGAAAAGAGCCAGGAATGAACGTCTGCTTCTTCGCCCCTTCCCGTCGCCCGGCTTTGTGGTGCTGCTTTGAAAGTGTCGGACGTTGAAAGACTAACGCTGCAAGTGCTTCTTTCCTGGCACAGCTCACTGAGCGACAAGCTAGATGCACAGCTCGCAATCATCTGCGAAGAAGAGTGTGTCTCACTGTACCAGGAGCTGAGGGAAAACCGTCCATAGCACGCTGCGGATGCGTGCAGCAGAGACGGCGAAAAGCGGCAAAGCTGAATGCCGTCGCTGAGTTTCAGTTGTGTCCAAGTCACATTGGGCGAAGAGCGAAGCCGCAAGGAACCGGGCTTCTTTGCGCAGTGTGCACACTGCAAGAGAGCGGGCCTGACAGTTCTCTTTGCCCTGCCGATGTTGCGTTAGCAGTCGCAAGCCACAAGATGGCGCTGTGACTCGCAAAAAGAAAGGAAACGCTGCCGAAGGACAGCTTCGAAACCTCTCCGAGGCTAGAGCCGCCTTGGAACGTCCCTGCTCTCAAGGCGTTACTGTTGCGCAGCGCGAAAAGATTTGCTGATTCTTCCTCTCGCCAAGTGCGGAGCCTTCTTTCACGCACATCAACAGGCAAGACGAACTCCTTTGCCCTACATGCTTTCCACTCTAGCTGAATCTGCCCACTCGGAAACATCTAGCAAAATCAGAGCTGGCACAAGTGCCAGCTAATAATGCCCTTGCTGTCTGCAGCTTCAGCTGCACCCATCGAGCTAGCCGCACACCCCCTGCTCGCGGCACTTTCCTTCCTCAGCTCTAGCTACCTTCCGAAGCCTTCACTCTCACAGAGTCAGGATGCAAACGGAACAGCACCAGGGACTGCTGACACACTAAAGCTCCCAGGACAAAATGCTCAACAGCCTGGCATCTGCCTTTGCACTGACAGTTGAGCAGCTCAAAGCCAGAGCACTGCTTATTGGCCAAAGCCTCTTCATTCCTTGAGGCCACCCAGTGTGCACGTCTAAACTTGCCTTTTCTTTACGGAAGAAGGGTAATCCAAAGAAATGGGCAGCGGCCATCCTCCAGATACAAAGCATCCAAGGGACACTGTGCACATGCAGTATTGGAATGGCCAACAATTGCACCTACCTAGAAGGTTCAGGACAGAAGAATGCTGCGCGGACTCTTCCAGCCCATGATGTCAATAACACTGCTCCAGCAACAGCTGGCACTATGAATCATAGGCGAATCAGAAACAGGGGCAGGAGGCAAGGCTCGGAATGGCATGAAAAAGGCGTTTGAGTTTCCAGTGGGGAGGGGCGAGAAGATAACGCGAAGCAATGGAGAGGATCAAGGCAAAAAGGAAGATGCTCTGTAAGGCAATTGAGAGCCTAGAAGGAGAGGAAATGAAAAGCTGGACCTGGACAAATCCGAAAGGGAGGTCACGAGGGGGATGAGTGAGCAAAGTCAATGCCAAGGCACTGCAAGGGGCGGAAGGCTGAGACGGAGGCTACAGACCGCATAGCAAAGCAATGCAAGGCATGGCGAAGCGTGTCAGTAGCGAGCACTGCCAGACGGCCGTGGCAGTGAGGGTGGGGCGGCTGCGTGCAGTGCAGCTAGTGTGGGAGTGGGTGTGGGGTGGTGTGTGTTTGCAGGGTTGTGCGGGGGCAGGGTTGTGCAGGGTAGGCGTGAATGTGTATGTGGAGGGGGTATGTGTGTGCTAGTAGTGTGTGCTGGCTACGTGCCTGTCTAGCGCAGGTAGGTGTGTGTGTGTGTGTGTGTGTGCAGAGGTTTGGGGAGTAAGTGGGGGGGCGGGGTGTGGTGCCAGGGGGACCCACGCAGCGCCAAGCAGGTGTGGGACTGAGAGAAGTAAGATGAATATGTCTGTCCAAAGAGACCGTGGGAATCCACTTGCAGACAGGGCTAAGAAGCGATAGACAGGCAAGGAAGAGAAGAAGCTGTTAGCTGTTGCAAATGCTACTAATCACCACAGACTGTTGCTCAGGCATGGCACTGTTAAATTCCTGAAGCTAGAGCAAGAGGACAAAACTGAATAGAATGACGACGAGTTTCTTCTTTCTTTAATGTAAACCAAAGAGAGGCGATATTGGAGTGCGGCATCCCATAAGCGATCAGCTCAGGCAGTGGGGAAAAGGGAGAGGGAGATGCAGCCGGGAACTTAGGATATGAAGGAGGCTACAAGGCGGCAGGATTAGAGAAAGCCCAGGGCAAATGGCCCATGGCCTGTCTCCTTCTTGAAATAGTTTGGGGACTAGTCTGTTCTTCTCTTTGGCCATAAACAAGTGGAATGTGGATGAGTTTTGCCAGCAGGAGGGACTTGCTGCGGGGTGTCAGTGTGCCCCTGCCCCCCCCATCCCCCACCCCCTCCTACCCCCCTCCCCCCTCCCCTCCACCCCTCCAATTGCGAAGCCGCATCGCTGCTGGCGCGGGCAGGGCTGGGGCCGCAGTCAACAGCAGCCGAGGGGGCGTGGAAGGGGTGGCTGCGGCAGGATCGGCCGTGTGACACCGCCCACTGGCACCGCCTCCATCTCTCCTTTGCCTCGCCCCCGCCGGGCGCGCTCCCAAGCGGCGGCGCTCACCGGCTGCTCGGCGCTGCCGGAAGCCAGCAGCCGCCGAGGCTGTCCCGGCAGGACCGTGCCCCGGCTTCGCCAGCGACTCGGCCGGAAACGGCGGCGCGCGTGTGCCGCGTGGCGCGGAGCACAGGCGTTGCGGGGCAGGCGCGGCGGGGCCACGCGAGGAGAGAGGGGCCGCGGGCGGGGCGGGGCGGGCGTGGCGCTGTGCGCATCCGCTTCCTGTCGCTCGGCTCCCGCCGCCGGCAGCGGCCCGGCGGGCGCGGTGTGAGCCCGCGGAGCGGCGGCGCCGGCCGGGCAGTGCGCGCTCTGGCATGCGGCCGGAGGCGGCCGCAGCGAGAGGCTCCTGGCACTGCCCGTACGGTGGTCCGAGCGGGGAGCAGAGGCCGGCCTTCCGGGGGGCTATGAGGCGTGCCCGCCTTTACCCCGCTGCCCTCCTTGCCGCCCGTGGCCCAGTGCAGCCAATCGGCCGTTCCCGCAGCGGCGCCGGCGGCAGCGAGCCGGCAGCGCGCGCTCCAGGCCGTGCCGGCCGCTGCCGCCCAGCGCCGCGCTCCGCCGAGGCATTTGGTCCCCCACGGTGGGAGAGCGACATAGGGGACGCTGAATGTGGAGGCTGCCTGTCGGCGGGAGCAACTTGCCTTCATTGACCACCTCTTTTGGGCTCCCGATTTCAGGTACCTTGCGCTGGTGCTGAAGAGTTTGGCAGCGAAGCTGGCGGAGGTGCTGCAAGAGCTCAATGGCAAGGAGCTTTTCAGTGCGACGCTCGGAGGTAGAAGATCCATAGCTGAAGGCAAAAAAGGTCAGAGCATGTCATCGGCCACAGTAATGCTAAGTTGTTCATCTTTGCCAACTGCTTGCAGAGTTGCTCTTTTCTTAGGTAATGGGGCCAGAGCTGCACGGGCTCAGGATTTGGAGATGATTTTAGGTGCGGGCTTGGTGAAGAAAGTGGAGCGGTTGATGCGGCATTCTGCCAAATTGGGACAGGTCTTTCTGTATTCCTCAGTCCTGTGACCTTAGCAAAAGCCTGAAAATAGGTTTTGCAGAACATCTGGTTTTTTTCCCACTAGCAGTAGTCACCTTGTCTTTAGGAAAGTAAAGGTTCTTTATTTTTCTCCATGAGCATCAAGTGCTTTTGATCAGCGTTGGTGTGCGTGCCTTAGCCTTGTTGTTGTCTTCCTTGGAGAACTTGTGCAATACTCAGATGATCAGTGGAGGTTTTAGACTGCAGTGGTGGACTTGAAGGCTTCCAGAAGCAGCAGCAGGGAGATGCTGTCCACATTTTGGATTTTCCTTTGTCTGAACCTTGTGCAAGGTTTCAGTTTTCAAGCAGTTTGAAGAGCTGCAAAGTTACCACTGATGTTTTAGTCAAGTTTTCCTGTGATTTAAGTGACTAGTGAAGCACGTACTAAGGCAACGTACAGTAGCATCCCAGAAAGGTTGGATTGGAGAACAGGCAGTTCTGAAGACAGCTGTTTGTTGTAGGAGAAGGAGAATGTAGGAGATGATTGAAGAGCACTAAATGCACAAATGGTTAAGGAGGAGCCATCTTTTGATGTCCCCTCTACGCTTGTTCTCATTTGAAATACTGAACATTCTGCAGGTTGGTTTTGTAAGGCATGTGGGTTTGTTTTGTTTTTTATTGGGGGGGGGGGGTGGTGAGGGAGGTGGGGGAATGATGGGTGTTGGGTTTTTTTATTTCCAGAATAGTGTACAAAGAAGCTATGCCCAAAACCAGCACTGTTTCTCTTACTCTTCTTCATTTTTCCTGGCTCAAAGAGTATTTGGTTAAAAAAACCTTAATAATCCTCCATTTTGCCTGATGCAGGAAGGGGGAAAGTAACTAGGAGATTTTGGAAGCCGGAAGAGAATTTCTTGCCCTCTGATGTTATGAAAAAGCATGGAGGGGAAAAAAAAAAAACCTGTTAGGAAAATTCAGGTGGCGTCCGGGAGCACCTTGTCGGCCACGACAAAAAAAGTGTCCGTTTTCTCTGAGAAAGAGAACTCTGCCCCCCAGTTTCTTGATGTCAGTTTGGAGGAGGGTTTTGGCCCTGCAAGGGCAGCCAGGGTCCTTGTTGGTGGCAGCTTGGGTCTGCGAGGAATTTTAATCCATGCGGGATTTCCGCATGCGGCTGTCAACTCCCAGATATGTGGCCTTCGATTAAAACAATGGCGCTTTTCCATGTGAAAAAAAACTCAGTCCCCCAGATGCATGATGCCAGTTTTTAGGAGGCATTTAGCCCTACAATTGCAGCCAGAGTTCTAGTTATGGCAGCTTTGGGCTGGGAAGGATCTTGATCCGTGCGGCATTACAGGTGGCCTCCGGGAGCAGAGTGCCTTCGGGCCGGGACACAAAAAGTGTCCTTACTCTAAGACCAGAAGAAGCTCTGCCCCCTCTTTCTGAAATGTAAGCTTGGAGGAGGGTTTTGGCCATGCAAGGGCAGCCAGGGCTCTTTTATTGTGGCAGGTCACTTGGTAAGTGGAAGGATCTTGATCCATACGGAATTTCAGGAGGAAGCAGGGAGCACAGTGCCTTAGGGCCGAGACACAAAAGGTGTCCCTTTTCTCTGAGAAAGAGAACTCTGTCCCCCAATTTCTTGATGTCAGTTTGGAGGAGGGTTTTGGCCCTGCAAGGGCAGCCAGGGTCCTTCTTGGTGGCAGCTTGGGTCTGCGAGGAATCTTAATCATGCGGAATTTCAGCATGCGGCTGTCAACTCCCAGATATGTGGCCTTCGATACAAACAATGGCGCTTTTCCAAGTGAAAGAAAACTGCGTCCCCCAGATGCATGATGCCAGTTTTTAGGAGGCATTTAGCCCTACAATTGCAGCCAGAGTTCTAGTGTATGGCAGCTTGGGTCTGGGAAGGATCTTGATCATGCGGCATTTTAGGTGGTGTCCGGAGCAGAGTGCCCTTAGGAGCCGGACACAAAAAGTGTCCCTTTTCTCTGAGAAAGATAGGCTCTGCCCCCAGTTTGCTTGATGTCAGTTTGGGAGAGGTTTTGGCCCCTGGCAAGGGCAGCCAGTGTCCTAGTGGTGGCAGCTTGGGGTCTGTGAGGGTATCTTGCTCCATGCGGAATTTTGAAGATGGCGGCAAGTCGACTCCCAGACATGGAGCCTACGATACAAATGATGGCACTTTTCCACGTGAAAGAAAACTTAGGCCCCCAGATTCATGTTGTCTGTTTGGTGGAGGGGTTTTGGCCCTACAAATGCAACCAGAGTCCTGGTTGATGGCAGCTTGCGTCAGCGAATAATCTTGATCCATACGGAATTTCAGGTGGCATCAGGAAGCAGAGTGCCTTAGGGCTGGGACACAAAAAGTGTCCCTTTTCTCAGAGAAAGAGAGCTCTGCCCCCAGTTTCTTGATGTCAGTTTGGAGGAGGGTTTTGGCCCTGCAAGGGCAGCCAGGGTCCTTCTCGGTGGCAGCTTGGGTCTGTGAGGGATCTTGCTCCATGCGGAATTTCAGGAGGCATCCAAGAGCACAGTGCCTTCAGGCCAGGACACAAAAGTGTCCCTTTTTCTCTGAGAAAGAGAGCTCTGCCCCCCAGTTTCTTCTGATGTCCATTTTGGAGGAGGGTTTTTGGCCCTGCAAGGGCAGCCAGGGTCCTTGTACGTGGGCAGCTTGGGTCTGTGAGGGATCTTGGCTCCGATCGCGGAATTTGAAGAGGCGGCAGTCGACTCCAGACAGGGGTCCTACGATACAAATGATGGCACTTTTCCACGTGAAAGAAAACTTAGGCCCCCAGATTCATGATATCGGTTTGGTGGAGGGTTTTAGCCCTACAAATGCAACCAGAGTCCTGGTTGATGGTATCTTGCGTCACTGAATAATCTTGAATCATACGGAATTTCAGGTGGCGTCCGGGAGCACAGTGCCTTAGGGCCGGGACACAAAAAGTGTCCCTTTTCTCTGAGAAAGAGAACTCTGCCCCCCACTTTCTTGATGAAAGTTTGGAGGAGGGTTTGGCCTGCCAA
>JAVTVJ010011781.1:0-10155 GCA_034509425.1 Eopsaltria australis
GGCGCATTTCCCTGTGAAAGAAAACTCAGTCCCCCAGATGCATGATGCCAGTTTTTAGGAGGCATTTAGCCCTACAATTGCAGCCAGAGTTCTACCTGATGGCAGCTTGGGTCTGGGAAGGATCTTAATCCATGCGGCATTTCAGGTGGCGTCCGGTGTTGCTTTTCCGCCAGCCGGAAAAGAAACTCGGATCATTTTAGGCAAGAGGTGATATAAAGGGGATCTTTTATTTTGAAGGTCTTCAGGAGCAGTTATGGAAAGGTGTCCATAAAAGCCCAGCCCCTCCAGGGGTGAGTACATATTTATAGCTTTTAGGAAATTAGCATAATTGATTAAGAGCACCAATAAGGAGAACAAGTGGCGATTCAATTCCCCTTCAGGTCCAGCCCCTTCCCTGGAGCCCCCCTCTCAGCACTGGCTGCACTCTGCTTATGAAAATGTACCTCAGAGTTGTTCTCGGCCTTGGTTTCCAGGAAGAACTGAGATAGGACAGGGCCTTGCAACCCCCTGGGGCTTGGAGCTCTTGAATTTGTTTTGTCTTTCTGCTTAGGGAAAGGCTATGGAAAGTTACTGGAAAAACTAGCTATTAATATAGTAGGCTACAGAGCCACAAAAATATGTGCAGAGAGTACAGAGAACATATAAAAGAAAAAAGGCAGAAACAAACGGCATCACCGGGAGCACAGTGCCTTAGGGCCGGGACACAAAAAGTGTCCCTTTTCTCTGAGAAAGAGAACTCTGCCCCCCAGTTTCGTGATGTCAGTTTGGAGGAGGGTTTTGGCCCTGCAAGGGCAGCCAGGGTCCCTTGTTGGTGGCAGCTTGGGTCTGCGAGGAATCTTAATCCATGCGGAATTTCAGCATGCGGCTGTCAACTCCCAGATATGTGGCCTTCGATGCAAACAATGTCGCATTTCCATGTGAAAGAAAACTCAGTCCCCCAGATGCATGATGCCAGTTTTTAGGAGGCATTTAGCCCTACAATTGCAGCCAGAGTTCTAGCTGATGGCAGCTTGGGTCTGGGAAGGATCTTGATATGCGGCATTTCAGGTGGTGTCCGGGAGCAGAGTGCCTAGGGCCGGACACAAAAAGTGTCCCTTTTCTCTGGAAGATAGCTCTGCCCCCAGTTTCTGATGTCAGTTTTGGGAGGTTTTGGCCCTGCAAGGGCAGCCGTTTCAATAGTCGATGGCAGCTTGGGTCTACGAGGGATCTTGCTCGCATGCAGAATTTTGAAGAGGCGGCCGTCGACCCCAGACATGGGGCTCGACGACAAATGATGGACTTTTCCACGAGAAAAAAACTTAGGCCCCAGATTCATGATGTCGGTTTGGTGGAGGTGTTTTGCCCTACAAATGCAACCAGAGTCGTGGTTGATAGCAGCTTGCGTCAGCGAATAATCTTGAATCATACGGAATTTCAGGTGGCGTCCGGGAGCACAGTGCCTTAGGGCCGGGACACAAAAAGTGTCCCTTTTCTCTGAGAAAGAGAACTCTGGCCCCCCAGTTTCTTGATGTCAGTTTGGAGGAGGGTTTTGGCCCTGCAAGGGCAGCCAGGGTCCTTGTCGGTGGCAGCTTGGGTCTGCGAGGAATCTTGATCCATACGGAATTTAAGGACGCAGCAGGGAACAGAGTGCCTTAGGGCCGGGACAGAAAAATGTCCCTTTTCTCTGAGAAAGAGAACTCTGCCCCCCAGTTTCTTGATGTCAGTTTGGAGGAGGGTTTTGGCCCTGCAAGGGCAGCCAGGGTCCTTGTTGGTGGCAGCTTGGGTCTGCGAGGAATCTTACTCCATGCGGAATTTCAGCATGCGGCTGTCAACTCCCAGATATGTGGCCTACGATGCAAACAATGGCGCATTTCATGTGAAAGAAAACTCAGTCCCCCAGATGCATGATGCCAGTTTTTAGGAGGCATTTAGCCCTACAATTGCAGCCAGAGTTCTAGCTGATGGCAGCTTGGGTCTGGGAAGGATCTTGATCCATGCGGCATTTCAGGTGGCGTCCGGTGTTGCCTTTTCCCCCAGCCTGGAAAAGAAACTCGAGATCATTTTAGCAAGGAGGTAATATAAAAGGGGATCTTTATTTTGAAGGTCTTCAGGAGCAGTTATGGAAAGGTGTCCATAAAAGCCCAGCCCCTCCAGGGGTGAGTACATATTTATAGCTTTTAGGAAATTAGCATAATTGATTAAGAGCACCAATAAGGAGAACAAGTGGCGATTCAATTCCCCCTCAGGTCCAGCCCCTTCCCTGGAGCCCCCCTCTCAGCACTGGCTGCACTCTGCTTATGAAATGTACCTCAGAGTTGTTCTCGGCCTTGGTTCCCAGGAAGAACTGAGATAGGACAGGGCCTTGCAACCCCCTGGGGCTTGGAGCTCTGGAATTTGTTTTTTCTTTCTGCTGAGGGAAAGGCTATGGAAAGGTACTGGAAAAACTAGCTATTAATATAGTAGGCTACAGAGCCACAAAAATATGGGCAGAGAGTACAGAGAACATATAAAGAAAAAAGGCAGAAACCAAACGGCATCATTCCCCCCTTTTTTAGAGACTAACAAGACTCTGTCTTGTCTAGTCTCTACTCTGCATTCAACCATACCTCTGGTTTATACAACTGGCTATCCCACTAGTTGTTACACAGATGCTAATTATAACTACAGTTACTATGAACATTTCTTTTATCTAGGTTCAGTTTGGTAACCATGAAGTGAGTGTACTGAAGATATTCAAGGTTCAGTAAGCTCTTTTGAGAGTTACTTGGTGTAGAATTTGAGTTTGCTTTCAAATTTCAACCAAATTTCTAAAAACATTTTTCACTCCGATCTGCATAAGAACAACAACCAGTGTTAATGATTTGGTGGCTAGTAGGAAATTAAGAGCCTTTTTGTTTTGTCAACAGCCCTTAATATGATTAAACATTACATTTGGAATCACAGCCCCATGGGCACAGGCCCAATCTTTATCTTGGGGCAAAACTTACCAGGCCAGATTCTCAACTTTGACAAGTTGTCCTTATGAAGAGCTTTTGGATACATTTTGGACTAGAGTTACATGCAAATTTTAGGACCAAATTTGAAACGGTTACCAACTGTACAGATAAGAGGTACAAAAGAACAGTTTAAATCATATCATCTCAATTTGTATCAGTCTCTGTTTTCTGGCTGTCTATGGAGCAGATGTCTTCTTAACTCTGGAGCAGTGAATTCAAGGCTCTCTGCCAGCAGCTGTGGATTTGGTGGAGGGTAGCCAGACTTGAAATGACCTCTTTTACTTAGCTCAAGATTACTGTCCCCTTCATTCAACATAGACTCAGTCTCTAGGCTTGAATAGTTGCTAGTCTTCCTCCTCTAGATGACTTGTTGCCCTAGATCTTTCATTGATATAATCAGTTCAGCTTTTGTGATGGTACATTGATGGTAACATCTTTCTCATGGTTACCTGGTTCGTGGTTGTTACTGGTTGAACCTGTCTCTTGTTTTGCCATCTCAGCATGAAGCTGCTCTCATCTGCATACAGCTCCCGGGCTGGCACATCTTTCAGGTCTGCTCTGCTGGAATAGGCTTCTTCCATGGTCTGCAAACAGTCAGACTTTAATACATTATCAGTTAGTGCTGGGAACAGACATACTAGGATTGACAGCAAACGTTTTCAGAATAACATTATCCAGTTTCAGTAGCATGGCATAGGGTCCATGTCTTCTATGTTCACAGAAGAAACTTACAGTGGGTTGCATGCAACTGTTGGATGTATCAATTCTTGGCTGCTGGTTGGATGCAGCAATTTTCAGTTGCCGACTGCCCTAGTTCTCCAGTTTCAGGATTATTTTACATAATAGTAAAGAGTCCTTGGTCTTTTTTACTCACAAGGATACAGGAGAAGGTCTTTTACAAATTTAACTCAGTAAACCATTCTAAGATATTTGTTAACAGAGGACTCTGCTTACTTATAGCATGGTTTAAGGGAGCCTAAAAACGGCTTCTTGTTCTTTGGGCTCGGTGTTTCCCTTTGAGTGCTTACCAGAGCAGACAAAGAGCGCTCGCTGCCCTCGCACGGCCGGGGACGGGCGCGGCATGCGGGCACCCCCGCCCAGGGGCACCCCCGGCTCGCCCGCGCTCGGCCCGTGCTGCTGCTCACAGCGGCTCTCGGGTGTCCTTAAAACAAGCTCGTTACTGTGGAAAGTGCGATAGGGCTGTTCCTGCTCTTAGATCTCACACTCCCGGCCCGCTCTGGGCCGGTGCGGGCGGGGCCCAGGAGCAGCGAGTGAGCCGGGCCGTGGCCGCGCAGCGGCGGCCCCGCCTCCGCCAGAGCAGGGCCGAAGCAGCGCAGCGGCAGCCCCGGTCCTGGTTCGCTTCCTGGGACCGCTCCCCCGCGCATCCCCCGGCCGGGACCAGGGCAATGGCAGGAATCACCTCCGCCCCTCTCAGAGCGGCTGGTGCCCCGCTTCTGTCACGGGGGAGTGACCGCCTTGCTCGCGGAGCCGTCCCGGAAGTCCGGGAGTCGCCCTTGCCTTAAAATCTTGGAAAAACTTTTTACAGATGGAACATAGAAAGTGGGGGCTTCTCCCCCTTCCCTTACAATGGTGCTAACCGAGCTTTCTCGGCCGTTCCACAAAACTTGCTGGAAGCGAGGATCTCTCCCTCGCCTCCCACTAAGGAGCAGGCTGGACACCCAGCCTCTCCACAGACCTGTAGGAAGCGAGGATTTCTCACTCGCCTCCCACCAAGGAGCAGGCTGGCACCCAGCCGCTCCACAAACCTGTAGGAAGTGGGAATCTCTCCCCAGCTTCCCACCAAGGAGCAGGCTGGACACCCAGCCGCTCCACAAACCTGTAGGAAGTGGAATCTCTCCCCAGCCTCCCACCAAGGAGCAGGCTGGACACCCAGCCGCTCCACAAACCTGTAGGAAGCTGGGCCCATCCCCCACCTCCTACCAAGAAGCAGACCAGGCCTCCCCCGGCCGCTCCATGCCCAGATGTCTCCAGGCCAGCTTTCAGTTCAAAACTCGCATGTGCTAAACATGAAATAAACTTTCGCACTGTGATTTGCTTTTCTCTACCAGTGAACAATCTCAGCCGAGATCACACACCCGCCTCCTCCCCACCAGCCGATCTCTGGGGCAGGTTGGAAAATCGGCAACAGGAAAAACTTGGAGACATGATTTCAAAAGCAAATTTTCTCACCACCACGCCAGGTTGTCCTGGGATCGCGAACAATTACTGACTTTAAACAGATACACAATACATAAACAATACACACACATACAAACTACACACTACACAACGAAAAGAACCACCTTTATACTACCTCCTGTGGGATCTTGGAACCATGGTGTCTCGACCCCAGGCCCGTGGCAGGGAATTCTTTAGATTGCTGTCAGAAAGGAATTCCTTGCAGGATGTTTTCGGTCCAGAGGAAGGGTACCAGGTTCTCGTGTCCCTTCTGGGTGTGCCAAATAACTGTTGTCTTTTCCCACAGCCTGGAAAAGAAACTCGAGATCATTTTAGCAAGGAGGTAATATAAAAGGGGATCTTTATTTTGAAGGTCTCTAGGAGCAGTTATGGAAAGGTGTCCAGCAAAGCCCAGCCTCCAGGGTGAGTATATTTATAGCTTTTAGGAAATTAGTATACTGATTAAGAGCACCAATAAGGAGAACAAGTGGCGATTCACTCCTCAGGTCCAGCCCTCCTCCTGAGCCCTCTCAGCACTGGCGGCACTCTGCTTATGAAAATGTACCCCAGAGTTGTTCTCGGCCTTGGTTCCCAGGAAGAACTGAGATAGGACAGGGCCTTGCAACCCCCTGGGGCTTGGAGCTCTGGAATTTGTTTTGTCTTTCTGCTTAGGGAAAGGCTATGGAAAGGTACTGGAAAAACTAGTTATTAATATAGTAGGCTACAGAGCCACAAAAATATGTGCAGAGAGTACAGAGAACATATAAAAGAAAAAAGGCAGAAACCAAAACGCATCACCGGGAGCACAGTGCTCGGGCCTGACAAAAGTGTCCCTTTTCTCTGAGAAAGAGAACTCTGCCCCCCAGTTCTTTGATGTCAGTTTGGAGGAGGGTTTTGGCCCTGCAAGGGCAGCCAGGGTCCTTGTCGGTGGCAGCTTGGGTCTGTGAGGGATCTTGCTCCATGCGGAATTTGAAGAGGCGGCTGTCGACTCCCAGACATGGGGCCTTCGATACAAACAATGGCGATTTCCATGGGAAAGAAAACTCAGTCCTCCAGATCCATGATGCCAGTTTTTAGGAGGCATTTAGCCCTACAATTGCAGCCAGAGTTCTAGTTGATGGCAGCTTGGGTCTGGGAAGGATCTTGATCCATGCTGCATTTCAGGTGGTGTCCGGGAGCAGAGTGCCTTAGGGCCGGGACACAAAAAGTGTCCCTTTTCTCTGAGAAAGAGAACTCTGCCCCCCAGTTTCTTGATGTCAGTTTGGAGGAGGGTTTTGGCCCTGCAAGGGCAGCCAGGGTCCTAGTCGGTGTCGTCTTGGGTCTGTGAGGGATCTTGCTCCATGCGGAATTTGAAGAGGCGGCAGTCGACTCCCAGACAAGGGGTCTACGATACAAACGATGGCACTTTTCCACGTGAAAGTAAACTTAGGGCCCCAGATTCATGATGTCGGTTTGGTGGAGGGTTTTAGCCCTACAAATGCAACCAGAGTCCTGGTTGATGGCAGCTTGCGTCAGCGAATAATCTTGATTCATACGGAATTTCAGGTGGCGCCCAGGAGCACAGTGCCTAAGGGCCGGGACACAAAAAGTGTCCCTTTTCTCTGAGAAAGAGAACTCTGCCCCTGCTCGTGATGTCAGTTTGAGGGGAGGGTTTTGGTCTGCAAGGGCAGCCAGGGTCCCTGTTGGTGGCAGCTTGGTCTCATGAGGGAATCTTGATCCATAATGGAATTTGGAAGATCTAGCAGGGAGCAGAGTGTTCCAGGGCCGGGACACAAAAGTGTCCCTTTTCTCTGAGAAAGAACTCTGCCCCCAGTTTTGATGTCAGTTTGAGGAGGGTTTTGGTCTGCAAGGGCAGCCAGGGTCCCTGTTGGTGGCAGCTTGGGTCCATGAGGAATCTTGATCCATGCGAATATCAGGGGAGTGAAAGCAGGAGCAGAGTGTTTAGGGCTCTGGGACACAAAAGTGTCCCTTTTCTCTCTGAGAAAGAGAACTCTGCCCCCAAGCCTCTTTGATGTCAGTTTGGAGGAGGGTTTTGGCCCTGCAAGGGCAGTCAGTGTCCTTTTTGGTGGCAGCCTAGGTCTGTGAGGAATCTAAATCGATGCGGAATTTCAGCATGCGGCTGTCAACTCCCAGACATGGGGCCTCCAAAACAAACGATGGCGCTTTTCCATGTGAAAGAAAACTCAGTCCCCCTGATGCATGATGCCAGTTTTTAGGAGGCATTTAGCCCTACAATTGCAGCCAGAGTTCTAGTTGATGGCAGCTTGGGTCTGGGAAGGATCTTGATCCATGCGACATTACAGGTGATGCCCTGTACACCTTTTCCCCCAGCCTGGAAAAGAAACTCGAGATCATTTTAGCAAGGAGGTAATATAAAAGGGGATCTTTATTTTGAAGGTCTTCAGGAGCAGTTATGGAAAGGTGTCCATAAAAGCCCAGCGCCTCCAGGGGTGAGTACATATTTATAGCTTTTAGGAAATTAGCATAATTGATTAAGAGCACCAATAAGGAGAACAAGTGGCGATTCAATTCCCCCTCAGGTCCAGCCCCTTCCCTGGAGCCCCACCCTCAGCACTGGCTGCACTCTGCTTATGAAAATGTACCTCAGAGTTGTTCTCGGCCTTGGTTCCCAGGAAGAACTGAGATAGGACAGGGCCTTGCAACCCCCTGGGGCTTGGAGCTCTGGAATTGTTTTGTCTTTCTGCTTAGGGAAAGGCTATGGAAAGGTACTGGAAAAACTAGCTATTAATATAGTAGGCTACAGAGCCACAAAAATATGGCCAGAGAGTACAGAGAACATATAAAAGAAAAAAGGCAGAAACCAAACGGCATCATTCCCCCCTTTTTTAGAGACTAACAAGACTCTGTCTTGTCTAGTCTCTACTCTGCATTCAACCATACCTCTGGTTTATACAACTGGCTATCCCACTAGTTGTTACACAGATGCTAATTATAACTACAGTTACGATGAACATTTCTTTTATCTAGGTTCAGTTTGGTAACCATGAAGTGAGTGTACTGAAGATATTCAAGGTTCAGTAAGCTCTTTTGAGAGTTACTTGGTGTAGAATTTGAGTTTGCTTTCAAATTTCAACCAAATTTCTAAAAAAATTTTCATTCAGATTTGCATAAGAACAACAACTAGTGTTTAATATTTTGTGGCTAGTAGGAAATTAAGAGGCTATTTGTTTTTGTCAACAGCCCTATTAATATGATTAAACATTACATTGGAAAATCACAGCTCCATGGGCACAGGCCCAATCTTATCTTGGGGCAAAACTTACCAGGCCAGATTCTCAACTTTGACAAGTTGTCCTTATGAAGAGCTTTTGGATACATTTTGGACTAGAGTTACATGCAAATTTTAGGACCAAATTTGAATCACGGGTACCAACTGTACAGATAAGAGGTACAAAAGAACAGTTTAAATCATATCATCTCAATTTGTATCAGTCTCTGTTTTCTGGCTGTCTAGGGAGCAGACGTCTTCTTAACTCTGGAGCAGTGAATTCAAGGCTCTCTGCCAGCAGCTTTGGATTTGGTGAGGGTAGTCAGGACTTGGAATGACTCTTTTTACTTAGCTCGTAAGATTACTGTCCCTTCATTCAACATAGACCCAGTCTCTAGGCTTGAATAGTTGCTAGTCTTCCTTCCTTCTAGATGACTTTGCTCAGTTCTAGATCTTTCATTGATATAATCAGTTCAGCTTTTTGTGATGGCACATTTGATGGTAACACTTTTCTCATGGTTACCTGGTTCGTGGTTGTTACTGCCTAACCTGTCTTTTGTTTGCCATCTCGCATGAAGCTGCTCTCATCTGCATACAGCTCCCAGGCTGGCACATCTTTCAGGTCTGCTCTGCTGGAATAGGCTTCTTCCATGGTCTGCAAACAGTCAGACTTAAATACATAATCAGTTAGTGCTGGGAACAGACATACTAGGATTGACAGCAAACGTTTTCAGAATAACATTATCCAGTTTCAGTAGCATGGCATAGGGTCCATGTCTTCTATGTTCACAGAACAAACTTACAGTGGGTTGCATGCAACTGGTGGATGTATCAATTCTTGGCTGCTGGTTGGATGCAGCACTTTTCAGTTGCTGACTGCCCTAGTTCTCCAGTTTCAGGGATGATTTTACATAATAGTAAAGAAGTCCTTGTCTTTTTACTCACAAGGAATACAGGAGAAGGTCTTTTACAAATTTAACTCTAGTAAAAAAACCATTTAAAGATATTTGTTAAACACAGGGGGGAACTCTGACACTAATATAGCATGGTATTAAGGGAGCCTATAAAAAACGGAGCCTTCATGTCTTTGGGCTCGGTGTTCTTCACCCTCTTGAAGTAGACTTCAACCCACGAGCAGACAAAGAGCGCTCAGCTGCCCTCCGCACGGCCGGGAACGGGCGCGGACAGCGGCACACCCCCGCCAGGCACCCCCGGCATCCCCGCCGCGTCGGCCCGTGCTGGCTGCTCACAGGCGGCTCTCGGGTTTGTCCTTAAAAACAGCTCGTACTGGAAAGTGCGATAGGGCCGTTCCTGGCTCTTAGATCTCACACTCCCGGCCCGCTCTGGGCCGGTGCGGGCGGGGCCCAGGAGCAGCGAGTGAGCCGGGCCGTGGCCGCGCAGCGGCGGCCCCGCCTCCGCCAGAGCAGGGCCGAAGCAGCGCAGCGGCAGCCCCGGTCCCGGTTCGCGTCCTGGGACCGCTCCCCCGCGCAGCCCCCGGCCGTGACCAGGGCAATGGCAGGAATCACCTCCGCCCCTCTCAGAGCGGCTGGTGCCCCGCTTCTGTCACGGGGGAGTGAACGCCCTGCTCGCGGAGCCGTCCCGGGAGTCCGGGAGTCTCTCTTGCCTTAAAATCTTGGAAAAAACTTTTTACAGATGGAACATAGAAAGTGGGGCTTCTCCCCCTTCCCTTACAATGGTGCGAACCGAGCTTTTTCGGCCGCTCCACAAAACTTGCTGGAAGCGAGGATTACTCCCTCGCCTCCCACTAAGGAG
>JAVTVJ010011782.1:0-19847 GCA_034509425.1 Eopsaltria australis
ACATTTTGGTGAATGGGGATGAATTTTGGGATTAAAGCACCCCAATTGGGTGACATAGTAAACGCTGGATGGAAAAGTCAAGCTTGGATCTCAACAGGGATGAGTTTTGGGATAAAAACAATCCAATTTGATGGAAAAGTCAACGTTGGGTGGAAAAGTCAATATTGGACCTCAATGGGGACAAATTTTGGGATAAAAACTCTCCCATACCACCAAAACCCAAGATTTTGGTCAATGGGGGTTAATCTTGGGATAAAAACACCCCAATTGGGTAAAAAAGTCAACGTTGGATGGAAAAGTCAAGGTTGGAACTCAACAGGGATGAGTTTTGGGATAAAAGCGCTCCAATTGGACGGAAAATCCAACATGGGGTGGAAAAGCTAATATTGGACCTCAATGGGGACAAATTTTGGGATAAAAACGCCCTCATTGGACCAAACCCTAACATTTTGGTCAATGGGGATGGATTTTGGGATAAAAACACCCCAATTGGACGGAAAAGTCAATGTCGGGTGAAAAAGTCAATGTTCAACGTCAATGGGTCAAATTTTGGGATAAAAACGCCCTCGTTGGTCCAAAACCCAACATTCTGGTCAATTGGGATGAATTTTTGGGATAAAAATGCTCCAATTGGACGGAAAAGTCATCATTGGGTGGAAAACTCAATATTGGACTTCAATGGGGAAAAATTTTGGGATAAAAATGCCCCCGTTGGACCAAAACCCAACATTCTGGTCAATGGGGATGAATTCTTGGGACAAAAATTCTCCAATTGGACGGAAAAGTCAACATTGGGTGGAAAACTCAATATTGGACTTCAATAGGGAAAAATTTTGGGATAAAAATGCCCCCGTTGGACCAAACTCTAAGACTTTGGTAAATGGGGTAGAATTTTGGGATAAAAACGCCCCAGTTGGGTGAAAAAGTCAAGGTTAGAACTCAACAGGGATGAATTTTGCGGAATAAGGCCCAGTTGGGTGGGAAAGCCAATGTTGGGTGGAAAAATCAATGTTAAATGTCAATGGGAAAAATTTCGGGATAAGAACGCCCCCGTTGGACCAAACCCCAAGACTTTGGTCAACGAGGATGAATTTTGGGATAAAAACGCTCCCTTTGGACCAAACCCCAAGATTTTGGCCAATGGGGAAGAATTTTGGTGTAAAAACTCCCTAATTGTATGGAAAAGTCAATGTTGGACCTCAATGGGGATGAATTTGGGGTAAAAAGGCCTAGTTGGGTGGAAAAGCCAATGTTGGGTGGAAAAGTCAAGGTTCAACATCAATGGGACAAATTTTGGGATAAACACGCCCCCGTTGGATCAAAACCCACAACTTTGGTCAATGGGGATGAAATTTGGGATAAAAACGCTCCATTTGGGTAGAAAAGTCAAAGTTGGGCATCAATGAGGATGGATTTGTGATAAAAATGCCCCAATTGGGTGGAAAAGTCAGTGTTGGGTGGAAAAGTCAATGTTCAACAACAATGGGACAAATTTTGGGATAAAAACGCCCCCGTTGGACTAAACCCCAAGACTTTGGTCAATGGGGATGAATTTTGGGATAAAAATGCTCCATTTGGGTGAAAAAGTCAACGTTGGATGGAAAAGTCAAGGTTGGATTTCAACAGGGATGAGTTTTGGGATAAAAGCGCTCCAATTGGACGGAAAATCCAACATATGGTGGAGAAGCCAATATTGGACCTCAATGGGGACAAACTTTGGGATAAAAACGCCCCCGTTGGACCAAACCCCAACATTATGGTCAATGGGGATGAATTTTGGGATAAAAACACCCCAATTAGACGGAAAAGTCAATGTTGGGAGAAAAAGTCAATGTTCAATGTCAATGAGTCAAATTTTGGGGTAAAAACGCCCTCGTTGGTCCAAAACCCAACATTTTGGTCAATGGGGATGAATTTTTGGGATAAAAATGCTCCAATTGGACGGAAAAGTCAACGTTGGGTGGAAAACTCAATATTGGACTTCAATAGGGAAAAATTTTGGGATAAAAATGCCCCCGTTGGACCAAACCCCAAGAGTTTGCTCAATGGGGACAAATTTTGGGATAAAAACGCCCCAGTTGGGTGAAAATGTCAACGCTGGATGGAAAAGTCAAGGTTGGATTTCAAAAGGGATGAGTTTTGGAAAAAAAACGCTCCAATTGGATGGAAAAGTCAACGTTGGGTGAAAAAGTCAATATTGGATCTCAATGGGGACAAATTTTGGGATAAAAACGCCCCCGTTGGGTTAAAACCCAACATTTTGGTCAATGGGAATGAATTTTGGGATAAAAATGCCCCAGTTTTGTGGAAAAGCCAATGTTGGGTGAAGAAGTCAAGATTCAACATCAATGGGACAATTTTTGGGATAAAAACGCCCCCGTTGGACCAAAACCCAACATTTTGGCAAATGGGGATGAATTTTTGAGATAAAAATGCTCCAATTGGATGGAAAAGTCAACGTTGGGTGGAAAACTCAATCTTGGACCTCAATGGGGACAAATTTCGGGATAAAAATGCCCCCATCCTACCAAAACCCAATTTTTGGTGAATGGGGATGAATTTTGGGATAAAAGCACCCCAATTGGGTGAAAAAGTCAACGTTGGATGGAAAAATCAAGGTTGGAACTCAACAGGGATGAGTTTTGGGATAAAAACGCTCCAATTGGACAAAAAAGTCAATGTTGGGTGAAAAAGTCAATGTTGGACCTCAATGGGGAGAAATTTTGGGATAAAAACACCCCTGTTAAACCAAACCGTAAGAGTTTCGTCAATGGGGATGAATTTTTGGAATAAAAACGTCCCAATTGGGTGAAAAAGTCAACGTTGGATGGAAAAGTCAAGGTTGGAACTCGACAGGGATGAGTTTTGGGATAAAAACGCTCCAATTGGGTAGAAAAGTCAACGTCGGACATCAACGAGGATGGATTTGGAATAAAAATGCCCAGTTGGGTGGAAAAGCCAACGCTGGGCCTCCAGGGGGAATGGATTTTTGGATAAAAACACCCAGTTGGGTGGAAAAGTCAAGATTCAACATCAATGGGAAAAATTTCGGGATAAGAACGCCCCCGTTGGACCAAACCCCAAGACTTTGGTCAATGAGGATGAATTTTGGGATAAAAACGCTCCCTTTGGACCAAACCCCAAGATTTTGGTCAATAGGTAAGAATTTTGGGGTTAAAACTGCCTAATTGTATTTTGGAATTTTTTTTAATGTATGGGAAAGTCAATGTTGGACCTCAATGGGGATGAATTTGGGGTAAAAAGGCCCAGTTGGGTGGAAAAGCCAATGTTGGGTGGAAAAGTCAAGGTTCAACATCAATGGGACAAATTTTGGGATAAAAACGCCCCCGTTGGATCAAAACCCATGACTTTGGTCAATGGGGATGAATTTTGGGATAAAAATGCTCCAATTGGGTAGAAAAGTCAACGTTGGGCATCAATGAGGATGGATTTGTGATAAAAATGCCCCAATTGGGTGGAAAAGTCAGTGTTGGGTGGAAAAGTCAATGTTCAACATCAATGGGACAAATTTTGAGATAAAAACGCCCCCGTTGGACCAAACCCCAAGATTTTGGTCAATGGGGATGAATTTTGGGATAAAAACGCTCCATTTGGGTGAAAAAGTCAACGCTCGATGGAAAAGTCAAGGTTGGATCTAAACAGGGATGAGTTTTGGGATAAAAACGCTTCAATGGAAAAGTCAACGTTGGGTGAAAAAGTCAATATTGGACTTCAATGGGGACAAATTTCGGGATAAAAACGCCCCCGTTGGACCAAACCCCATCATTTTGGTCAGTGGGGATGAATTTTTGGGATAAAAATGCCCAAGTTGTGTGGAAAAGCCAATGTTGGCAGAAGAAGTCGAGATTCAACATCAATGGGGAAGACTTTTGAGATAAAAACGCCCCCGTTGGACCAAAACCCAACATTTGGCAAATGGGGATGAATTTTGGGATAAAAATGCTCCAATTGGATGGAAAAGTCAACGTTGGGTGGAAAACTCAATATTGGACCTCAATGGGGACAAATTTTGGGATAAAAATGCCCCCGTTGGACCAAAACCCAACATTTTGGTGAATTGGGATGAATTGTGGGATAAAATTGCTCCAATTGGATGGAAAAGTCAACGTTGGGTGGAAAACTCAATATTGGACCTCAATTGGGACAAATTTCGGGATAAAAATGCCCCCGTTGGACCAAAACCCAACATTTTGGTGAATGGCGATGAATTTTGGGATTAAAGCACCCCAATTGGGTGACATAGTCAACGCTGGATGGAAAAGTCAAGCTTGGATCTCCACAGGGATGAGTTTTGGGATAAAAACAATCCAATTTGATGGAAAAGTCAACGTTGGGTGGAAAAGTCAATATTGGACCTCAATGGGGACAAATTTTGGGATAAAAACTCTCCCATACCACCAAAACCCAAGATTTTGGTCAATGGGGATGAATTTTGGGATAAAAACGCTCCATTTGGGTGAAAAAGTAAACGTTGGATGGAAAAGTCAAAGTTGGAACTCAGCAGGGATGAGTTTTGCGATAAAAGCGCTCCAATTGGACGGAAAATTCAACATTGGGTGGAAAAGCCAATATTGGACCTCAATGGGGACAAATTTCGGGATAAAAACGCCCCCGTTGGACCAAACCCCAACATTTTGGTCAATGGGGATGGATTTTGGGATAAAAACACCCCAATTGGACGGAAAAGTCAATGTCGGGTGAAAAAGTCAATGTTCAACGTCAATGGGTCAAATTTTGGGATAAAAGCGCCCTCGTTGGTCCAAAACCCAACATTCTGGTCAATGGGGATGAATTTTTGGGATAAAAATGCTCCAATTGGACGGAAAAGTCAACATTGGGTGGAAAACTCAATATTGGACTTCAATTGGGAAAAATTTTGGGATAAAAATGCCCCCGTTGGACCAAACCCCAAGACTTTGGTAAATGGGGAAGAATTTTGGGATAAAAACGCCCCAGTTGGGTGAAAAAGTCAAGGTTGGAACTCAACAGGGATGAATTTTGCAGAATAAGGCCCAGTTGGGTGGGAAAGCCAATGTTGGGTGGAAAAATCAATGTTAAATGTCAATGGGAAAAATTTCGGGATAAGAACGCCCCCGTTGGACCAAACCCAAGACTTTGGTCAACGAGGATGAATTTTGGGATAAAAATGCTCCCTTTGGACCAAACCCCAAGATTTTGGTCAATGGGGAAGAATTTTGGGGTAAAAACTCCCTAATTGTATGGAAAAGTCAATGTTGGACCTCAATGAGGATGAATTTGGGGTAAAAAGGCCCAGTTGGGTGGAAAAGCCAATGTTGGGTGGAAAAGTCAAGGTTCAACATCAATGGGACAAATTTTGGGATAAAAACGCCCCCGTTGGATCAAAACCCACGACTTTGGCTAATGGGGATGAATTTTAGGATAAAAATGCTCCAATTGGGTAGAAAGGTCAACGTTGGGCATCAATGAGGATGGATTTGTGATAAAAATGCCCCAATTGGGTGGAAAAGTCAGTGTTGGGTGGAAAGGTCAATGTTCAAAAACAATGGGAAAAATTTTGGGATAAAAACGCCCCCGCTGGACCAAACCCCAAGACTTTGGTCAATGGGGATGAATTTTGGGATAAAAACGCTCCATTTGGGTGAAAAAGTCAACGTTGGATGGAAAAGTCAAGGTTGGATTTCAACAGGGATGAGTTTTGGGATAAAAGCGCTCCAATTGGACGGAAAATCCAACATGGGGTGGAAAAGCTAATATTGGACTTCAATGGGGACAAATTTTGGGATAAAAACGCCCTCGTTGGACCAAACCCCAACATTTTGGTCAATGGGGATGGATTTTGGGATAAAAACACCCCAATTGGACGGAAAAGTCAATGTTGGGAGAAAAAGTCAATGTTCAATGTCAATGGGTCAAATTTTGGGATAAAAACGCCCTCGTTGGTCCAAAACCCAACAGTTTGGTCAATGGGGATGAATTTTTGGGATAAAAATGCTCCAATTGGATGGAAAAGTCAACATTGGGTGGAAAACTCAATATTGGACTTCAATAGGGAAAAATTTGGGGATAAAAACGCCCCCGTTGGACCAAACCCCGAGAGGTTGGTCAATGGGGACAAATTTCGGGATAAAAACGCCCCCGTTGGGTTAAAACCCAACTTTTTGGACAATGGGAATGAATTTTGGGATAAAAATGCCCCAGTTGTGTGGAAAAGCCAATGTTGGGTGAAGAAGTCAAGATTCAACATCAATGGGACAATTTTTCGGAAAAAAAACGCCCCCGTTGGACCAAAACCCAACATTTTGGCAAATGGGGATGAATTTTTGAGATAAAAATGCTCCAATTGGATGGAAAAGTCAACGTTGGGTGGAAAACTCAATCTTGGACCTCAATGGGGACAAATTTCGGGATAAAAATGCCCCCATCATACCAAAACCCAAATTTTGGTGAATGGGGATGAATTTTGGGATAAAAGCACCCCAATTGGGTGAAAAAGTCAACGTTGGATGGAAAAATCAAGGTTGGAACTCAACAGGGATGAGTTTTGGGATAAAAACGCTCCAATTGGACAAAAAAGTCAATGTTGGGTGAAAAAGTCAATGTTGGACCTCAATGGGGAGAAATTTTGGAATAAAAACACCCCCGTTGGACCAAACGGTAGGAGTTTCGTCAATGGGGATGAATTTTTGGGATAAAAACGTCCCAATTGGGTGAAAAAGTCAACGTTGGATGGAAAAGTCAAGGTTGGAACTCGACAGGGATGAGTTTTGGGATAAAAACGCTCCAATTGGACGGAAAAGTCAGCTTTGGGTGGAAAAGACAATATTGGACTTCAATGGGGACAAATTTTATGATAAAAACACCCCAATTGGGTAGAAAAGTCAACGTCTAACGTCAACGAAGATGGATTTGGAATGGAAATGCCCAGTTGGGTTGAAAAGCCAACGCTGGGCCTCAAGGGGGATGGATTTTTGGATAAAAACACCCAGTTGGGTGGAAAAGTCAGTGTTGGGTGGAAAAGTCAATGTTCAATATCAATGGGACAAATTTTGAGATAAAAACGCCCCCGTGAGACCAAACCCCAAGATTTTGGTCAATGGGGATGAATTTTGGGATAAAAATGCTCCATTTGGGTGAAAAAGTCAACGCTCGATGGAAAAGTCAAGGTTGGATCTAAACAGGGATGAGTTTTGGGATAAAAACGCTTCAATGGAAAAGTCAACGTTGGGTGAAAAAGTCAATATTGGACTTCAATGGGGACAAATTTCGGGATAAAAAACGCCCCCGTTGGACAAAACCCCATCATTTTGGTCAGTGGGGATGAATTTTTGGGATAAAAATGCCCAAGTTGTGTGGAAAAGGCAATGTTGGCAGAAGAAGTCAAGATTCAACATCAATGGGGAAGACTTTTGAGATAAAAACGCCCCCGTTGGACCAAAACCCAACATTTTGGCGAATGGCGATGAATTGTGGGATAAAAATGCTCCAATTGGATGGAAAAGTCAACGTTGGGTGGAAAACTCAATATTGGACCTCAATTGGGACAAATTTTGGGACAAAAATGCCCCCGTTGGACCAAAACCCAACATTTTGGTCAATAGGGATGAATTGTGGGATAAAAATGCTCCAATTGGATGGAAAAGTCAACGTTGGGTGGAAAACTCAATATTGGACCTCAATTGGGACAAATTTTGGGATAAAAATGCCCCCGTTGGACCAAAACCCAACATTTTGTCGAATGGCGATGAATTGTGGGATAAAAATGCTCCAATTGGATGGAAAAGTCAACGTTGGGTGGAAAACTCAATATTGGACCTCAATTGGGACAAATTTCGGGATAAAAATGCCCCCGTTGGACCAAAACCCAACATTTTGGTGAATGGCGATGAATTTTGGGATTAAAGCACCCCAATTGGGTGACATAGTCAACGCTGGATGGAAAAGTCAAGCTTGGATCTCAACAGGGATGAGTTTTGGGATAAAAACAATCCAATTTGATGGAAAAGTCAACGTTGGGTGGAAAAGTCAATATTGGACCTCAATGGGGACAAATTTTGGATAAAAACTCCCCCATACCACCAAAACCTTAAAAAAAAAAGAAAAATTTTTTTTTTTTTAAAAAAAAGTTCCAAAATTTGGGGGGGGGGGGTTTTTTTAAAAAACTTTTTTTTTGGGGGGATTAAAAAAAAAAAACAACCCCCGCAAATTTTGGGGTTGGGGAAAAAAAAAAAAAAGGGTCCCCAAAACCCGTTTTGGATGGAAAAGTCAAGGTTGGAACTCAACAGGGATGAGTTTTGGGATAAAAGCGCTCCAATTGGACGGAAAATCCAACATGGGGTGGAAAAGCTAATATTGGACCTCAACGAGGACAAATTTTGGGATAAAAATGCCCTCGTTGGACCAAACCCCAACATTTTGGTCAATGGGGATGAATTTTGGGATAAAAACACCCCAATTGGACGGAAAAGTCAATGTCGGGTGAAAAAGTCAATGTTCAACGTCAATGGGTCAAATTTTGGGATAAAAACCCCCTCGTTGGTCCAAAACCCAACATTCTGGTCAATGGGGATGAATTTTTGGGATAAAAATGCTCCAATTGGACGGAAAAGTCAACATTGGGTGGAAAACTCAATATTGGACTTCAATGGGGAAAAATTTTGGGATAAAAATGCCCCCGTTGGACCAAACCCCAAGACTTTGGTAAATGGGGAAGAATTTTGGGATAAAAACGCCCCAGTTGGGTGAAAAAGTCAAGGTTGGAACTCAACAGGGATGAATTTTGCGGAATAAGGCCCAGTTGGGTGGGAAAGCCAATGTTGGGTGGAAAAATCAATGTTAAATGTCAATGGGAAAAATTTCGGGATAAGAACGCCCCCGTTGGACCAAACCCCAAGACTTTGGTCAACGAGGATGAATTTTGGGATAAAAACGCTCCCTTTGGACCAAACCCCAAGACTTTGGTCAATGGGGATGAATTTTGGGATTAAAACGCTCCAGTTGGGTGAAAAAGTCAACGCTGGATAAAAAAGTCAGGGTTGGAACTCGACAGGGATGAGTTTTGGGATAAAAACGCTCCAATTGGACGGAAAAGACAATGTTGGGTGAAAAAGTCAATGTTGGACCTCAACGGGGACAAATTTTGGGAAAAAAACGCCCCCGTTGGACCAAACCCGAAGAGTTTGGTCAATGGGGATGAATTTTTGGGATAAAAACGTCCCAATTGGGTGAAAAAGTAAACCTTGGATGGAAAAGTCAAGGTTGGATCGCAACAGGGATGAGTTTTGGGATAAAAACGCTCCAATTGGACAAAAAAGTCAATGTTGGGTGGAAAAGCTAATATTGGACCTCAATGGGGACAAATTTTGGGATAAAAACGCCCCCGCTGGACCAAACCCCAAGACTTTGGTCAATGGGGATGAATTTTGGGATAAAAACGCTCCATTTGGGTGAAAAAGTCAACGTTGGATGGAAAAGTCAAGGTTGGATTTCAACAGGGATGAGTTTTGGGATAAAAGCGCTCCAATTGGACGGAAAATCCAACATGGGGTGGAAAAGCTAATATTGGACCGCAATGGGGACAAATTTTGGGATAAAAACGCCCTCGTTGGACCAAACCCCAACATTTTGGTCAATGGGGATGGATTTTGGGATAAAAACACTCCAATTGGACGGAAAAGTCAATGTTGGGAGAAAAAGTCAATGTTCAATGTCAATGGGTCAAATTTTGGGATAAAAACGCCCTCGTTGGTCCAAAACCCAACATTCTGGTCAATGGGGATGAATTTTTGGGATAAAAATGCTCCAATTGGATGGAAAAGTCAACATTGGGTGGAAAACTCAATATTGGACTTCAATAGGGAAAAATTTGGGGATAAAAACGCCCCCGTTGGACCAAACCCCGAGAGGTTGGTCAATGGGGACAAATTTCGGGATAAAAACGCCCCCGTTGGGTTAAAACCCAACTTTTTGGACAATGGGAATGAATTTTGGGATAAAAATGCCCCAGTTGTGTGGAAAAGCCAATGTTGGGTGAAGAAGTCAAGATTCAACATCAATGGGAGAAATTTTGGGATAAAAATGCCCCCGTTGGACCAAAACCCAACATTTTGGCAAATGGGGATGAATTTTTGGGATAAAAATGCTCCAATTGGATGGAAAAGTCAACGTTGGGTGGAAAACTCAATCTTGGACCTCAATTGGGGACAAATTTCGGGATAAAAATGCCCCCATCCTACCAAAACCCAAATTTTGGTGAATGGGGATGAATATTGGGATAAAAGCACCCCAATTGGGTGAAAAAGTCAACGTTGGATGGAAAAATCAAGGTTGGAACTCAACAGGGATGAGTTTTGGGATAAAAACGCTCCAATTGGACCAAAAAGTCAATGTTGGGTGAAAAAGTCAATGTTGGACCTCAATGGGGAGAAATTTTGGGATAAAAACACCCCCGTTAAACCAAACCGTAAGAGTTTCGTCAATGGGGATGAATTTTTGGGATAAAAACGTCCCAATTGGGTGAAAAAGTCAACGTTGGATGGAAAAGTCAAGGTTGGAACTCGACAGGGGTGAGTTTTGGGATAAAAACGCTCCAATTGGACAGAAAATCAACTTTGGGTGGAAAAGCCAATATTGGACTTCCATGGGGACAAATTTTAGGATAAAAACGCCCCAATTGGATAGAAAAGTCAACGTCAGACATCAACGAGGATGGATTTGGAATAAAAATGCCCAGTTGGGTGGAAAAGCCAACGCTGGGCCTCAAGGGGGATGGATTTTTGGATAAAACACCCGTTGGGTGAAAAGTCAAAGATTCAACAATCAATGGGGACAAATTTTGGGATAAAAACGCTCCCTTTGGACCAACCCCCAAGATTTTGGTCAATGGGGAAGAATTTTTGGGTAAAAACTGCCTAATTGTATGGAAAAGTCAATGTTGGACCTCAATGGGGATGAATTTGGGGTAAAAAGGCCCAGTTGGGTGGAAAAGCAAATGTTGGGTGGAAAAGTCAAGGTTCAACATCAATGGGACAAATTTTGGGATAAAAACGCCCCCGTTGGATCAAAACCCACGACTTTGGCCAATGGGGATGAATTTGGGAATAAAAATGCTCCAATTGGGTAGAAAAGTCAACTTCGGGCATCAATGAGGATGGATTTGTGATAAAAATGCCCCAATTGGGAGGAAAAGTCAGTGTTGGACGGAAAGGTCAATGTTCAACATCAATGGGGACAAATTTTGAGATAAAAACGCCCCCGTTGGACCAAACCCCAAGATTTTGGTCAATGGGGATGAATTTTGGGATAAAAACGCTCCATTTGGGTGAAAAAGTCAACGCTCGATGGAAAAGTCAAGGTTGGATCTAAACAGGGATGAGTTTTGGGATAAAAATGCTTCAATGGAAAAGTCAACGTTGGGTGAAAAAGTCAATATTGGACTTCAATGGGGACAAATTTTGGGATAAAAAACGCCCCCGTTGGACAAAACCCCATCATTTTGGTCAGTGGGGATGAATTTTTGGGATAAAAATGCCCAAGTTGTGTGGAAAAGCCAATGTTGGCTGAAGAAGTCAAGATTCAACATCAATGGGGAAGAATTTTGAGATAAAAACGCCCACGTTGGACCAAAACCCAACATTTTGGCCAATGGGGATGAATTTTGGGATAAAAATGCTCCAATTGGATGGAAAAGTCAACGTTGGGTGGAAAACTCAATATTGGACCTCAATGGGGACCAATTTTGGGATAAAAATGCCCCCGTTGGACCAAAACCCAACATTTTGGTGAATGGGGATGAATTGTGGGATAAAAATGTTCCAATTGGATGGAAAAGTCAACGTTGGGTGGAAAACTCAATATTGGACCTCAATGGGGACAAATTCGGGATAAAAATGCCCCCGTTGGACCAAAACCCAACATTTTGGTGAATGGGGATGAATTTTGGGATTAAAGTACCCCAATTGGGTGACATAGTCAACGTTGGATGGAAAAGTCAAGGTTGGATCTCAACAGGGATGAGTTTTGGGATAAAAACAATCCAATTTGATGGAAAAGTCAACGTCGGGTGGAAAAGTCAATATTGGACCTCAATGGGGACAAATTTTGGGATAAAAACTCCCCCATATCACCAAAACCTAAGATTTTGGTCAATGGGGGTTAATCTTGGGATAAAAACACCCCAATTGCGTGAAAAAGTCAACGGTTGGATGAAAAAAGTCCAAGGTGGAACTAACAGGATGAGTTTTGGAGATAAAAAAGCGCTCCAATGGACCGAAAAATCCAAAAATGGGGATTGTGAAACTAAGTATCTGGACCTCAATGGGACAAATTTTTGGATAAAAACGCCACTCGTTGGACCAAAACCCCTACATTTTGGTCAATGGGATGGATTTTGGGATTAAAAACACCCAATTGGACGGAAAAGTTGCAATGTCGGTGAAAAACGTCAATGTTCACTCAATGGTCAAATTTTGGGATTAAAAACGGCCCTCGATGGTTCCAAAAGCCACATTCTGGTCAATGGGGATGAATCTTTGGGACAAAAAATGCCTCCAATTGGGACGGAAAAGTCGAACATTGGGTGGAAAACTCAATAATTGGATTCAATGGAGAGAAAATTTTGGGATAAAAAATGCCCCGTTGGACCCAAACCCCAAACTTGGATAAATGGGGAAGAATTTTGGGATAAAAACGCTCCAGTTGGGTGAAAAAGTCAAGGTTGGAACTCAACAGGGATGAATTTTGCGGAATAAGGCCCAGTTGGGTGGGAAAGCCAATGTTGGGTGGAAAAATCAATGTTAAATGTCAATGGGAAAAATTTCGGGTTAAGAACGCCCCCGTTGGACCAAACCCCAAGACTTTGGTCAATGGGGATGAATTTTGGGATAAAAACGCTCGCTTTGGACATAACCCCAAGATTTTGGTCAATGGGGAAGAATTTTGGGGTAAAAACTCCCTAATTGTATGGAAAAGTCAATGTTGGACCTCAATGGGGATGAATTTGGGGTAAAAAGGCCCAGTTGGGTGGAAAAGCCAATGTTGGGTGGAAAAATCAAGGTTCAACATCAATGGGACAAATTTTGGGATAAAAACGCCCCCGTTGGATCAAAACCCACGACTTTGGTCAATGGGGATGAATTTGGGGATAAAAATGCTCCAATTGGGTAGAAAAGTCAACGTCGGGCATCAATGAGGATGGATTTGGAATAAAAATGTCCCAATTGGGTGGAAAAGTCAGTGTTGGGTGGAAAGTCAATGTTCAACATCAATGGGACAAATTTTGGGATAAAAACGCCCCCATAGGACCAACCCCAACATTTTGGTCAATGGGGATGAATTTTGCGGAAATAAAAACGCTCCATTTTGGTGAAAAAGTCAACGCTGGATGGAAAAATCAAGGTTGGATCTCAACAGGGATAAGTTTTGGGATAAAAACGCTCCAATTGGATGGAAAAGTCAACGGTGGGTGAAAAAGTCAATATTGGACCTCAACGGGGACAAATTTTGGGATAAAAACGCCCCCGTTGGACCAAACCGGAAGAGTTTGGTCAATGGGATGAATTTTTGGGATAAAAACGTCCCAATTGGGTGAAAAAATCAACGTTGGATAAAAAAGTCAAGGTTGGATCTCAACAGGGATGAGTTTTGGGATAAAAACGCTCCAATTGGACGGAAAATCCAACATATGGTGGAAAAGCCAATATTGGACCTCCACGGGGACAAATTTTGGGATAAAAACGCCCCCGTTGGACCAAACCCCAACATTATGGTCAATGGGGATGAATTTTGGGATAAAAACACCCCAATTGGACGGAAAAGTCAATGTTGGGAGAAAAAGTCAATGTTCAATGTCAATGGGTCAAATTTTGGGATAAAAACGCCCTCGTTGGTCCAAAACCCAACATTCTGGTCAATGGGGATGAATTTTTGGGATAGAAATGCTCCAATTGGATGGAAAAGTCAACATTGGGTGGAAAACTCAATATTGGACTTCAATAGGGAAAAATTTTGGGATAAAAATGCCCCCGTTGGACCAAACCCCAAGAGTTTGCTCAATGGGGACAAATTTTGGGATAAAAACGCCCCAGTTGGGTTAAAACCCAACTTTTTGGACAATGGGAATGAATTTTGGGATAAAAATGCCCCAGTTGTGTGGAAAAGCCAATGTTGGGTGAAGAAGTCAAGATTCAACATCAATGGGACAATTTTTCGGAAAAAAAACGCCCCCGTTGGACCAAAACCCAACATTTTGGCAAATGGGGATGAATTTTTGAGATAAAAAGGCTCCAATTGGATGGAAAAGTCAACGTTGGGTGGAAAACTCAATCTTGGACCTCAATGGGGACAAATTTCGGGATAAAAATGCCCCCATCCTACCAAAACCCAAATTTTGGTGAATGGGGATGAATTTTGGGATAAAAGCACCCCAATTGGGTGAAAAAATCAACGTTGGATGGAAAAATCAAGGTTGGAACTCAACAGGGATGAGTTTTGGGATAAAAACGCTCCAATTGGACAAAAAAGTCAATGTTGGGTGAAAAAGACAATGTTGGACCTCAATGGGGAGAAATTTTGGGATAAAACACCCCCGTTGAAACCAAACGTAAGCAGTTTGGTCAATGGGGATGAATTTTTGAGATAAAAATGCCCCAGTTGTACGAAAAAGTCAACGTTGGATGGAAAGTCAAGGTTGGAACTCGACAGGGATGAGTTTTGGGATAAAAACGCTCCAATTGGACGGAAAAGTCAACTTTGGGTGGAAAAGACAATATTGGACTTCAGTGGGGACAAAATTTAGGATAAAAACGCCCCAATTGGGTAGAAAAGTCAACGTCGGACATCAACGAGGATGGATTTGGAATAAAAATGCCCAGTTGGGTGGAAAAGCCAACGCTGGGCCTCTAGGGGGATGGATTTTTGGATAAAAACACCCAGTTGGGTGGAAAAGTCAAGATTCAACATCAATGGGACAAATTTTGGGATAAAAACGCTCCCTTTGGACCAAACCCCAAGATTTTGGTCAATGGGGAAGAATTTTGGGGTAAAAACTGCCTAATTGTATGGAAAAGTCAATGTTGGACCTCAATGGGGATGAATTTGGGGTAAAAGGCCCAGTTGGGTGGAAAAGCCAATGTTGGGTGGAAAAGTCAAGGTTCAACATCAATGGGACAAATTTTGAGATAAAAACGCCCCCGTTGGATCAAAACCCACGACTTTGGCCAATGGGGATGAATTGTGGGATAAAAATGCTCCAATTGGGTAGAAAAGTCAACGTTGGGCATCAATAAGGATGGATTTGTGATAAAAATGCCCCAATTGGGTGGAAAAGTCAGTGTTGGGTGGAAAAGTCAATGTTCAATATCAATGGGACAAATTTTGAGATAAAAACGCCCCCGTGAGACCAAACCCCAAGACTTTGGTCAATGGGGATGAATTTTGGGATAAAAACGCTCCATTTGGGTGAAAAAGTCAACGCTCGATGGAAAAGTCAAGGTTGGATCTAAACAGGGATGAGTTTTGGGATAAAAACGCTTCAATGGAAAAGTCAACGTTGGGTGAAAAAGTCAATATTGGACTTCAATGGGGACAAATTTCGGGATAAAAACGCCCCCGTTGGACAAAACCCCATCATTTTGGTCAGTGGGGATGAATTTTTGGGATAAAAATGCCCAAATTGTGTGGAAAAGCCAATGTTGGCTGAAGAAGTCAAGATTCAACATCAATGGGGAAGAATTTTGAGATAAAAACGCCCCCGTTGGACCAAAACCCAACATTTTGGCAAATGGGGATGAATTTGGGGATAAAAATGCTCCATCTGGATAGAAAAGTCAACGTTGGGTGGAAAACTCAATATTGGACCTCAATTGGGACCAATTTTGGGATAAAAATGCCCCCGTTGGACCAAAACCCAACATTTTGGCGAATGGGGATGAATTTTGGGATAAAAATGCTGCAATTGGATGGAAAAGTCAACGTTGGGTGGAAAACTCAATATTGGACCTCAATTGGGACAAATTTCGGGATAAAAGTGCCCCCGTTGGACCAAAACCCAACATTTTGGTCAATGGGGATGAATTTTTGGGATAAAAATGCTCCAATTGGATGGAAAAGTCAACGTTGGGTCGAAAACTCAATCTTGGACCTCAATGGGGACAAATTTTGGGATAAAAATGCCCCCGTTGGACCAAAACCCAACATTTTGGTGAATGGGGATGAATTTTGGGATTAAAGCACCCCAATTGGGTGACATAGTCAACGCTGGATGGAAAAGTCAAGGTTGGATCTCAACAGGGATGAGTTTTGGGATAAAAACGCTCCAATTGGACGGAAAAGTCAACGTTGGGTGAAAAAGTAAATATTGGACCTCAATGGGGACAAATTTTGGGATAAAAACTCCCCCATATCACCAAAACCTAAGATTTTGGTCAATGGGGGTTAATCTTGGGATAAAAACACCCCAATTGGGTGAAAAAGTCAACGTTGGATGGAAAAGTCAAGGTTGGTACTTAACAGGGATGAGTTTTGGGATAAAAACGCTCCAATTGGACGGAAAATCCAACATGGGGTGGAAAAGCCAATATTGGACCTCAATGGGGACAAATTTTGGGATTAGAACGCCCTCGATGGACCAAACCCCAACATTTTGGTCAATGGGGATGAATTTTGGGATAAAAACACCCCAATTGGACGGAAAAGTCAATGTCGGGTGAAAAAGTCAATGTTCAACGTCAATGGGTCAAATTTTTGGATAAAAACGCCCTCATTGGTCCAAAACCCAACATTCTGGTCAATGGGGATGAATTTTTGGGATAAAAATGCTCCAATTGGACGGAAAAGTCAACATTGGGTGGAAAACTCAATATTGGACTTCAATGGGGAAAAATTTTGGGATAAAAATGCCCCCGTTGGACCAAAACCCAAGACTTTGGTAAATGGGGAAGAATTTTGGGATAAAAACGCCCCAGTTGGGTGAAAAAGTCAAGGTTGGAACTCAACAGGGATGAATTTTGCGGAATAAGGCCCAGTTGGGTGGGAAAGCCAATGCTGGGTGGAAAAATCAATGTTAAATGTCAATAGGAAATATTTCGGGATAAGAACGCCCCCGTTGGACCAAACCCCAAGACTTTGGTCAATGGGGATGAATTTTGGGATAAAAACGCTCGCTTTGGACATAACCCCAAGATTTTGGTCAATGGGGAAGAATTTTGGGGTAAAAACTCCCTAATTGTATGGGAAAGTCAATGTTGGACCTCAATGGGGATGAATTTGGGGTAAAAAGGCCTAGTTGGGTGGAAAAGCCAATGTTGGGTTGAAAAGTCAAGGTTCAACATCAATGGGACAAATTTTGGGATAAAAACGCCCCCGTTGGATCAAAACCCACGACTTTCGCCAATGGGATGAATTTTGGGATAAAAACGCTCCAATTGGGTAGAAAAGTCAACGTTAAGTTTATGAGGATGGATTTGTGATAAAAATGCCCCAATTGGGTGGAAAAGTCAGTGTTGGGTGGAAAAGTCAATGTTCAACATCAATGGGACAAATTTTTGGATAAAAACGCCCCGTTGGACCAAACCCCAAGACTTTGGTCAATGGGGATGAATTTTGGGATAAAAACGCTCCATTTGGGTGAAAAAGTCAACGTTGGATGGAAAAGTCAAGGTTGGATTTCAACAGGGATGAGTTTTGGGATAAAAGCGCTCCAATTGGACGGAAAATCCAACATATGGTGGAAAAGCCAATATTGGACCTCAACGGGGACAAATTTTGGGATAAAAACGCCCCCGTTGGACCAAACCCCAACATTATGGTCAATGAGATGAATTTTGGGATAAAAACACCCCAATTGGACGGAAAAGTCAATGTTGGGAGAAAAAGTCAGGTTGGATTTCAACAGGGATGAGTTTTGGATTAAAGCGCTCCAATTGACGAAAAATCCACATATGGTGGAAAAGCCAATATTGACCTCAACGCGACAAGATTTGCGATAAAAAACGCCCCCGTTGGACCAAACCACATTATGGTCAATGAGATGAATTTTGCGGATAAAAACACCCAATATGGCGAAAAGTCAATGTTGGAGAAAGTCAATGCTCATATAATGGGTCAAATTTTGGGATAAAACGCCCTCGTTGGTCCAAAACCCAACATTCTGGTCAATGATGGATGATTTTTGGATAAAAATGCTCCAATTGCGATGAAAGTTCAACACATTGGGTGTAAAACCAAGTATTGACTTCAATAGCGGGAAAAAAAATTTTGTGATAAAAATGCCCCCGTTGGACCAAACCCCAAGTGTTTGCTCAATGGGGACAAATTTTGGGATAAAAACGCCCCAGTTGGGTTAAAACCCAACTTTTTGGACAATGGGAATGAATTTTGGGATAAAAATGCCCCAGTTTTGTGGAAAAGCCAATGTTGGGTGAAGAAGTCAAGATTCAACATCAATGGGAGAAATTTTGGGATAAAAACGCCCCCGTTGGACCAAAACCCAACATTTTGGTGAATGGGGATGAATTTTTGGGATAAAAATGTTCCAATTGGATGGAAAAGTCAACGTTGGGTGGAAAACTCAATCTTGGACCTCAATGGGGACAAATTTTGGGATAAAAATGCCCCCGTTGGACCAAAACCCAGATTTTGGTGAATGGGGATGAATTTTGGGATAAAAGCACCCCAATTGGGTGAAAAAGTCAACGTTGGATGGAAAAATCAAGGTTGGAACTCAACAGGGATGAGTTTTGGGATAAAAACGCTCCAATTGGACAAAAAAGTCAATGTGGGGTGAAAAAGTCAATGTTGGACCTCAATGGGGAGAAATTTTGGGATAAAAACACCCGTTAAACCAAACTCGTAAAGTTTCGTCAAAAAATGAGGAATGAATGATTATAGCCGGATAAAAAAACGTCCACAATGGGTGAAAAGTAAAACACTTGATGAAAAATCAATGTAGAACTCGACAGGAATGAGTTTGGAATAAAAACACTAATTAAGAACGAAGTCAACGTTGGGTGGAAAAGCCAATATTGGACTTTCATGGGGACAAATTTTAGGATAAAACGCCCCAATTGGGTAGAAAAGTCAACGTCGGACATCAACGAGGATGGATTTGGAATAAAAATGCCCAGTTGGGTGGAAAAGCCAACGCTGGGCCTCAAGGGGGACGGATTTTTTGGATAAAAACACCCAGTTGGGTGGAAAAGTCAAGATTCAACATCAATGGGACAAAATTTCGGGATAAAAACGCTCCCTTTGGACCAAACCCCAAGATTTTGGTCAATGGGGAAGAATTTTGGAGTTAAAACTCCCTAATTGTATGGAAAAGTCAATGTTGGACCTCAATGGGGATGAATTTGGGGTAAAAAGGCCCAGTTGGGTGGAAAAGGCAATGTTGGGTGGAAAAGTCAAGGTTCAACATCAATGGGACAAATTTTGAGATAAAAACGCCCCCGTTGGATCAAAACCCACGACTTTGGCAATGGGGATGAATTTGGGGATAAAAATGCTCCAATTGGGTAGAAAAGTCAACGTTGGGCATCAATGAGGATGGATTTGTGATAAAAATGCCCCAATTGGGCGGAAAAGTCAGTGTTGGGTGGAAAAGTCAATGTTCAACATCAATGGGACAAATTTTGGGATAAAAATGCCCCCGTTGACCAAACCCCAAGATTTTGGTCAATGGGGATGAATTTTGGGATAAAAACGCTCCATTTGGGTGAAAAAGTCAACGCTCGATGGAAAAGTCAAGGTTGGATCTAAACAGGGATGAGTTTTGGGATAAAAACGCTTCAATGGAAAAGTCAACGTTGGGTGAAAAAGTCAATATTGGACTTCAATGGGGACAAATTTAGGGA
>JAVTVJ010011783.1:0-24514 GCA_034509425.1 Eopsaltria australis
GCACGGTTCTCCCGGACGCCACCTGAAATGCCGCACGGATGAAGATCCGTCCCAGACCCAAGCTGCCATCAACTAGAACTCTGGCTGCAATTGTAGGGCTAAAATGCCTCCTAAAAATTGGCATCGTTTATCTGGGGGGGCTGAGTTTTCTTTAACAAGGAAAAGAAAAGCGCCATTGTTTGTATCGAAGGCCACTTATCTGGGAGTCGACAGCTGCCTCTTCAAATTCCGCATGGAGCAAGATCCCTCACAGACCCAAGCTGCCACCGACAAGGTCCCTGGCTGACCTTGCAGGGCCAAAACCCTCCACCAAACTGACGTCAGGAATCTGGGGGGCAGAGTTCTCTTTCCCAGAGTAAAGGGACACTTTTTGTGTCCCGGCCCGAAGGCACTGTGATCCCGGATGCCAATTGAAACACCGCACGGATCAAGATGCTTCCCAGACACAGGCTGCCATCAACTAGAACGCTGGCTGCAATTGTAGGGCTAAATGCCTCCTAAAAACGGGCATCATGGATCTGGGAGACTGAGTTTTCTTTCACGCGGAAAAGAGCCATTGTTTGTATCGAAGGCCACATGTCTGTAAGTTGACACCCGCATCCGGAAATTCCGCAAGGATTAAGATTCCTCGCAGACCCAAGCTGCCACCGACTAGGACGCTGGCTGCCCTTGCAGGGAAAAAACCCTCCTCCAAACTGACATCAAGAAACTGGGGGCAGAGTTCTCTTTCTCAGAGAAAAGGGACACTTTTTGTGTCCCAGCCCTAAGGCACTCTGCTCCCTCTGCCTCCAGAAATTTCATATGCCATCAATTCCCGCACACCCAAGCTCCACCGACAAGGACCCCTGGTGCCTTTGCAGGCCAAAGCCCTCCTCCAAACTGACATCAAAAAAACTGGGGGCAAGAGTTCTCTTTCTCAGAAAAAGGACACGGTTTGTGTCCCCGCCCTAGGCACTCAGCTCCCTTACTGCCTCATAAATCCGTATGATCAAGCATTCCTCCACACCCAAGCTGCCACCCACAAGACCCTGGCTGCAATTGTAGGCTAAAAATGCCTCCTTAAAAAAAATCGCCATCATGGATTTGGGAGACGATTTTCTTTCACGTGGAAAGTGCCATCATTTGTATCGTAGGCCCCCTGTCTGGGAGTCGACTGCCGCCTCTTCAAATTCTGCATGGAGCAAGATCCCTCAAAGACCCAAGCTGCCACCGACAAGGACCCTGGCTGCCCTTGCAGGGCCAAAACCCTCCTCCAAACTGACATCAAGTAAGTGGGGGGCAGAGTTCCCTTTCTCAGAGAAAAGGGACACTTTTTGTGTCCCAGCCCTAAGGCACTGTGCTCCCGGACGCCACCTGAAATGCCGCACGGATCAAGATCCTTCCCAGACCCAAGCTGCCAGCAACTAGAACTCTGGCTGCAATTGTAGGGCTAAATGCCTCCTAAAAACTGGCATCATGGATCTGGGGGGGCTGAGTTTTCTTTCACATGGAAAAGTGCCATTGTTTGTACTGAAGGCCACATACCTGGGAGTTGACAGCCGCATGCTTAAATTCCGCATGGATCAAGATTCCTCGCAGACCCAAGCTGCCACCGACAAGGACCCTGGCTGCCCTTGCAGGGCCAAAACCCTCCTCCAAACTGACATCAAGAAAATGGGGGCAGAGTTCTCTTTCTCAGAGAAAAGGGACACTTTTTGTGTCCCGGCCCTAAGGCACTGTGCTCCCGGATGCCTCCTGAAATTCTGCATGCATCAAGATCCCTCACAGACCCAAGCTGCCACCGACAAGGACCCTGGCTGCCTTTGCAGGGCCAAAACCCTCCTCCAAACTGACATCAAGAAACTGGGGGGCAGAGTTCTCTTTCTCAGAGAAAAGCGACACTTTTTGTGTCCCGGCCCGAAGGCACTGTTCTCCCGGACGCCACCTGAAATTCCGTATGGATCGAGATTCCTCGCAGACCCAGGCTGCCATCAACTAGAACTCTGGCTGCAATTGTAGGGCTAAATGCCTCCTAAAAACTGGCATCATGGATCTGGGGGACTGAGTTTTCTTTCACATGGAAAAGCGCCATTGTTTGTATCGAAGGCCACATATCTGGCAGTCGACAGCCGCATGCTATAATTCCGCATGGATTAAGATTCCTCGCAGACCCAAGCTGCCAACGACAGGGACCCTGGCTGCCCTTGCAAGGCCAAAACCCTCCTCCAAACTGACATCAAGAAAGTGGGGGGCAGAGTTCTCTTTCTCAGAGAAAAGGGACACTTTTTGTATCCCGGCCCGAAGGCACTCTGCTCCCGGACGCCACCTGTAATTCCGCACGGATCAAGATCCTTCCCAGACCCAAGCTGCCATCAACTAGAACTCTGGCTGCAATTGTAGGGCTAAATGCCTCCTAAAAACTGGCATCATTGATCTGAGGGAGCTGAGTTTTCTTTCACATGGAAAAGCGCCATCATTTTTATCGAAGGCCACTTATCTGGGAGTCGACAGCCGCATGCTTAAATTCCGCATGGATTAAGATTTCTCGCAGACACAAGCTACCACTGAGAAGGACCCTGGCTGCCCTTGCAGGGCCAAAACCCTCCTCCAAACTGACATCAAGAAGATCCATCACAGACCCAAGCTGCCACCGACAAGGACCCTGGCTGCCCTTGCAGGGCCAAAACCCCTCTCCAAACTGACATCAAGAAAGTGGGGGGCAGAGTTCTCTTTCTCAGAGAAAAGGGACACTTTTTGTGTCCCGGTCCTAAGGCACTGTGCTCCCGGATGCCTCCTGAAATTCTGCATGCATCAAGATCCCTCACAGACCCAAGCTGCCACCGAGAAGGACCCTGGCGGCCTTTGCAGGGCCAAAACCCTCCTCCAAACTGACATCAAGAAACTGGGGGGCAGAGTTCTCTTTCTCAGAGAAAAGGGACACTTTTTGTGTCCCGGCCCGAAGGCACTCTGCTCCCGGACGCCACCTGAAATTCCGTTTGAATCAAGATCCTTCACAGACCCAAGCTGCCATCAACTAGTACTCTGGCTGCAATTGTAGGGCAAAATGCCTCCTAAAAACTGGCATCATGGATTTGGGAGACTGAGTTTTCTTTCACGTGGATAAGTGCCATCATTTGTATCGTAGGCCACATATCTGGGAGTCGACAGCCGCATGCTAAAATTCCGCATGGATTAAGATTTCTCGCAGACACAAGATGCCACCGACAAGGACCCTGGCTGCCCTTGCAGGGCCAAAACCCTCCTCCAAACTGACATCAGGAAACTGGGGGCAGAGTTCTCTTTCTCAGAGAAAAGGTACACTTTTTGTGTCCCGGCCCTAAGGCACTGTTCTCCCGGATGCCTGCTGAAATTCCGCATGGATCAAGATTGTTTGCAGACCCAAGCTGCCACTGACAAGGACCCTGGCTGCCCTTGCAGGGCCAAAACCCTCCTCCAAACTGACATCAATAAACTGGGGGCAGAGATCTCTTTCTCAGAGAAAAGGGACACTTTTTGTGTCCTGGCCCTAAGGCACTGTGCTCCCTACTGCCTCATGAAATTCCGTATGGATCAAGATTCCTCCCACACCCAAGCTGCCACCCACAAGGACCCTGGCTGCAATTGTAGGCCTAAATTCCTCCTAAAAACTGGCATCATGGATTTGGGAGACTGAGTTTTCTTTCACATGGAAAAGTGCTATCATTTCTATCGAATGCCCCATGTCTGGGAGTCGACAGCCGCCTTCAAATTCCGTGATGCGCGGAGCAAGATTCGCCACGGACCCGCTGCCACCGACAAGGACTCCTTATTAGCCTGCAGGGCCAAACCCTCCTCCAAACTGACATCAAGAAACTGGGGGTAGAGCTCTCTTTCAGAGAAAAAGGGACACTTTTTGTGTCCCGAGTTCAAGGGCACGGTGCCCCCGATGCCACCTGTAATGTCGCATGTGATCAAGATCCTCCTAGACCTGGGCTGCCATCAACCAGAACTCTGGCTGCACTAGGGCTAAATGCCTCCTAAAACTGGCATCATGGATTTGGTGGGGTCTTCACATGGAAAAGCACCATTGTTTGTATCGAAGGCCATATTCAGAATCGACAGCCCTCTGAATTACCCGCATGGAGCAAGATCCTCACAGACGCAAGCTGCCACCGACAAGGACCCTGGCTGCCCTTGCAGGGCCAAAACCCTCCTCCAAACTGACATCAAGAAACTGGGGGGCAGAGTTCTCTTTCTCAGAGAAAAGGGACACTTTTTGTGTCCCGGCCCTAAGGCACTCTGCTCCCTGCTTCCTCCTGAAATTCCAGATGGATCAAGATTATTCCGCTAACGCTAAGCTGCCATCAACTATGACTCTGGTTGCATTTGTTGGGCTAAAATCCTCCACCAAACCGACATCATGAATTTCAGGCCTAAGTTTTCTTTCACGTGGATAAGTGCCATCATTTGAATCGTAGGCTGCCTTTGCAGGGTCAAAGCCCTCCTCCAAACTGACATCAAGAAAGTGGGGGGCAGAGTTCTCTTTCCCAGAGAAAAGGAGCAGGTTTTGTGTCCTCGCAGTACCCAAGCTGCCACCGACAAGGACCCTGGCTGCCCTTGCTCGCCAAAACCCTCCTCAAAACTGACATCAAGAAAGTGGGGGGCAGAGTTCTCTTTCCCAGAGAAAAGGGACACTTTTTTTGTCCCGGCCCTAAGGCACTGTGCTCCCGGATGCCACCTGAAATTCCGCACCAATCAAGATCCTTCCCAGACCCAAGCTGCCATCAACTAGAACTCTGGCTGCAATTGTAGGGATAAATGCCTCCTAAAACTGGCATCATGGATCTGGGGGACTGAGTTTTCTTTCACATGGAAAAGCGTCATTGTTTGTATCGTAGGCCACATATCGGGGACTTTACTGTCGCATGCAGAAACTCGGCATGGATTAAGATTCCTCGCAGACCCAAGCTGCCACCGACAAGGACCCTGGCTGCCTTCGCATGGCCAAAACCCTTCTCAAAACTGACATCAAGAAACTGGGGGGCAGAGTTCTCTTTCTCAGAGAAAAGGGACACTTTTTGTGTCCCGGCCCTAAGGCACTGTGCTCCCGGACGCCGCCTGAAATGCCGCACGGATCAAGATCCTTCCCAGACCCAAGCTGCCATCAACTAGAACTCTGGCTGCAATTGTAGGGCTAAATGCCACCTAAAAACTGGCATCATGGATCTCGGGGGGTGAGTTTTCTTTCACATGGAAAAGCGCCATTGTTTGTATCGAAGGCCACATATCAGGGAGACGACAGCTGCCTCTTCAAATTCTGCATGGAGCAAGATCCCTCGCAGACCCAAGCTGCCACCGACAAGGACCCTGGCTGCCCTTGCAGGGCCAAAACCTTCCTCCAAACTGACATCAAGAAATTGGGGGGCAGAGTGCCCTTTCTCAGAGAAAAGGGACACTTTTTGTGCCCCGGCCCTAGGGCACTGTGCTCCCGGATGCCACTTGAAATACCGCATGGATCAATATCCTTCCCAGACCCAAGCTGCCATCAACTAGAACGCTGGCTGCAATTGTAGGGCTAAATGTCTCCTAAAAACTGGCATCATGGATCTGGGGGACTTAGTTTTCCTTCACATGAAAAAGCGCAATTCTTTGTATCGAAGGCCACATATTGGGGACATTACTGTCGCATGCTGAAATTCGGCATGCATTAAGATTCCTCGCAGACCCAAGCTGCCACCAAAAAGGACCCTGGCTGCCCTTGCAGGGCCAAAACCCTCCTCCAAACTGACATCAAGAAAGTGGGGGGCAGAGTTCTCTTTCTCAGAGAAAAGGGACACTTTTGTGTTTCGGCCCTAAGGCACTGTGCTCCCTGCTGCCTCCTGAAATTCCGTATGGATCAAGATTCCTCGCAGACCCAAGCTGCCACCGACAAGGACCCTGGCTGCCCTTGCAGGGCCAAAACCCTCCTCCAAACTGACATCAAGAAAGTGGGGGCAGAGTTCTCTTTCTCAGAGAAAAGGGACACTTTGTGTCCCGCCCGAAGAGCACTGTGCTCCCTGCTGCCTCCTGAAATTTTTATGGATCAAGATCCTTCCCAGACCCAAGCTGCCATCAACTAGAACTCTGGCTGCAATTGTAGGGCTAAATGCCTCCCTAAAAACTGGAATCATGGATCTGGGGGACAGAGTTTTCTTTCACGTGGAAAGCGCCATTGTTTGTATGAAGGCCATATCGGGGACTTTAATGCATGCTGACAACTCGGTATGGATTAAGATTCCTCGCAGACCCAAGCTGCCACCGACTAGGACCCTGGCTGCCCTTGCAGAACCAAAACCCTCCTCCAAACTGACATCAAGAAACTGGGGGGCAGAGTTCTCTTTCTCAGAGAAAAGGGACACTTTTGTGTCCCGAGCCCCCGGCCCTAAGGCACTGTGCTCCCTGCTGCCTCCTGAAAATTCGTATGGATCAAGATTCCTCAGACCCAAGCTGCCACCGAAAGGACCCTGGCTGCCCTTGCAGGGCCAAAACCCTCCTCCAAACTGACATCAAGAAACTGGGGGCAGAGCTCTCTTTCTCCGAGAAAAGGGACACTTTTTGTGTCCCGGCCCTATGGCACTCTGCTCCCGGACGCCACCTGAAATTCCGTATGGATCAAGATTACTGGCTGACTGACATCAGCTGCAATTTTTGTGTCCCGGCCAAAGGCACTCTGCTCCCAGACGCCACTCTGATCCTTCCCGCTGCCATCAACTAGAACTCTGGCTGCAATTGTAGGGCTAAATGCCTCCTAAAAACTGGCATCGTGGATCTGGCTATTCCTCTCTATGGATAAAGACCCCTCTTCTCCTCCAGGTGCTCAAGGCTGAAATTGCCATTCAACCTCAAAAACTCCAAATGTCCGAGGCTCAGAATTCCCAAGGAAGCTCCCCCTCTCCCGCGCCCCCCCCCCCCTCCCCTTCCCCGATCATAAGCCTTTACCTGTAGCTTTTCCTCGGGAATCATTACTGCCGTGCCTTTCTGCGGAACTGGTTGACACATCCACGGAGAGTGCAGGGACTCGTTTGGGTTTCTACTTCTCCCGACAGGCCCAGGCCGAATCCAAACGCCCGGCATTACAGGGCAACTCGATCCGCTTGATCGATGCTCCCCTCCCTTGCCACCCGAGTCTTGCACCACACGTCCCTGGCGCCGATCTGCTCCACCCTTTCTTCCCGACAGCACCTCTCCAGCACAAATCCCACTTCTCACAGACACAAAGCAAACAAAAATCTACTGCAGCTGTTGGCTTGGAAAGCAATATTGGTAGGACCTCCAGCTACGTGGTTAAAACGCACCCATGCATTGATGGCCACAGACGGGAAAGCTGGGTTTCAGGGGAGAAAACAGCCATTTCGGTAGCGATGCCGTTTGGTTGCTGCCTTTTCTCTTTTCTATGTTCCCCGCACTCTTTGCACATATGTTTGTAGCTCTGTAGTCTATTTTATTAATAGCCGGTTTCTCCAGTGCTTTTCCACGGTCTTTCCCTGAGCAGAAAGACACAACAAATTCCAGAGCTCCAGGCCCTGGAGGGTACAAGGCCCTGTCCTATCTCGGCTCTTCCTGGGAAGCAAGGCCGAGAACGACTCTCAGGCACATTTTCATCAACAAAGCAGAGCCAGTGCTGAGAGGGGGGCTCCAGAGAAGGGGCTGGCCCTGGGGGGGGGGGGGGGACTGAATCGCCACTCATTCCCCCATTCGGTGCTTTTATTCAATTATGCTGATTTCCTGAAAGCTATAAATATGTCCTCACCCCTGGAGGGGGTGGGCTTTTATGGACACCTTTCCATAACTGCTCCTGAAGACCTTCCAAATAAAGATTCCCTCTTCTCTATTACCTCCTTGCTAAAATGATCTCGAGCTTCCTTTCCAGGCTGGGGTGAAAAGGCAACAGTAGCACACTTAGAGAGGCCTTCTAAAAAAGCAGCACGAACAACAACTCCCAGGATCCCTGCTGAGGAATCCCAGCCCTCCTTGGGACACCCAATGCAGGAGACCTAGGGAAAGGAGGGGGAAAAGACATGGGTTAGGAAAGCAAGGAGAAGCCTTTACCTTTGGCCCTCACAGAAAACGTGGAATGATTTTCGCTCCTTGCTACCCTGGTCTTTGCACAAAGGATGCTAAAACCCGAAGGAGAGAGCGATTTCACAGTTGCCTTGGGCCCTTCATTTCATACCAATCCAGTTCTAAAAGCCCTACTTTGATGGGATGGAAGAACCAGGAGAAAAGAAAAGGTACAGGGAAGAAAAAAAATGTGTCAGGAGTGTGGGAGAGAGGGGAAGAGGCAGGGTTAGGGAGGGCCCGGGACACACAACAGAGTCGGGGCCCAGGGGCTTGTTGCAGCTCCAGCTGTCAGTGCTGCTTCTTTCTCCTTCTGTCCTCCCTTCCTTTTCAGCAACTCCGGTCGCTCGCCTGTCCTCCACCTAGGAACAATCTGAACATTAAGATCAATTAGAACAGACAAAGCTGTAGCTTCAATACCACTTCCAAATTAACAGCTGGCGCGGACAGCCCAAACAGCATGGCCTACAACATTTGGGTTCGCAGTTCTGCAAAGAAAGATCTTCTCTCCTACAGAAACTCCTCCCAATACTGAGAAGCTTCGTGCCGAAGCAAGGATTTGAGGACTCGGCCTCCTTACAATACCGTGTATCCTGCTTCACTGCCTACAATCCAGCAGAAGGGGCTGAAACACTGGTAGGCAGCTTCCATCTCTCCTAAAAACCAAAGAGAGAAAAGCAGTGCCTTACGACACCCGAGGCACGTGAGGCCGTCTAATGGACGGCACAGGGTTGGCCTGCATCAGCAGGGCTCCACCGAGTCGTGCTGCCGTGTCGCTTCCGAAGCGTCTCGGGATTCAAGCTCTCTTTCAGCCCAGGGCCAGACAGCTGCCAGCATCAGGCACCTTCCTGTACTCGTGTGTGAAAGCATCGCTCCTCCCCAGACGAACGGCACAGACACCCACCCTCGGGCACCAGAGAGCCAAAGCGTCTGCTGAGAGTGGATTCCCCAGCACCCTGTGCTGAGGAGGAAGAGTTCCCGTCCGCACTCGGGCCTCGTGCAGGGCCCGCTGCGCTGTCACCGTCGGGAGAGGCCTCAGCAGAGTCACTTCCAGCACGCTCGGTCAAACTACCCACGCGCCCGCAGAGCTCCTGGCTCAGCAGCGGTACGAGGGTCCCTCCGACACGAAGTACTCTGGCGGTCACAGGAAAAAGAAAGGTTAGGTGTTGATCCTTCCTGGCATCCCTCTGCCCGTGCAGAACGCGACACTGCTAACACTTCAGAGGCCACCTGCATTCAATGGAACACCCGAGTGTGTGTGTCATGGCTCAAAACTCAGTGAGCTCCATCTCCGAAAGGAATTCAAACCCCGGATCTTCTTATCCCTTCCTAAACGGGAGAACTGGGCCCTGTGCTGACTCCTAAACATTTTGGATGTGAGCAGCTCTTTCTATTGGGTCAGCAGGGAAGATGGACTCCTTTTTTACCCCCTGAAGTGTTCTTTCAAGGATCGAGGGCACCGTCAAGCCTCGGGTTCTTGGAGACTGCAAAGGAACAGCCTCCCGGTGCAGCAAGGGCTTCTCAGATGACTAGGGTAATTCTGAAACTGGCCCTTCCTTTTGGAAACTCTAGGTGGTCTGCCCTGTCCCTGTTCCACTGGTCCTTAATGGCTTTCAAACTCAGGAAGCAGAGGAAAATTAACTGCTGCTTGTCATTCATTCATTCTTCTACGTGTATGTCCAAACATTAGCCGTGGCCTTGAAAGAGGGGAAAAAAATACTATCCTGACTCAGTTTCCAGCAAGTGGCTTGCACAGTTTTACTGGTGGGGCTCTCACGGTAATGGCCCCTTCCTCACCTCCAGCTTCCCGAGGGAACGTTTTGCTGAGGATGGACCAAGAGAGCAAACAAGGCCAGAGGACAAGCACAGTAGGACTGCCACACCATTCTGTGGAGCCACGTCACCTTCTCCACCACCTTCCCACCACATTCCTGCACCGGGTGAGTGAGATCAACGCCCACTGACCAGTCCTAGAGAAAGGGCTTGTTTCCAGGCAACAAGTAGAGGGGAAGCTGGCTTGAACTGTCTGTTAGAAGCAGCCCACCTATTAGCTCGGCTCAACTCTGCCACAAAATGACAAGGAGAGAGATGAAAGGACACACCTAAGATCAGACCGGTTGGCCTGGTGAGATATTCCCAGATAGCAAGCAAAACGCCTGCCACTTTTATCTAGTCTGAGCTCCTTCCTGCCGAGACCAGCCGGTCAAAGCTCGGCTATGAACTCCAAAAGGAAAGTCTACGATTTTATGCAAGCAGGCCTCAGCTGAACGAGGATTATAGCTTTTTTTGCCAGGCCGTGCTTTAACTTTGTCCAGGTAGGCCTCTCCTCTTTCTCCTTTCTGCCCTCTAAAGACAACCTTCGAGCGTGGCTCAGAAACGTCTCGCCGTCGTGCCTCGCAAAGAGCATTTGCGAGCACGGCTCGCACGAGATCGTTCCTTGCCGCCCTGCGCTGCCGTTGGCACTCGCAGCCGGCAAGACGCAACGCAGCGGTCTCTAAGGGACAAGGGCAGGGCTCAGGCTTCCACAGCCTGCGCGCAGGGTCAGGCTGCAGAGCTGGAGAACGTCTGGAATGAAGCGAATCCCAAGCTGACGGAACGCTCAGGTCACTAACCAATCGTGGCACGTCGGACCCCAAGCGTGTCAAAGGCTACACGTACCTGTCCGTTTCCTGGAGAATTTCTGGTAGGAGCTGGGCGTCATTCGCGATCTTGAGCTTCTTCTTCCCAAATGGAATAGCCGAAATAACGCTGTCCAAGCTTCCTGAAGGCAATGGCAATGCTGCAGAACAAAGGCAGGTCTTTAGCTCTGAGTGACCGAGAAACGCACAACAGCTACGCCCCCGTTCCCCTTACGACACCATCCGCCAGCTCTTTCTGGGGGATGCACCCAGATTCACAGCTCCCTCTGCACTTGCCCTCGCTAGGAAGCCTCATCCATCCCCCTGCAGACTGGGAAGAGACAAAAGCACGGCAGCGTACTTCAGTTCGCAGATTCCCCGCTCCCGATGACGCTTGTCCCTGCAGCAAGGCTCTCCAATAGGGCACGACGTGGCTCCAAGGTAACTGCTGCTTCTCGACAGACAGCCCATCTCAAACGTGAAAATAATTCAGCAAAATACAAAAGAAGAGCTACGTTTGTGAGCACTGTATTTAGTGCAGGTGTTTAAGAGCACGTGTATGAATGGCGAGGAACCAACCACATGAGATTCCTCTCCATCCCCCTTTTCTCCACCCCCCAAGGGTTCTGCTTACAGCCAGGATCACTTGGATTCTGTCAGAGCCAGTGTCTTCAAAGTGCCTCCTCAGAAAGAATTTCTGCATCCCAGCAAAGGTCAGGTCTCCTGACGAAGATGCAGCACTGTGCCTGTGGTGATGAAGGTCAGCCACAGGCCAGGCTGTGCAGGCCAGGCTGAGATCCCTCCCGAGATCCTGTGGCTCCTCCATCCCTCAGGGTGCTCAACACTGACTGCCCTGAGCAGACGACAGGACTAAAAACCTCCACGAGTCCCTTCTCACCCAAACAGCTGAGATTCTACGCCAACTCTTCTACAACTAGCTGGAGATGTTTCCCGCACCATTCTCGGCTCACCGCTCGCAGCACAACAACTGGGTATCGATTTTATCGGCAAAGGAAAGGACACGTCACCTACGGTCCTGCTCGAGACATGCAGAAACGACAGCTTCTGACCGGTGACGAAGACCCCAGCTACTCGTTCCCTTTAGAAAATCTGACACCTAAATACCTTCCACTAGCCTAGAAACCAAAGTCAAACACAGCTTTTAAGCAAGAAAGAAACCTACTCTTTTATAAAAAAGTAAATAACATTTCTTATCGTTCTGGTAAGAAACGAAGACTGCGAGGTAAAAAAAAAAAAAAAAAAAAAATAGGCACACTTCATCACTAACGCACAGGCAAAACCAGCCAGCTTGCCTGTCACGAATTCCATAGAAGGACAATTTAGCCTCACGCTTTGAGGTCCAGAATAAGGTCGTGAAATGATTACCTTCTCTACAGACTAGCTTGTGAACGAAGAGCACACAGAATCCCTCTTACAGGAGAAAAGCATCGCCGTTCAAAACACTCCTACTGCAAAACACGAACAATTCAGCTTCGCTTAACAAGTGCTCACCGTTACTCACCCGGTAAATTCAAGTTACAGGCTGCCTTTGATTTGGATTGGTCCCGGCTGTTCCATTAAGATACAAAGGACTCTCACACGCTGCATATACTCTTTGTGGTATTCACACACGTACCATTAGGAGAGACAACTGCTGTCTGTTGGTGGTGAGAGAAGCAAGATGTTGACTTAGTGTGAGCTATAAATTAAGCTTTTTTATTGTCAGAAAGTGTACACTCTTTATAGTGTTGTCTGTGTTCCAAACGTTATTCCCCACAGAAGTTTCTCACAGGAGCTTTTTTTATTTTAATTAAAATACTAAGTTGATATCAGAAGGTAACAACGGCAACAGGTTTTTTTTTTGTTAAGTTAATTTTTGGACACTTGTAGCTTGTTTTTAGTTTTTATGGGTTTTTTTTTTTTTATAGTTGTTTTGAGAATAATTTTGAGTAGAGGTTTAGCTTTCATCTAAGGGGCCTGGATTGCTCACTGACTTTATGTCTGTGCAGCCGGAGAAGGACAGAAGGATATTCTCCAACATATCCCCCTACTTTTCTTTGAGTAATTTAGGTTTGGTTTATATATTTTTTTTTACTGTATTTATTAAACATTTAATTATATATGGTAATAATACACTTATGGTTATAATAACTACTAAAACTATTAATTTTATTTTTATAAATTTTATTAACTAGTTTTTAAAACTTAAGTTTGTTAATTAGTTTTTTAAAGGTGTATTTTAAGTGTACTACTATTTGTATTTTTTTTATGATTTAATACACATATTTGTAACTTTATAATTCCCCCTTTCTGTTTTAATTAGTATGAGTTTGTTTACGGTATTACTAGTTATTTGTTATAGGTAGCGTAGTAAGAAATACACATGACTAGACATAAGAATACTTTTAACATTTATGTGTTAAACATTTTAAGGTGATTTTGTGATTTTTTATTACTTAATAGTTTAGTAAATTAGTTTTAATTGCTTTGTCTCTGAAGGCTGTTGATTAGGGTAATACTTGATTGAATTTTGGAATATGATGCTAACATTTAGGGTTTGTAACAGTTGTCTTGTTTCAGTGAAGACACGGAAAGTTTTTCTGGATAGGGTCTCCCAGTCCACTTCAAAAGGATTTAGTTGATACAAATTTTAATTATTAAGTCAAACTTGACTTAAGTACGATTTGGATAAAGGAACACTTGGGTTTGTTGGTAGATGTTTGACCAGGGAGAGTCGAGGCTTGGCTAGGCCCAGGACTCCAACTGGAGGGATTTTTCTAACACAGATCTTATGAGAAAACTGTTAGAAACAGTAACTAAGAAGGTTACTTAAATTTGAGTAAGTAATAGAGACAGGTACATAAACATAACATAGGTTGTGCAGACTGTAAAATAACAGACGTCGTCAAATACTTTTGACTAAAAAGACTACGGTACCATGAACATGATAATTAAAAGATTGCATATGCACGAGTTTACGTACGTAATCTTAACAGAACTTAGTTTTTGTTATAATACATATGTATAGTTGTAGTTAACTTTTGTAGAATTCAGTTGTAATACTTAACTGTAACAGAACTTAATAAATTTAATAGTAGTTAAACTTTAATAACATATTTATAGTTATTAATACATTAGGGGTGATCGTTTGGGATATGTTTGAAAACAGTGTTGTAAGTTGTAAGTACACAGATTTTGATTTTTTTTTTTTTTTTTGTTCTATTTTCTTTGGGACCACTGTACTTTGAAATTTAATTGTAGGTATAAAACTTAACAGGAAAAAACAGTAAGAACAGATTACAATTTTAGTTATTTATTTTTATTTAGTAAGATAATTTTTGTTATTAATTAACAAACAATACAAAGGTAACTCATTGTGTGTATTTAGTTTAGTTTATAATTTGGGTAAATCTAGTTTACTACTTGTTTAGATTTAGTTTATTAATCAGTTTACATTTTGTCTCAACTTCTTTGTTCTGCTCGGCCCCGGCCCCGTTTTGGTTTCGGCCTGTTAATTTATTGTCAAAAAGTGTACACTCTTTATAATGTTGTCTGTGTTCAAAACGTTATTCCCCACCAAAGTTTCTCACCAAAACTTTTTTTATTTTAATTAAAATACTAAATGAATACCAAAAAGTAACAACAGTAACAATTTCTTTTCTTAAGTTAATTTTTAAACACTTGTAACTTGTTTTTAATTTTTATGGGGTTTTTTTAATAGTTATTTTAAGAATAATTTTAAATAAAAATTTAACTTTCATCTAAAAAAACCTAAATTACTCACTTACTTTGTATCTGTACAACTAAAAAAAAAATATTCTCCGACAGCTGTCCACGAGGGACAATTGTCATTTTTCTTGTCTTCCGCTGACTTCGTTCTTACCAAAGTTCCCAGGCACAGGCAGCAGGGAGGAAGAACAAATAACTATCCCCTCGCTAGCACCAGCACTAGCACTACAGAGTCACCACTCAGCTACTTGCTGGCAGTTAGCTCTACCAGATGTCACCTCCAGGGAACTTACACGTTACCTGTACAATCCCAGAAAGGCAGAAAAATTTCACTTAGCCTACAGACATACCTTTCACAGAAGCTTTAAGCAACTCAATCTTGTCCACGAAGCCTGCAGCTTCTACTGTTGCCATCTGCACCTTCTAATTGCGAATCACTTCCATCAGCACGCCAGTAACAGGCTTCCTGTTCGGAGAGAAAAAGGTAATTTTGTTAACACTGAGGTTATTTACTTTATACACCCTCCTCAGAATTGCCTTGTGGCACAGCTCTTGCAAGGCAACCTCCTTTCTGGGATATCTGCTACTGTTACACAGAGCAATTCACAATCCAGAGGACGGAGGAATGGAGCAAGCGCCTGTCGTCTTCACTCCTTGAACGTTCTGGTCTGCTCAAGACACTTGAAATGACAGATATCACAAGGGCGTGTCCTAACAGCAAGACCCCAGCTAGCTACAGCCAGCCCCACTGCCTCTAACGCTGCTCCATCACCCCGACTCCTCTGATCCCACAAGAAGTGCAGGAAGCCTTACAAGTCCACGATTGCCTCACACAAACCCGGCAGCGTGAATCAACAGCTGCAGCAGCCCGCAGGACACGTTCCTTTGGTTGTACTAGAACGCTCTCAGCAGCTGCCTAGAAAGATCAGTTTGGTTTCGAGTTTCCAGCAATGGACCTCGGCCTAACTGGTACAGGCAAAACCTCACACAACTCCCAGTTTCCCTGCAAAGCTCCAGCCAGCTGTGGCCGGGATACTCACGGGCCGCTCTTCGGCAGCCTCCGGCAGGATCGCTCGTAGCCCACACGTGGGATCCAGCACAAGGGCACCAGCCTACAAAAACAGAGGCGTTACTGCGTCCAAGGAAGGCAGACTCCTCAGCCAGGAGAAAGCTGACAGAGGGATGGACATAACCCCACCGAATCCAGCACAGGCTAACAGGAATCACCGGTAACCCCAGGCCAAACTCGCTTGGATAAGGGAACACAGGAAAAAGCACCAAGAGCTTCGCTACAGACACACAGCCCTGAGGTGGCAGTCGGGAGGAAATATTACAGGTGGACTGCAGATACTGGTACCAAGTTAATCCGTGAAAAAAGATCACATTTCCTTGGGAAACAACACCGAACGAGGTTTCATTTTCTCACTGTCAGTGGACAGTGAAAAAAACCTCGCCACTTGGACACGTATCTGTGCAAGGATTAACAGCTCTGCCGACAAGCACCTGGAATTACAGCAGACACCCGGCCGAACGGCAGGTGACAGCAGACGCTAATCGCAGCCACGGCAGACCCTGTCCACGTGCATTAGGGCGATGGGGCATTAAAATCACCGCCCTCCTTCAGAGCGTCCAGCTCCGGACCCGATGAGCAGCACCCCCCTCCCCTTCATTCAGGACTCCCTTTCCCTGAAAGGAACACTCACTGACACCGATTCCAGCCAGAGATGCCACGGCCCGTGCGACTGTCGACCGCAGGCCTGCTGTTTTGATAGACTCTCTGTTTGCCAAGGGAAGCCTGCAGACAGGAAAAAACAAACAAACAAACAAAATAAAAAAACAAACAAACAAACAAACAAAAAACCCGAAAAAGAAACCAAACCAAAACAAAAACAACAACAACAACAACAAAAAAAAACAAACCCAAAACGACAGCAGAACCACCCAGAAAAGCCCCTGGAATGTCAAAGAACAAATGAACCGGACAGGCCTACTGAGAGACAGAAGTCTGCCTTTAACCATTACCTCGCTGCCAAGTCTGGCCTGTGTGCTCATTTAAGATCCAGGCAGATCACAAGACTAATTTGGCAGCCAGTGATTATCGAAGCAAAAGATACTCATGGTGGACAGCAAGATTGAAAAATCTTGCCTGTTCTGACACTGCCAAGGCAAATGTGGTGGGGAGAATGCTCTGGCTCAGTCGTCTGTGGCTGGTCCAGGTTCAAAGGGCAGGATCTTCTTGTTGGCTGCTGCTCTGGAAAGATGCCGCTCTGGGCCTAGAGTCTCGGAGCCCACCCCAGAGTCAAGATCCCAGCCGTACCGTGACCCCATCTCCACAGTCACTACTGATGCCAGGCCCACCAATACTTAACCTCCCATGCCACCATCCCTTTCCCAGCTCGGCGGTTGCTCTTGCATTTTCACTCACAATCCCAGCCCCACGGTGATTGTGGCCCCAGCTCTACCGGGGCTGTCCCAGACACAGGCAATATCCCGGCATCGCCGGGATTTCGGGCGCAATCTCACAGTCCCCTTTCCAGCCCTTCACGTCCTGTTCCATTTTCGGTCACGCTACCCGGCCCCAACATGAGTAGCAAAGGCCTACAGTGACTTTCGCCCACGAATCCCACAGTCCCTGTGCCAGCCCTACAGTTTGTGTCCCGTTCGGAGTCTGTGTTGCAGCCCTACATTGTTTTCAGCCACAGCCCTAGAGTCCCTTGCCAGCCCCAGTGATTTCAGCTCTTGACCCACAAGCTTTATTTGACTGCCAGCTCTAGCTCTGCATTTCTCCAACTCAGCCAGGTTAAGCTTCTCCCGGTTTAGAGAACAGTTAATGTGTTTGGATCAAGGTGTCAACTTTTTACCCCACGTCATTGCAATCCCATCCCACGTATATTTATTCCATTTTGTGCCCGTTAGTTTGTGCCCCATGCTGTTGTCGCTTCCCAAATCTGTAGTCACTATCCCCTTGCAGTAGTGATTTCAGCTGCAGCCCTAGTCCTTTGTCACCCCCAGTGATTTCAGCTTCAGTCCCACAAGCTTTATTTGACTGCCCACTCTTCTGTTCTACTTCCAGGTCTGGATCTTCCCAGCAATGTCACATAATGCTGGTTCTCACACAGCATCTTTGTTGCAGCTCTAGGTCTGTCTGCTTTCAGCTTAGCTCTTAAAACTCATATTCCAGCCCCATCCTGAGAATCCTCACTCTCATTACAGATCTACAGTCCCTATCCTAGCCCTACAGGGACTTCAGATCCAGCCACACAGTTCACATCCCAGCTCCATATTCCCTATCCCAGCCCCACAGGGCTTTCACCCCAAACCCTACCATATTTCTGTCTCCTTCATCTCTGCTGCCTCTGCTCCAGCTCCTCAGCTTTCCACTGCCTGCAGGCAAAAGCTGCTGCTCCTTCTCACTGCAGCCCGGGGCTGTTGGTAAAGCCTGAAATCAGTTATTGTCATCACTTCAGTGTTTCTACTAGCTGTCCCACCCACCCCAATGGGATCCCTACTTTGGGACACATGAGGCTTGAACCCCAACACGTTCCTTCCCCCTTCCCCCTTGGTCTCACAGCCCAGCACTTGCTCAAAGGCCCCCTCACCTGCCCCAGGCCGCACTGGGGATTGGGAACAGGCACTGGGCCACTGCTTCCCCCTCCCAAAAGGTGCCCTTGGGCTGGTCCTCAGGCCCTGAAGCCCTTTGAGCCCCCACACCCTCAGCCTCTACTTCGTACCACTGGGCAGGGGCTGGTAAGCCCCCGAGGCATTTCCTGCAGGCCCTGAGCTGCAGCTTCATCCCCTTCTCCCATTGCATTTATCCAGCTCCAGCCCTGGCATTTCCATTGCTCCACATTGGTTTGGGCCTGACTCTAGTCTCAAGGTCCTTATTCCACACCCTGGGGTTTTATGTCTCCACTGGTCTCACACCCAGTGTTTCAGCCCCAGACCCACAACCTTTACTGAATTAACATCAGGTATCTAATAAAAAAAAAAAAAAAAAACCAAAAAAACAAACACAAAAAACCAAAAAAAACCAACAAAAAAACCAAAAACAAACACACACAAAAAAAACAACAACAACAAAAAAAACCCAAAAAAACCCAAAAAAACACTCCAGAGAGACAATAAAATAAGGAAACTAACAAAGCAACATAATAAACAAAATCACGATTATTTAAAACAAAGGCAGAATAAAACAGTAAGAATATAAAAACCAGCTTTATTCCCGGTATTTTAAACATTACTTTAAATTCAAAAACCACGGATGAACCTCTCCCCGGCTCCTGATAGCAGCAGCCAATCCTCCTGCGCTGCTCCAGGCCCCGCACCAGCCTCCGGCTGCTCGAGCCCCGCAGGGAGCAGCGGAAAGAACTGGGCACAGCCGGCACCGCATACCGCCGGCCCCTAGCTGCTGACCCCGGCAGACATGGGAGTCGTATCCGTGCTCACCGGTGCTCCCCGGATCGGCAGGCGCGGGGGTCCAGCCCTGGCGCAGCGGCGCTCCTCGGATCGCGCACGCGCAACTGCCGCCGCCGCCGCCGCCGCCGCCGCTCCCGCCGCCGGCACCGAACTGACACCACGCCCCTCCAGCGCACGGTATTTATGCTCCAGGGCCGGGCAGCCCAGCCAATCACAGCCCGCGGCAGCGCCGGCCCCGCCAATCGCAGCCCATCTGTTCCCGCCGCGCTCGGCTCTCCCCGCTGTTCCCTCAGGCCCCGCTCCCGCCGCCGCCGCCGCCGCCGCCGCTGCGGGGCCGATCCCGCCCGCTCCCCGCCGCGTCTCCGTTTCCCTTGGGGAACTCCCGGCCGGCACCTGAACGGGAAGCTCCCGCCCGCCCTTCCCCGGCCCCAACAGCACCTGCCGGGGCTGCGGCAGCAGGGGCACGGCTCCGCCGGCTCCCAAAGCGCCGGCGGCGGCGGCGGCGGCAGCGGGGCCGGGCTGAGGGGCCGGGCCGCTCCTGAGGGGGCTGAGCTGGGCGGGGCCGCGGCCGGATTGAAAGAGCGTCTGTGATTGGACAGGGCGGAGAAAGGCGGGCTGGGCTTGGCGAGGCTCGGCAGCTGGGAGGCTGCGACCCACGGGAGCCCCAAGGGAGCGTGAGGCGCTCAGTTGGGCAGAGCCAGGGGTGCTTGAAGGGTCTGCAGTCACCCTGGGTGCCGCTCCCGAGACCCCCGTCCGCTTCTGCGACCCTCTCTCGTGCCCTGGTCCCGGCTAAAAGCCCCTCCCCACCCCCGCAGAGCCCCTACCGAAGCGCCACATCGGCGCTCGGGGCAGCGGGCGGGGAGGGGCGTAGCCGACAGCCCGCCCGGGCGTTGGTTCCGGGTTGAAAAGGCGGAGTCAGCGATAGCAGCGCGGACCGGGGAGCGGCCGCGGCGGGGCGGGGAGGGGGTGCAGAGCCCGCTGCGGGCTCTGAGCGCCTCTTCTCCCGCAGCGGTTCCGTTTCTGCGGGGCCTTGGAGATCGGTGCTGGCCGAGATCAACACCCTGGCCAAAATAGTTAAGTGCCCCCGCCTCCCGCGTCCCCCTGCCCGCCCCCCACCTGGCTCCGGGGCCGCTGCTCACCCTCCTTTTTCCCCCGCAGTCCTCGGTGAAGCTGAAGCTGATCTGCGCCCTGGTGCTGCGGGACCTGCTGGGGGAGGCCATGGAGACAAGCGTGGGGCTACCGCACTGGAGGCCAAGTGTTTCAACACTGCAATGGCATAATCAGCAACATGAATTAATCTCGTGTTCTTCATGCAAGCCTCAGCGTTAAGAACGCTACCGGCCTCTACTAGTGGTAACAATATGCATAGTAAATGTTACTAGCATTAATATTTAGGTAGGAGTTGTTAGTGTTAACACTGGTAGTGTGTTAGCTGGTGTTTACCACGATGCTTTGCTTTCCCACAGTATGACAAGATCCTGAAGCTGACCTCAAATGCAAAGTTAGGTGAGCACTGCTGTCCTTACCACACTCCCCCAATGGAGCCATGCTGCAGGCATGGGCAGCTGTCTGTCCGGGGATGCCTTCCCAAGGTGACAGAGCTCACCCTCCCTCCCGTCTGCAGAATTGGGGGATGTGAGGGTGACCATCGCTGCCCTCGGCTTCATCCTCTCCAGTGCAGCCAAGCACAGTGTAGACAACGAGTCTCTGTCAAGTGAACTGCAGCAGCTGGGACTGCCCAAAGGTAGGGGAGACCCTCGGGGTGGCATCATGAGCCAGATGTGGTGGGATGTTCCTGACAGTTCCCAGCCCTGCCTTTTTCACCCCCAGATGGAGGGCAGGCTGGCTGCTGTGCTGTCCTCCATCACCTGCCTTCTGTGCCATCAATCCCTGGGGGCTCCTCAGGTGCTGTGGTGGGGTTTGGCAGCTGCACGTCTGGTGTGAGCAGAGAGGTTCTTCTCTTGTCTCCCCTCATGAGCAGAGCGCGCCAACAAGTTGCCGTGCGGAAAAGCAGAGCCCTCTCCAGAACAGGCTCCAGGAGCCTCTAGGACAGGCTCAGGGCCTGCAGCCTGCGATGTGAGCGGGGTGTTGGGTCTCAGTAGGGGTGTGGGGGTCAGTGTCAGCCATCCTGCTGGAGTGAGCCAAGTGCTGACACCATCCCACTGCCCACCCTAGTGAGCCAGTTGGGCTCAGTGTGCTGGCAGGTGGATTACACCCTCAGCTCCAGAGAACTGCAGGAGGTCAATGAGCCTGTGGTGCACCTGACCTTCAACATGCCAGACAGAGAGTGGGAGAAGATGACAGCTGACCCTGCGATGCTCTTGGCCAACAAGTTCCAGGTGCTGCTGGCAGGTGAGGGGCCAGGAGGGGTGGCAGTGGGAACCTCTGTGGGGGATTCTGCAGGGGGAGAAAAAGGTTGCTTGGCAGACCTAGTGCTAAAATACTGACTCAAAACAGAGGTAGATTGAGGCAGGTTATGTTTATACCTTACACAGATGCTGGGGATGTTGTGAGGGCAGATGAGACACCTCCATCCCAAGTGTTATTTTCTCTGAGCACTGCAGTTTTGATCTCCTCCATGTATGTTGGAGATTCCCAAGTGATTTCAATAGTTAGATCTGAACTTTCAGGCACGAACCATTATGAAGATCCAAGGGTAAAGGAAACAAAGAATTGACACACAGTCTGCTTATAATAGAGGCAAATGAAATGAAGGAAAGAGGGTCTTCTGGGGTCAAGAGGGGCACAGAACTTTCAGAAATGGCTGTTGGACAAAATAAATAACTTTTTACTTTTTTTGGCAGTAATTAGACAATAAAATAGCTGCATGGAAATTTCAGCAAAGAAGGCAGAAAAGCCAACCACAAGAAAAGATTCTTCCATAAAGCAGGTGACTGTTCCTAGTCTTCTATTCAAGGGACACTTCAAACCTCATATCAACCATTTAGAACTTTAATTTTACCATCTGTCTAGTTCAAAGATGCTATTTAAGATTTTTTTATTTATTTTTATTCTCATGCAATTGACCTTTTGAGAAATCAGCTCTTCAGCCATTGCAAAGAAAAGCATGAACCATCTACAATTAATTTCAGCCTGCCACTGAAGCTATTCAAAAGGCATCCCAGCTCATCTGGTTTTAAAAAAGAGAAACAATCACCTTTCTTTGTTCAAAAACATCAGATTGTCTCTCAAAAGATAGAATATGCAAGACAACTATTCTCTCTAGGTAGTAAAATAGAAAATGTTAACTGCAGCAAGACCTTCAAATCCTCATCCTATTGGCAGGGTCCTTACTTAAGGTGAGGCTTAAACACATGGAAATGCACACAGAATGTGGCTCTGTGTCAGGTCTGAGGGTCAGAGTTACCTGGTTCTCTCTCTGAAAGCCAAGAAGAGGAAATTTGCAATTTTACCTTATAAAGTGTAATACAAAGGGCAGTTTTTATGATGGCCACGACTCAAAAGAAGCCAAGCCTTTTTCTTTTTTTAAATAATGCATAAAAGTAAGTAGCAAACCCCAGGAAACCTGCTTTGGGCATAGATCAAATCCAGACCATCTATGCTGACAGAGAAAGTTTGGAGTGTTTGAAAACAGAAAAGTTTAATAGAAACCATTTTGTGACTTTTAACTATTGCTACAAGGCACTCATTAAAATGCTAGAGTACATTAAAATACATTAGCCTTAAGTTATTGCTGTGTTAAAATATCCCTAAGGTGTAAAAATACAAGTATCAAAACACTTAAAAAATCACTGCCTGCTGCTTTACCTGGTCACTGCCAGCCACACAAGTTGGGTTCATGTCTATGCCATTTTAACCTGATATATTTTGAGGGTTTTTTCCCATCTTAATTGCCTGAAATTCATATATATTGCTCTATTACACTGTGCTTCTCATTGCCATTTCTGAGAGAAGGAAGCACACCATTTCTGTGCTTTTCCAGGGAATTTAGTCAGAGGAAACACATCAGCTGGGAGCACAGTGAACAAAATTGCCAGTGGGATGATGGATAACCACTGACGAGCTGAAAAGCAGATGGCTTGTGTTTCTATTCCAACCTAACAGCAGAGAAAACTCCATTTACAATATTCTAAACTGTTACGGTTATTCTCAATAAATGTGATCTCTATTTGGATGATTAGCCTGAAAAAAAAAAAAAATCAGGCTCTTTTTAAAACTGGGTTCATCTACTAAGCACGCAACCCAACAAGACCCGGACGCCACCTGAAATTCTGTATGGATCAAGATCCTTCCCAGACCCAAGCTGCCATCAACTAGAAATCTGGCTGCAATTGTACGGCTAAATGCCTCCATAAAACTGGCATCATGGACTTGGGAGACTGAGTTTTCTTTCACGTGGATAAGTGCCATCATTTGTATCGTAGGCCCCATGTCTCGGAGTCGACAGCCGCGTCTTCAAAATCCGCAGGGAGCAAGATCCCTCACAGACCCAAGCTACCACCGACTAGGACACCGGCTGAACTTGCAGGGCCAAAACCCTCCTCCAAACTGACATCAAGAAAGTGGGGGGCAGAGTTCTATTTCTCAGGGAAAAGGGACACTTTTTGTGTCCCGGCCCTAAGGCACTGTGCTCCCGGACGCCACCTGAAATGCCGCACGGATCAAGATCCTTCCCAGACCCAAGTTGCCATCAACTAGAACTCTGGCTGCAATTGTGGGGCTAAATGCCTCCTAAAAACAGGCCTCATGGATCTGGGGGTCTGAGTTTCCTTTCACGTGGAAAAGCGCCATTGTTTGTATCGAAGGCCCCATATCTTGGAGTTGACAGCCGCATGCTGAAATTCCGCATGGATTAAGATTCCTCGCAGACCCAAGCTGCCACCGAGAAGGACCCTGGCTACCCTTGCTGGGCCAAAACCCTCCTCCAAACTGACATCAAGAAAGTGGGGGGCAGAGTTCTCTTTCTCAGAGAAAAGGGACACTTTTTGTGTCCCGGCCCGAAGGCACTGTGCTCCCGGACGCCACCTGAAATTCCGTATGGACCAAGATTGTTCGCTGACGCAAGCTGCCATCAACCAGGACTCTGGTTGCATTTGTAGGGCTGAAACCCTCCACCAGACCGACATCATGAATTTCAGGCCTAAGTTTTCTTTCACGTGGATAAGTGCCATCATTTGTACTGTAGGCCCCATGTCTGGGAATCGATTGCCGCCTCTTCAAATTCCGCATGGAGCAAGATCCTCCCCAGACCCATGTTGCCATCAACTAGAACTGTGGCTGCAATTGTAGGGCTAAATGCCTCCTAAAAACTGACATCATGGATCTGGGAGACTGAGTTTCCTTTCACGTGGATAAGTTCCATCATTTGTATCGTACGCCCCATGTCTGGGAGTTGACAGCCGCATGCTGAAATTCGGCATGGATTAAGATTCCTCGCAGACCCAAGCTGCCACCGACAAGGACACTGACTACCCTAGCAGGGCCAAAACCCTCCTCCAAACTGACATCAAGAAACTGGGGGGCAGAGTTCTCTTTCTCAGAGAAAACGGACACTTTTTGTATCCCGGCCCTAAGGCACTCTTCCCCTCGTACGCCACCTGAAATGCCACATGGATCAAGATCCTTCCCAGACCCAAGCTGCCATCAACTAGAACTCTGGCTGCAATTGTAGAGCTAAATGCCTCCTAAAAACTGGCATCATGCATCTGGGGGACTGAGTTTTCTTTCACATGGAA
>JAVTVJ010011784.1:0-29381 GCA_034509425.1 Eopsaltria australis
TGTATTGTGGCAGTATAATGGCTATCTAATTGTTACACTAATGGCTCTATTGTGACACTGGAGTTGCTTGATTGTGACACAATAGTGGCTGTACTGTGACACAAAAGTGGATGTACTTTGACCCAAGAGTAGCTCTATGATGACATGACAGTGGCACTATGCGGACATGATTTTCCCTGTATTGTGACACCATAGCGGCTGTATTGTGACACCATTGTAGCTGTATTGTGACATTAGAGTGGCTCTATAGTGACAGTAGCGGCACTATTGTGGCACAATGGTGGCTACATTGTAAAGCTAGAGTAGCTCTATTGTGACACTAGTGGCTCTCTTGTGACCTTAGAGTGGCTCTCTTGTGACATTAGTGTGGCTCCCTTGCGAGATTACAGTGGCTCACTTGTGACACTATAGCTGCTGTATTGTGACACTCTAGTTGCTCTCTTGTGACAATAGAGAGACTCCATTGTGACCCTCTGGTTGCTCTATTGTGACATGCTAGTGGATGTATTAGGACACAATAGTGGCTCTACTGGGGCATAATAATAGCTTCATTGTGACACAAGAATGGCTTTCTTGTGACACTAGAGTGGATGTAGTGTGACACTACTGTGGCAGTATTGTGACACTCTAGTGGTGCTATGGGGACAGTATAGTGGCTCTATTGTGAGCCTAGAGCGGCCCTATTGTGATGCAATAATGGCTCTGCAGGGACACTCCAGTGGAACTGTTGTGACACTAGGGACTCTATTGTGATACTCTAGTGTTCTAGAGTGATATTAGAGTGGCTCTACTGCGACACTCTCTGGGCTCCATTGTGACACTCTCTGGGCTCTCTTGTGACACTAGTGGCTCAATTGGGACACAATGGTGTTTCTATGATGACAGTAGAGTGGCTCTATTGTGTCACTAGTCGCTCTATTGTGACACTAACGTGATTCTATGGTGACACCATGGTGGCTCTATTGTGACATAAAGGTGCTCTATTGTGACACCCTTGATGCACTATTATGACCCAAGTGTCTCTGTTGTGACACAACAGTGTTTCTCTTTTGACAGTCTAGTGGCTCTATTGTTTCAGTGGCGGCACTATTGTGACACAATAGTGGCTGTATTGTGGCAGTATAATGGCTATCTCATTGTTGCACTAGTGGCTCTTTTGTGCCACTAGAGTTGCTTTCTTGTGACACAATAGTGGCTATATTGTGACACAATATTGGCTCTAGTTTGACACCATTGTAGCTGAATTGTGACATTAGAGTGGCTCTATTGTTACACTAGCGGCACTATTGTGGCACAGTGGTGGCTTCATTGTGGAGCTTCAGTACCTCTACTGTGACACTAGTGACTCACTTGTGACATTAGAGTGGCTCTCTTGAGAGAATACAGTGGCTCCCTTGTGACACTATAGCTGCTGTATTGTGACACGCTAGTTGCTCTCTTGTGACTATAGAGTGACTCCATTGTGACCCTCTAGTGGCTCTATTGTGACACAATTGTGACTCTCTACTGTGGCACTATAGATGTTTCATTGTGATGCAATAATGACTTTCGTGTGCAGAGGTGGATGTACTGTGACACTATAGAGGAGCTATTGTGACAGTATAGTGTATCTATTGTGAGCCTAGAGCGGCCCTATTGTGCCACAATAATGGCTCTGCTGGGACACTCGGGTGGAACTGTTGTGACACTAGTGATTCCATTATGATACTCTAGTAGTTCGACAGTGATATTAGAGTGGCTCTACTGCGACACTCTCTGGGCTCCATTGTGACACTCTCTGGGCTCTCTTGTGACAATAGCGGCCCAATTGTGAAAAAATGATGTTTCTATTGTTACAGCAGAGTGGTTCTATTGTGACACTAGTCGCTCTATTGTGACACTGAGGTGGTTCTACTGGGACACCATGGTGGCTCTATTGTGACACAATGGTGTTTCTATGATGACAGTAGAGTGGCTCTATTGTGACACTATTCGCTCTACTGTGACACTAACGTATTTCTACTGGGACATCATGGTGGCTTTATTGTGACATTAAGGAGCTGTATTGTGACAGCGCATGGGCCCTATTATGACCCTAGTGGCTCTGTTGTGACGCAACAGTGTTTGTCTTTTGACAGTCTAGTGGCTCTATTGTTTCAGTGGCGGCACTATTGTGACACAATAGTGGCTGTATTGTGGCAGTATAACAGCAGTCTAATTTTTGTACCAGTGACTCTATTGTGACAGAATCGTGGCTCTATTTTGACACCATGCTGGCCGTATTGTGACATAATTATGGCTCACTTTTGACACTCGCGGCTCTACTGTCAAATTGCCGTGGCTGACTTGTGATATTTCAGTGTCTATTGTGACCCTATAGCTGCTGTATTGTGACACAATAGTTGCTCTATTGTTACATTATAGTTGCTCTCTTGTGACCCGAGAGTGACTCCATTGTGACCCCATAGTGGCTCTATTGTGAGCCTAGCGTGGCTCTATTGTGACGCAATAACGGCTCTGCTGGGACACACTAGTGGAACTGTGGCGACACGAGTGACTCTATTGTGATGCTCTAGTGGTTTGACAGTGATATTAAAGTGGCTCTATTACGTCACTCTTGGGGCCCCATTGTGACACTCTCGGGGCTCTCTTGTGACACTGGTGGCTCAATTGTGACGCAACGGTGTTTCTGACAGTAGAGTGGCTCTATTGTGACACTAGTCGCTCTATTGTGACACTAACGTGGCCCTATGGTGACACCATGGTGGCTCTATTGTGGCATAAAGGAGCGGTATTGTGACACCGCATGGGCCCTATTATGACCCTAGCGGCTCTGTTGTGACACAACAGTGTTTCTCTTTTGACAGTCTAGTGGCTCTATTGTTTCAGTGGCGGCACTGTTGTGACACAATAGTGGCTGTATTGTGGCAGTATAATGGCAGTCTAATTCTTACACTAATGGCTCTACTGTGACACTGGAGTTGCTTGATTGTGAAACAATAGTGGCTGTATTGTGACACAATAGTGGATGTACTGTGACCCTAGAGTGGCTCTATGATGGCATGAGAGTGGCTCTATGTGGACATGATTTTGCCTGTATTGTGACACCATAGTGGCTGTATTGTGACACCATTGTAGCTGTATTGTGACATTAGAGTGGCTCTATTGTGAGCCTAGAGCGGCCCTATTGTGACACAATAATGGCTCTGCAGGGACACTCGGGTGGAACTGTTGCGACACTAGGGACTCTATTGTGATACGATAGTGTTCTAGAGTGGTATTAGAGAGGCTCTACTGCGACACTCTCTGGGCTCCATTGTGACACTCTTTGGGCTCTCTTTTGACACTCACGGCTCAATTGGGACACAATGGTGTTTCTATGATGACAGTAGAGTTGCTCTATTGTGACACTAACATGGCTCTATGGTGACACCATGGTGGCTCTATTGTGACATAAAGGTGCTCTATTGTGACACCCTTGATGCACTATTATGACCCTAGCGGCTCTGTTGTGACGCAACAGTGTTTGTCTTTTGACAGTCTAGTGACTCTATTGTTTCAGTGGCGGCACCATTGTGACACAATAGTGGCTTTATTGTGACACAATATTGGCTCTATTTTGACACCATTGTAGCTGAATTGTGACATTAGAGTGGCTCTATTGTTACACCAGCGGCACTATTGTGGCACAGTGGTGGCGACATTATGGAGCTTCAGTACCTCTATTGTGACACTAATGGCTCACTTTTGACATTAGAGTGGCTCTCTAGTGAGAATACAGTGGCTCCCTTGTGACACTATAGCTGCTGTATTGTGACACGCTAGTTGCTCTCTTGTGACAATAGAGTGACTCCATTGTGACCCTCTAGTGGCTCTATTGTGACACAATTGTGACTCTCTACTGTGGCACTATAGATGTTTCATTGTGATACAATAATGACTTTCTCGTGACACGAGAGTGGATGTACTGTGGCACTATAGAGGAGCTATTGTGACAGAATAGTGGCTCTATTGTGGGCCTAGAGTGGCCCTATTGTGACACAATAATGGCTCTCCTGGGACACTCAGGTGGAATTGTTGTGACACTAGTGATTCCATTATGATACTCTAGTAGTTCGACAGTGATATTAGAGTGGCTCTACTGCGACACTCTCTGGGCTCCATTGTGACACTCTCTGGGCTCTCTTGTGACACTAGCGGCTCAATTGGGACACAACGGTGTTTCTATGATGACAGTAGAGTGGCTCTATTGTGTCACTAGTCGCTCTATTGTGACACTAACATGGCTCTATGGTGACACCATGGTGCCTCTATTGTGACATAAAGGTGCTCTATTGTGACACCCTTGATGCACTATTATGACCCAAGTGGCTCTGTCGTGACACAACAGTGTTTGTCTTTTGACAGTCTAGTGGCTCTATTGTTTCAGTGGCGGCACTATTGTGACACAATAGTGGCTGTATTGTGGCAGTATAATGGCTATCTAATTGTTACACTAATGGCTCTATTGTGACACTGGAGTTGCTTGATTGTGACACAATAGTGGCTGTACTGTGACACAATAGTGGATGAACTTTGACCCTAGAGTGGCTCTATGATGACATGACAGTGGCTCTATGCGGACATGATTTTGCCTGTATTGTGACACCATAGCGGCTGTATTGTGACACCATTGTAGCTGTATTGTGACATTAGAGTGGTTCCATAGTGACAGTAGCGGCACTATTGTGGCACAATGGTGGCTACATTGTAAAGCTAGAGTAGCTCTATTGTGACACTAGTGGCTCTCTTGTGACATTAGAGTGGCTCTCTTGCGAGATTACAGTGGCTCACTTGTGACACTACAGCATCTCTATTGTGACACTATAGCTGCTGTATTGTGACAATCTAGTTGCTCTCTTGTGACAATAGAGTGACTCCATTGTGACCCTCTGGTTGCTCTATTGTGACATGCTAGTGGATCTATTAGGACACAATAGTGGCTCTACTGGGGCACAATAATTGCTTCATTGTGACACAAGAATGGCTTTCTTGTGACACTAGAGTGGATGTAGTGTGACACTACAGTGGCAGTATTGTGACACTCTAGTGGTGCTATGGGGACTGTATAGTGGCTCAATTGTGAGCCTAGAGCGGCCCTATTGTGACACAATAATGGCTCTGCTGGGACACTCCAGTGGAACTGTTGTGACACTAGGGACTCTATTGTGATACTCTAGTGTTCTAGAGTGATATTAGAGTGGCTCTACTGCGACACTCTCTGGGCTCCATTGTGATATTCTCTGGGCTCTCTTGTGACACTAGCGGCTCAATTGGGACACAACGGTGTTTCTATGATGACAGTAGAGTGGCTCTATTGTGACACTAGTCGCTCTATTGTGATACTAACGTGGCTCTATGGTGACACCATGGTGGCTCTATTTTGACATAAAGGTGCTCTATTTTGACACCCTTGATGCACTATTATGACCCTAGCGGCTCTGTTGTGACACAACAGTGTTTCTCTTTTGACAGTCTAGTGGCTCTATTGTTTCAGTGGCGGCACGGTTGTGACACAATAGTGGCTGTATTGTGGCAGTATAATGACTATCTAATTGTTACACTAATGGCTCTTTTGTGCCACTAGAGTTGCTTTCTTGTGACACAATAGTGGCTGTACTGTGACACAATATTGGCTCTATTTTGACACCATTGTAGCTGAATTGTGACATTCGAGTGGCTCTATTGTTACACTAGCGGCACTATTGTGGCACAGTGGTGGCTGCATTGTGGAGCTTCAGTACCACTATTGTGACACTAGTGGCTCACTTGTGACATTAGAGTGGCTCTCTTTTGAGAATACAGTGGCTCCCTTGTGATAATATAGCTGCTGTATTGTGACCTGCTAGTTGCTCTTTTGTGACTATAGAGTGACTCCATTGTGACCCTCTAGTGGCTCTATTGTGACACAATTGTGACTCTCTACTGTGGCACTATAGATGTTTCATTGTGATACAATAATGACTTTCTCGTGACACTAGAGTGGATGTACTGTGGCACTATAGAGGAGCTATTGTGACAGTATAGTGGCTCTATTGTGGGCCTAGAGTGGCCCTATTGTGACACAATAATGGCTCTGCTGGGACACTCGGGTGGAACTGTTTTGACACTAGTGATTCCATTATGATACTCTAGTAGTTCGACAGTGATATTAGAGTGGCTCTATTGGGACACTCTCTGGGCTCCATTGTGACACTCTCTGGGCTCTCTTGTGACACTAGCGGCCCAATTGTGAAAAAATGATGTTTCTATGGTTACAGCAGAGTGGTTCTATTGTGACACTAGTCGCTCTATTGTGACACTAACGTGGTTCTACTGGGACACCATGGTGGCTCTATTGTGACACAACGGTGTTTCTATGATGACAGTAGAGTGGCTCTATTGTGACACTAGTCGCTCTACTGTGACACTAACGTATTTCTACTGGGACATCATGGTGGCTTTATTGTGACATTAAGGAGCTGTATTGTGACAGCGCATGGGCCCTATTATGACCCAAGTGGCTCTGTTGTGACACAACAGTGTTTGTCTTTTGACAGTCTAGAGGCTCTATTGTTTCAGTGGCGGCACTATTGTGACACAATAGTGGCTGTATTGTGGCAGTATAACAGCAGTCTAATTTTTGTACAGTGACTCTATGTGACAGATGTGCTCTATTGGTGATACAGTGGCGTATTGTGACATAATGTGTGCTTGTGCACTCGCGGATAACTGTCAAATTACCGTGGTCACTGTGATATATCTCAGTGTCTATTGTGAACCTATAGCTGTGTCTTCTATTGTTACATTATAGTTGCTCTCTTGTGACACTAGAGTGACTCCATTGTGACCCCATAGTGGCTCTATTGTGAGCCTAGCGTGGCTCTATTGTGACGCATAAGGCTCTGCTGGGACACACTAGTGGAACTGTGCGCACGAGTGACTCTATTGTGATAGTGGTTTGACAGTGATATTAAAGTGGCTCTATTACGTCACTCTGGGGCCCCATTGTGACACTCTCGGGGCTCTCTTGTGACACTGGTGGCTCAATTGTGACGCAACGGTGTTTCTGACAGTAGAGTGGCTCTATTGTGACACTAGTCGCTCTATTGTGACACTAACGTGGCCCTATGGTGACACCATGGTGCCTCTATTGTGACATAAAGGAGCGGTATTGTGACACCGCATGGGCCCTATTATGACTCTAGCGGCTCTGTTGTGACACAACAGTGTTTCTCTTTTGACAGTCTAGTGGCTCTATTGTTTCAGTGGCGGCACTATTGTGACACAAAAGTGGCTGTATTGTGGCAGTATAATGGCAGTCTAATTGTTACACTAATGGCTCTATTGTGACACTGGAGTTGCTTGATTGTGACACAATAGTGGCTGTACTGTGACACAATAGTGGATGTACTGTGACCCTAGAGTGGCTCTATGATGGCATGAGAGTGGCTCTATGTGGACATGATTTTGCCTGTATTGTGACACCATAGTGGCTGTATTGTGACACCATTGTAGCTGTATTGTGACATTAGAGTGGCTCTATTGAGAGCCACTAGCGGCCCTATTGTGACACAATAATGGCTCTGCTGGGACACTCCAGTGGAACTGTTGCGACACTAGGGACTCTATTGTGATACTCTAGTGTTCTAGAGTGGTATTAGAGAGGCTCTACTGCGACACTCTCTGGGCTCCATTGTGACACTCTTTGGGCTCTCTTTTGACACTCACGGCTCAATTGGGACACAATGGTGTTTCTATGATGACAGTAGAGTGGCTCTATTGTGACACTTGTCGCTCTACTGTGACACTAACATGGCTCTATGGTGACACCATGGTGGCTCTATTGTGACATAAAGGTGCTCTATTGTGACACCCTTGATGCACTATTATGACCCTAGCGGCTCTGTTGTGACACAACAGTGTTTGTCTTTTGACAGTCTAGTGGCTCTATTGTTTCAGTGGCGGCACTATTGTGACACAATAGTGGCTGTATTGTGGCAGTATAATGGCTATCGAATTGTTGCACTAGTGGCTCTTTTGTGCCACTAGAGTTCCTTGATTGTGACACAATAGTGGCTGTATTGTGACACAATATTGGCTCTATTTTGACACCATTGTAGCTGAATTGTGACATTCGAGTGGCTCTATTGTTACACTAGCGGCACTATTGTTGCACAGTGGTGGCGACATTATGGAGATTCAGTACCTCTATTGTGACACTAGTGGCTCACTTGTGACATTAGAGTGGCTCTCTTGAGAGAATACAGTGGCTCCCTTGTGATACTATAGCTGCTGTATTGTGACCTGCTAGTTGCTCTCTTCTGACTATAGAGTGACTCCATTGTGACCCTCTAGTGGCTCTATTGTGACACAATTGTGACTCTCTACTGTGGCACTATAGATGTTTCATTGTGATACAATAATGACTTTCTCGTGACACTAGGGTGGATGTACTGTGACACTATAGAGGAGCTATTGTGACAGTATAGTGGCTCTATTGTGAGCCTAGAGTGGCCCTATTGTGACACAATAATGGCTCTGCAGGGACACTCGGGCGGAACTGTTGTGACACTAGGGACTCTATTGTGATACTCTATTGTTCTAGAGTGATATCAGAGTAGCTCTACTGCGACACTCTCGGGGCTCCATTGTGACACTCTCTGGGCTCTCTTGTGACACTAGCGGCTCAATTGTGACACAACGGTGTTTCTATGATGACAGTAGAGTGGCTCTATTGTGTCACTAGTCGCTCTACTGTGACACTAACGTGGTTCTATTGTGAAACCATGATGGCTCTATTGTGACATAAAGGTGCTCTATTGTGACACACTTGATGCACTATTATGACCCTAGCAGCTCTGTTGTGACACAACAGTGTTTCTCTTTTGACAGTCTAGTGGCTCTATTGTTTCAGTGGCGGCATTATTGTGACACAATAGTGGCTGTATTGTGGCAGTATAATGGCTATCTAATTGTTGCACTAGTGGCTCTTTTGTGCCACTAGAGTTGCTTTCTTGTGACACAATAGTCGCTGTATTGTGGCGCAATGTTGGCTCTATTTTGACACCATTGTAGCTGAATTGTGACATTCGAGTGGCTCTATTGTTACACTAGCGGCACTATTGTGGCACAGTGGTGGCTTCATTGTGGAGCTTCAGTACCTCTATTGTGACACTAGTGGCTCACTTGTGACATTAGAGTGGCTCTCTTTTGAGAATACAGTGGCTCCCTTGTGATAATATAGCTGCTGTATTGTGACCTGCTAGTTGCTCTCTTGTGACTATAGAGTGACTCCATTGTGACCCTCTAGTGGCTCTATTGTGACACAATTGTGACTCTCTACTGTGGCACTATAGATGTTTCATTGTGATACAATAATGACTTTCTCGTGACACTAGAGTGGATGTACTGTGACACTATAGAGGAGCTATTGTGACAGTATAGTGGCTCTATTGTGAGCCTTGAGTGGCCCTATTCTGCCACAATAATGGCTCTGCTGGGACACTCGGGTGGAACTGTTTTGACACTAGTGATTCCATTATGATACTCTAGTAGTTCGACAGTGATATTAGAGCGGCTCTATTGGGACACTCTCTGGGCTCCATTGTGACACTCTATGGGCTCCATTGTGACACTCTCTGGGCTCTCTTGTGACACTAGCGGCTCAATTGTGAAACAACGGTGTTTCTATGATGACAGTAGAGTGGCTCTATTGTGACACTAGTCGCTGTATTGTGACACTATCGTGGCTCTATGGTGACACCATGGTGGTCCTATTGTGACATAAAGGAGCAGTATTGTGACACTGCATGGGCCCTATTATGACCCTAGCGGCTCTGTTTTGACACAACAGTGTTTCTCTTTTGACAGTCTAGCGGCTCTATTGTTTCAGTGGCGGCACTATTGTGACACATTGGTGGCTGTATTGTGGCAGTATAACAGCAGTCTAATTTTTGTACCAGTGACTCTATTGAGACAGAATAGTGGCTCTATTGTGATACCATGCTGGCTGTATTGTAACATAATACTTGTGACACTAGCTGCTCTATTGTAAAATTACTGTGGCTGACTTGTGATATTACAGTGTCTATTGTGACCCTATAGCTGCTGTATTGTGACACAATCGTTGCTCTATTGTTACACTATAGTAGCTCTCTTGGTACACTACAATCACTCCATTGTGACCCCATAGTGGCTCTATTGTGAGCCTAGAGTGGCTCTATTGTGACACAATAATGGCTCTGCTGGGACACTCTAGTGGAACTATTGCTACACGAGTGACTCTATTGTGATGCTATTGTGGTTTGACAGTGATATTAAAGTGGCACACTTACGTCACTCTAGGGTCCCCATAGTGACACTCTCGGGGCTCTCTTGTGACACTGGTGGCTCAATTGTGACGCAACGGTGTTTCTGACAGTAGAGTGGCTCTATTGTGACACTAGTCGCTCTATTGTGACACTAACGTGGCTCTATGGTGACACCATGGTGCCTCTATTGTGACATAAAGGAGCGGTATTGTGACAGCACATGGGCCCTATTATGACCCTAGCGGCTCTGTTGTGACACAACAGTGTTTCTCTTTTGACAGTCTAGTGGCTCTATTGTTTCAGTGGCGGCACTGTTGTGACACAATAGTGGCTGTATTGTGGCAGTATAATGGCAGTCTAATTGTTACACTAATGGCTCTATTGTGACACTGGAGTTGCTTGATTGTGACACAATAGTGGCTGTACTGTGACACAATAGTGGATGTACTGTGACCCTAGAGTGGCTCTATGATGGCCTGAGAGTGGCTCTATGTGGACATGATTTTGCCTGTATTGTGACACCATAGTGGCTCTATTGTGACACCATTGTAGCTGTATTGTGACATTAGAGTGGCTCTATAGTGACAGTAGAGGCACTATTGTGGCACAATGGTGGCTACATTGTAAAGCTAGAGTACCTCTATTGTGACACTAGTGGCTCTCTTGTGACATTAGAGTGGCTCTCTTGCGAGATTACCGTGGCTCACTTGTGACACTACAGCATCTCTATTGTGACACTATAGCTGCTGTATTGTGACACTCTAGTTGCTCTCTTGTGACAATAGAGTGACTCCATTGTGACCCTCTGGTTGCTCTATTGTGACATGCTAGTGGATCTATTAGGACACAATAGTGGCTCTTCTGGGGCGCTATAATTGTTTCATTGTGACACAAGAATGGCTTTCTTGTGACACTAGAGTGGATGTAGTGTGACACTACAGTGGCAGTATTGTGACACTCTAGAGGTGCTATGGGGACAGTATAGTGGCTCTATTGTGAGCCTAGAGCGGCCCTATTGTGACACAATAATGGCTCTGCAGGGACACTCCAGTGGAACTGTTGTGACACTAGGGACTCTATTGTGATACTCTAGTGTTCTAGAGTGATATTAGAGTGGCTCTACTGCGATACCCTCTGGGCTCCATTGTGACACTCTCTGGGCTCTCTTGTGACACTAGCGGCTCAATTGTGACACAACGGTGTTTCTATGATGACAGTAGAGTGGCTCTATTGTGACACTAGCCGCTCTACTGTGACACTAACGTGGTTCTATTGTGAAACCATGGTGGCTCTATTGTGACGTAAAGGTGCTCTATTGTAGACCTTTGATGCACTATTATGACCCAAGTGGCTCTGTTGTGACACAACAGTGTTTCTCTTTTGACAGTCTAGTGGCTCTATTGTTTCAGTGGCGGCACTATTGTGACACAATAGTGGCTGTATTGTGGCAGTATAATGGCTATCTAATTGTTGCACTAGTGGCTCTTTTGTGCCACTAGAGTTGCTTTCTTGTGACACAATAGTGGCTGTACTGTGACACAATATTGGCTCTATTTTGACACCATTGTAGCTGAATTGTGACATTCGAGTGGCTCTATTGTTACACTAGCGGCACTATTTTTGCACAGTGTTAGCTACATTGTGGAGCTTCAGTAGCTGAATTGTGACTTTCGAGTGGCTCTATTGTTACACCAGCGGCACTATTGGGCACGGTGGTGGCTGCATTGTGGAGCTTCAGTACCTGTATTGTGACAATAGAGGCTCACTTGTGACATTAGAGTGGCTCTCTTGAGAGAATACAGTGGCTCCCTTGTGACACTATAGCTGCTGTATTGTGACACGCTAGTTGCTCTCTTGTGACTATAGAGTGACTCCATTGTGACCCTCTAGCGTCTCTATTGTTACACAATTGTGACTCTCTACTGTGGCACTATAGATGTTTCATTGTGATACAAAAATGACTTTCTCGTGACACTAGAGTGGATGTACTGTGACACTATAGAGGAGCTATTGTGACAGTATAGTGGCTCTATTGTGAGCCTAGAGTGGCCCTATTGTGACACAATAATGGCTCTGCAGGGACACTCGGGTGGAACTGTTGTGACACTAGTGATTCCATTATGATACTCCAGTAGTTCGACAGTGATATTCGAGTGGCTCTATTGGGACACTCTCTGGGCTCCATTGTGACACTCTCTGGGCTCTCTTGTGACACTAGCGGCTCAATTGGGACACAACGGTGTTTCTATGATGACAGTAGAGTGGCTCTATTGTGACACTAACATGGCTCTATGGTGACACTATGGTGGCTCTATTGTGACATAAAGCAGCTGTATTGTGACACGCATGGGCCCTATTATGACCCTAGCGGCTCTGTTGTGACACAACAATGTGTTTCTCTTTTGACAGTCTAGTGGCTCTATTGTTTCAGTGGCGGCACTATTGTGACACATTGGTGGCTGTATTGTGGCAGTATAACAGCAGTCTAATTTTTGTACCAGTGACTCTATTGTGAGAGAATAGTGGCTCTATTGTGACACCATGCTGGCTGTATTGTGACAGAATAGTGGCTCACTTGTTGCACTAGCGGCTCTATTGTAAAATTACCGTGGCTCACTTGTGATATTACAGTGTCTATTGTGACCCTATAGCTGCTGTATTGTGACGCAAGAGGTGCTCTATTATTACACTATAGTTGCTCTCTTGTGACACTAGAGTGACTCCATTGTGACCCCATAGTGGCTCTCATGTGAGCCTAGAGCGGCCCTATTGTGACACAATAATTGCTCTGCAGGGACACTCCTGTGGAAGTGTTGTGACACTAGGGACTCTATTGTGATACTCTAGTTTTGTACAGTGGTATAAGTGTGGCTCTATTGGGACACTCTCTGGGCTCCATTTTGAGACTCTCTGGGCTCTCTTCTGACACTAGTGGCTCAATTGGGACACAATGGTGTATCTATGATGACAGTAGAGTGGCTCTATTGTGACACTCGTCGCTCTATTGTGACACTAACGTGGTTCTATTGTGACACCATGGTGGCTCTATTGTGACATGAAAAAGCACTATTGTGACACCGCATGGGCCCTATTATGACCCTAGCTGCTCTGTTGTGACAAAACAGTGTTTGTCTTTTGACAGTCTAGTGGCTCCGTTGTTTCAGTGGCGGCACTGTTGTGACAGATTGGTGGCTGTATTGTGGCAGTATAACAGCAGTCTAATTTTTGTACCAGTGACTCTATTGTGACAGAATAGTGGCTCTATTGTGACACCATGCTGGCTGTATTGTGACATAATAGTGGCTCACTTGTGACACTAGCGGCTCTATTGTAAAATTACCATGGCTCACTTGTGATATTACAGTGTCAATTGTGATCCTATAGCTGTTGTATTGTGACACAATAGTTGCTCTATTGTTACATTATAGTTTCTCTCTTGTGACACTAGAGTGACTGCATTGTGACCCCATAGTGGCTCTATTGTGAGCCTAGAGTGCCTCTATTGTGACACAATAATGGCTCTGCTGGGACACTCTAGTGGAACTGTTGCGACACGAGTGACTCTATTGTGATGCTATAGTGATTCTGATGCCTTACAAAAGGCTGACCTGAAACAGAAGCTGGACAGAGTTAAGATAATAAAATAAGTATTTATTAAAACAAGGTACAGTTTGGGCCATTCAAGAGTCTCTCAGAGACTACACCCATAATGGACACCTAGCACGTGTTTTTGGGACAGATATACCTTTGGTTCATCTGCATATCAGAAACCCATTGTCCAATTACAGTTTTGGGTCTTGAAGTCCCATCCCCAGCTGGTTCCCTTCTTCTCTTCGCTGCTGTCCATGGGTGTTTACATTTTGGGCTTTCGGAAAAAACAATATGTCCTTGAAACTCCAGCCCCGATAGAAATTGTTTCGTCGAAATGACAGTAACAGAACACTAGATGACAATTTATGGAGTTTTAGAGCAGTCCTGATGTAGAAAAATAAGAAGTTAAAACCTAAGGCATCATTTCCCCCCTTTTAGAGGCTTGACAAGGCTTCTACCTTGTCAAGTCTCTATTCGAAATACCTACTATCTATTAATAATCTAGATTAATAATCTATTAATAATATACACTTAATAACAGTAATTATTTAACAACAGTAGATATAGAAGAATTGTGACTATGATTACTATGAGCAGTTCTTTAAGCACTGCAGCATTATTTAAATCACGCTCTCTTCTGCATCACTCTTTGTTTTCTCAGTTGTTTCAGGAGCAGAAGCTTTCTTGACTCTGGAGTAGTGGATCCAGGGTCCTTTGCCAGAGGCTTTGACTGCAGTGAGGGTAGTCAGCAGGACTTGGAATGGTCCTTTCCACTTAGCTTGTAGAGGTTCATTGTCCCACCACTTGATATAGACCCAGTCTCCAGGTTGGAAAAGATGTGCAGGTGTGTCCAGTCCGATGGGTCTGGATAGCACGATGTAATTCTGGAGCTTCTGCAAAGTGGAACCTAAAGCCATTAGATATCTCTGTAAATCAAGTTTCCCTTTAATATGAATTTCCCCTGGAATGTGTGGAATCTGGTATGGCCTACCATAAAGTATTTCATAGGGACTGATGTTATCCCTCCGCCTTGGCTGTATGCGGATCCTTAGTAAAGCTATAGGCAGGGCTTGAACCCATGTCATAGATGTTTCTTGACAAATTTTGCTAATTTGTGTTTTAAGGGTTCCATTCATACGTTCAACTTTACCACTCGCTTGGGGTCTATAAGGTGTATGCAGATCCCAAGTAATTCCCAAAATCTGACTGATTTCTTTAATTACTGTGGCAACAAAGTGTGGTCCCCTATCCGATGACATTCCCAGGGGAACCCCGAACCTTGGAATTATATGATTGAGCAAAATCTTTACCACTTCTTTGGCTGTGTTAGTGCGACAAGGGTAAGCTTCGGGCCATCAACTAAAAGTGTCAACCAATACCAGTATGTACCGGTATCCCTCTCTACGTGGTAATTCAGCAAAATCTATTTGCCAGTAATCTCCAGGAAGATCCCCTGCTTTTGTTACTCCTAACACAACTCTTTTCCTTGTATCAGGGTTGTTTTTGCAGCAAACTTCACATTTGCTTACTACTGTTTGTACAATTTCGGGCATTCCTCTTCCTATTACTACCTTTTTTAGATGTTTTAGAAGGTTTTCAGTCCCAAAATGTGTGTTTTCATGTTCTCTCTGAGCTAGCTCTCGAAGAATCAGGGGTGAGACTACAACTTGATTTGTTGGTGTGACAGCGCACCCACCTTCTGTGATCTCAGGCTTGAGAGATTTAATAAGCTTCTGATCTGCTTGATCATACTTTGGGATGATCCCTGATAAGTTAACTTCCTTTTTGGGAATTATTGCAAGGATACCTTTTTCTGCAACTCCTTTTGCCGCTTTTTCAGCAAAGCGATTTCCCAATTCTGGAGTGGTTTTCCCTTTTTGGTGACCCCTGCAGTGCATAATAGCTACTTCTGTGGGTTTTCTAACGCTCTCCAAGAGGGCAAGTATTTGTTCAGTGTGTTTAATTTGATTACCTTGAGCGTTCAGCAGTCCTCTTTCTTTCCAGATGGCTCCATGGGCATGGACGACACTAAACGCATATTTAGAGTCGGTCCATATATTTACCTTCTTCCCTTCACTCAGGTCCAGGGCCCTTGTCAGTGCAATCAGCTCAGCTTTCTGTGATGACACATCTGCTGGCAGGGCCTTCGCCTCAATTACCTTGTCTTGAGTGGTCACTGCATAGCCTGTCATCCTTTTACCATTTCTCATAAAGCTGCTTCCGTCTGTAAAAAGCTCCCAGTCTGGATTGTCTAGGGGCACATCCTTCAGATCTGTTCGGCTGGAGTAGACCTCTTCTATTGTCTGCAAACAATCATGCTCAGGGACATTGTCAGTTAATGTGGAAGACAGAAACATGGCAGGATTAACAACAGAAGTTGTTTTTAAGGTGACATCATCCTGCTCTAGTAACAATGATTGATATTTAAGCATCCGGTTGCTGGACAGCCAATGTCCCCCCTTTTGCTCGAGCACAGCTGCTACAGCATGGGGTACATACACTACAATGGGCCATCCAAGGGTGAGTTTTCGGGCCTCTTGGATCAAGACAACAGTAGCTGCCATGGCTTTCAAACACCCTGGCCACCCTTGGGCAACATTGTCTAGCTGTTTGGAAAAGTAAGCCACAGCTCTCCGTTGGTTCCCGAGGCGTTGAGCTAGTACCCCTAAAGCAACATTCAATCTTTCATAAGTAAACAGTTCAAAAGATTTAGTTAAGTCTGGCAATCCCAGTGCTGGAGCTGACATTAGGGAGTGTTTCAGCTGTTTAAAAGCTGCCCTTGTATTTTCTGTCCATATGATAATTCCATTTTCAGCTGCTTTTAATGCTCCATATAGGGGTTTTACCAGCAGTCCATAATTTGCTATCCACAAACGACACCAACCTACCATTCCCAGGAAAGCTTGCATCTCCCTCACAGTGCGGGGCTCTGGGAGTTGACAGATGGCTTCTTTCCGTTCTTTGCTGAGCTGTCGATGTCCACGAAAGATCTCGAGCCCCAAGTAAATTACTGCTTCTTTGGCAATCTGTGCTTTGTCTTTAGAAACTCTGTACCCACTCAGTCCCAAAAAGTTTAATAAACTGATGGTAAATTTAATGCAGTCATCTCTGGTTTTAGCCGCAATCAGGATATCATCCACATATTGAAGAATAACCCCTTCTGGCTCCTGTCTTTTCCAGTCCTCTAGTTCCTTTGCTAGCTGATTTCCAAACACTGTGGGACTGTTCTTGTACCCCTGGGGCAAGACGGTCCAAGTAAGTTGACTTTTCCTCCCTGTCTCAGGATTCTCCCACTCAAAAGCAAAAAGCTCTTGGCTGTTTTTATGCACAGGAATGCAGAAAAAGGCATCCTTCAGGTCTATTACAGTAAACCACCCTAATTCGTCTGTCAGTGCAGTCAAAAGGGTATATGGGTTTGCCACAACAGGGTGTATGTCTTCAGTGATTCTGTTAATTGCTCTCAGATCTTGAACTTACCATCTGCTTTCTTAATAGCAAGTATGGGGGTATTAAATCTAGACTCACATTGCACTAATAACCCATGGTGGAGGAATTTTTCAATTATGGGTGCTAATCCTTTACGACTTTCTAATTTCAAAGGGTATTGTTTTTTCCTTACCGGTGTGGCTCCTGGTTTGAGAGTAATACTCACAGGCTCTGCTTGTTTGGATCTTCCTGGGATATCACTGGCCCATGCTATTGGATTGACAGCTTTTTCAACTTCAATGGGGATTTCACCACGTTTGTCCTGTATGAAAAGTGCAGCAACTTCGACAAATTTAGATTCAGGAATTACAACTTGTATTCCCTTCCTCTTTTTGAATTTACTTTCTGCTTCTAATTTCTCTAGCAAATCTCTCCCTAATAATGGTTTAGGGGAGTTAGGCATGTAAAGGAATTGATGAGTTACCCAGTGTTTGCCCAATTTGAATTTTAAAGGTTGGAAGAAAGGCCGTGTTTCGCTTACCCCTGTCGCCCCAACAACATGTACAGTGTTTTGACTCAGTTTCCTTTCCATGGTATTTAGTACAGAAAATGCTGCTCCAGTATCTACCAAAAATTCGATGTTATCTGACCCCAGCTTAGCTATAACCAAAGGTTCTGCTGGGGAAGAAGCCTTCGGTTCCCATCATTCTGAGCATGAACCCGAGCCTTGTTCGATCGGGAGCTGGGGAACTGGGGACTTTTGCTTCAACACGGGACAATAATTTTTCCAATGTCTCCACTTTTTACAATAGGCACATTGATCTTTGTCTGTAGGGGAAGTTTTTTTGGATGACTTTTCTTGGATTGTCTTTTTGCTAGGTTGTCGTCTAACTCCTTCATTTGAGCCCCTGTCTCGATATACTCTCCAGGCTACTTCTAGCATTCTATCTATGTCTCGAACCCCCTCTAACTTCTGTAGCTTCCTTCTTATATCATCTGCTGCTTGACCCATAAACAAGAGGACTAGATGTGCTTTTCCATCAGCTGAATCAGGATCTAGACTTGTATATTTGATAGCAGTTTCTCTCAACCTATTAAAAAAAATCAGTGGGTGATTCGTCATAGTTTTGCTGTACTGCGTAAAGCTTTGACCAATTTAGAGCTTTAGGGACCCCATGTTTTAACCCATATACTATGAGATTTTGATACCGTTTTAGTCTTGCCATCTGCTCTGGGATGTTTGGATCCCAGTTAGGATCACTTAAAGGATATATTTCAGCAACCGTACCTTGGATCGATCCATTTGCTATGCCTGATTCTAACGATGTTGTAATAGCGTTATTAACCATTTGCCTTTCAGTGGGATCAAGCAATGTATCTAACATAGAGTTCAGATCTGTCCAGTCAGGGTTTTGTGTGCTAATAGCTCTATCCACTAGCTTGGCAACCTTATCTGGGTTTTCTTTATACTGTCCTACAGTGGTTTTCCACTGTTCCAACTCAATAAGGGAGTATGGAACCTTTACATATATTGGCCCTTGGTTGCCAACTGCTTGCCGTAATGGGGCTTGTAGAACTGGTTCTTCTCTTTTTTCCTTTTTTGATCTAGTACGTTTTGCTACAGGACTGCGTTCTCGTATGGCCCTTCGGGCTATCCTTCCCTTCCTTCGCCTGCTTAGGGCAGCTAAGATTTCATCTTCCTCTTCAGAAGAGCTATCAGAGGGAGAGCTATCCGATTGTGAATCAGCTGTGTTAAATTTACCTGGATCAGTTCTAATCTTAGGAATCGCAGCCCAAGATCTGCTGCGGCGTACAGCGCTTACGGCCGGGTCGCTTGCTTTGATGACGTCATCCCCTGAGCCAGCTCCTCGGCGCGCGACGTTGCTATGGCAGCTCACAGGCCTGAGAGCGGGAGGGGCTCGGCTCTCCCTGTAGGAGGTGCCCTCTCTGCCCTCTCGGTAGAAAGCTCTGCCCCTCAGCCCCACCTCCAGGGGTGGTGCCGTTGGCTGCACCCGCTGGCATTCCCCTCCCCCTGGCCCCTCCCACCAAGGCGCGCGCTGGGTTGCGAAGAAGGGGGAGGCCTCCTGAAAGCAGGGGCAAAGCGCAGGCGGCTCCGGCTCCCAAGGGGGAGGCGGCACAGGGGCCTGCATCTTCTTTGATCGGCAAAGGCAGTATTCTTCCTTCTTCACTGACAGGGATTCTGTGGAAGCTGCGACTCCCCTCTCCCCCTCCCCTGCCCCTGATTGGAACGGTGGCTGTAGAGGGGGTGGGGCCGGGGCGGTCGCGGCGTGCGCATGCACAGAAGACGCGGGCACCGGCGGGGCAGACATGGCGGGGGACGCAGGGGCGGCCAACGCCGCCGGCACCGCCGCTGCTTGCGCACCCGGAACGGCCTGGGCCTGGGCTCCCCCCCCCGCTGGGGCTAGAGCAGCCCCTGGGCCGGCCGTGGCTGGGCCCCCCCCCGGGGCCGGCGCTGGATTAGCTCTTAGTGCCGGTGCTACCAGATCTGACTCTGCTTCGTCTTTGTTACTGCACACCGGATTTAATATGGGCGGTTTCCCTTCACTCTTTTTCTCTTTTTTCCTTAAGAACAACACATACTGTGATTTAGGTTTCTGCAGCTGCTCATCTTGTGCTATAACTAAAAAGAATCTCAAATACTCAGTTTCTTGGAAGTAGTGCCGTTCACACAGGCGAGATGTTAAATCCAGTATCAGTTCTTCATCCAAGCTACCAACTTTAGGCCACCTTTGATTGTCTTTTAAATTAAAAGTTGGCCAAATGGTTTTAGACAACCGTATAATCTCAGGTTTTGTAAACTGTTTGCTCGTCCCGGTTAATTTTTGCCAGTTTTCTAAGACTAGACCTAATGGAGAATCCTTAGGTATTTGAGCATCATCTGAACAAGAAAAGTTGCAACCCATCGTGAGTAGTTATAAAAGATACACTAAGCAGGTAGCAACGCAAACAAGTAGGAGGGGGATTCGAACTCCCGAGCTTGGTGCCAACAGGCAGTAGCTTAAGCCACTGCCCCACCCTTGGCTCCAAGCCAAATTGCTGCTGCTGCAGCACTAAGCTCTCACGAGCTAAAACAACCAGAGGGGGAAGTGGCAAGTACGCCACAACCCCGTGGGACACTTTATTGAGCCCCAAAGATGCTAAACAAACTCTAAGAGATCAACGATCTCTTGACCCCCTCCCTCACAGACTAAAACAAACAGAATACTGCTTTTATTCCGTTACTCATGTGCCTCTGAGTCAGGTCCAAGGATCCTTCGGCTCTGATACTATCTGGACTGTGGTCGAAGCCTCCTCTTCCCGTGCTGGTGATGAGTGGGGGCGGGGGAGGGGGCTGGATTTCCTCTGGCGTCCAGAGGTTTTTCAGAAGCCTCCCGTCCCACCAGAGGCGCCAATTCTGATGCCTTACAAAAGGCTGACCTGAAACAGAAACTGGACAAAGTTAAAAGAATAAAAGAAATATTTATTAAAACAAGGTACAGTTTGGGCCATGCAAGAGTCTCTCAGAGACTACACCCAAAATGGACACCTAGCACGTGTTTTTGGGACAGATATACCTTTGGTTCATCTGCATATCAGAAACCCATTGTCCAATTACAGTTTTGGGTCTTGAAGTCCCATCCCCAGCTGGTTCCCTTCTTCTCTTCACTGCTGTCCGTGGGTGTTTACATTTTGGGCTTTTGGAAAACACAGTATGACCTTGAAACTCCAGCCCCGAGAGAAATTGTTTCGTCGAAATGACAGTAACAGAACACTAGATGACAATTTATGGAGTTTTAGAGCAGTCCTGATATAGAAAAATAAGAAATTAAAACCTCAGGCATTAGTTTGAAAGTGATATTAAAGTGGCTCTATTACGTCACTCTAGGGCCCCATTGTGACACTCTCTGGGCTCTCTTGTGACACTAGTGGCTCAATTGTGACACAACGGTGTTTCTGACAGTAGAGTGGCTCTATTGTGACACTAGTCGCTCTATTGTGACACTAACGTGGCTCTATGGTGACACCATGGTGGCTCTATTGTGACATAAAGGAGTTGTATTGGGACACCGCATGGGCCCTATTATGACCCTAGCGGCTCTGTTGTGACACAACAGTGTTTCTGTTTTGACAGTCTAGTGGCTCTATTGTTTCAGTGGCGGCACTGTTGTGACACAATAGTGGCTGTATTGTGGCAGTATAATGGCTATCTAATTGTTATATTAATGGCTCTCTTGTGCCACTGGAGTTTCTTGATTGTGACACAATAGTGGCTGTATTGTAACAAAATAGTGGATGTACTGTGACCCTAGAGTGGCTCTATGATGGCATGATAGTGGCTCTATGTGGACATGATTTTGCCTGTATTCTGACACCATAGTGGCTCTATTGTGACACCATTGTAGCTGTATTGTGACATTAGAGTGGCTCTATTGTGACACTAGTGTCTCTCTTGTGACATTAGAGTGGCTCTCTTGCGAGATTACCGTGGCTCACTTGTGACACTACAGCATCTCGATTGTGACACTATAGCTGCTGTATTGTGACACTCTAGTTGCTCTCTTGTGACTATAGAGTGACTCCATTGTGACCTTCTAGTGGCTCTATTGTGGCACAATAGTGGATCTATTAGGACACAATAGTGGCTCTACTGGGGCACTAGAATTGTTTCATTGTGACACAAGAATGGCTTTATTGTGACACTAGAGTGGATGTAGTGTGACACTACAGTGGCAGTATTGTGACACTCTAGTGGTGCTATGGGGACAGTATAGTGGCTCTATTGTGAGCCAAGAGCGGCCCTATTGTGACACAATAATGGCTCTGCAGGGACACTCCAGTGGAACTGTTGTGACACTAGGGACTCTATTGTGATACTCTAGTGTTCTAGACTGATATTAGAGTGGCTCTACTGCGACACTCTTTGGGCTAGACTGTGACACCCTCTGGGCTCACTTGTGACACTAGTGGCTCAATTGGGACACAACGGTGTTCCTATGATGACAGTAGAGTGGCTCTATTGTAACACTAGTCGCTCTACTGTGACACTAACGTGGTTCTATTGTGACACCATGGTGGCTCTATTGTGACATAAAGGAGCTCTATTGTGACACCCTTGATGCACTATTAGGACCCTAGCGACTCTGTTGTGACACAACAGTGTTTGTCTTTTGACAGTCTAGTGGCTCTATTGTTTCAGTGGCGGCACTATTGTGACACAATAGTGGCTGTATTGTTGCAGTATAATGGGTATCTAATTGTTGCACTAGTGGCTCTTTTGTGCCACTAGAGTTCCTTGATTGTGACACAATAGTGGCTGTATTGTGGCGCAATATTGGCTCTATTTTGACACCATTGTAGCTGAATTGTGACATTCGAGGGGCTCCATTGTTACACGAGCGGCACTATTGTGGCACAGTGGTGGCTGCATTGTGGAGCTTCAGTACCTCTATTGTGACACTAGTGGCTAACTTGTGACATTAGAGTGGCTCTCTTTTGAGAATACAGTGGCTCCCTTATGACAGTATAGCTGCTGTATTGTGACACGCTAGTTGCTCTCTTGTGACTATAGAGTGACTCCATTGTGACCCTCTAGTGGCTCTATTGTGACACAATTGTGACTTTCTACTGTGGCACTATAGATGTTTCATTGTGATACAAAAATGACTTTCTCGTGACACTAGAGTGGATGTACTGTGACACTATAGAGGAGCTATTGTGACAGTATAGTGGCTCTATTGTGAGCCTAGAGTGGCCCTATTGTGACACAATAATGGCTCTGCTGGGACACTCGGGTGGAACTGTTGTGACACTAGTGATTCCATTATGATACTCTAGTAGTTCGAGAGTGATATTAGAGTGGCTCTATTGGGACACTAGTCGCTCTACTGTGACGCTAACGTGGTTCTACTGGGACACCATGGTGGCTCTATTGTGACATAAAGGAGCTGTATGGTGACAGCGCATGGGCCCTATTATGACCCTAGCGGCTCTGTTGTGAAACAAGAGTGTTACTCTTTTGACAGTCTAGTGGCTCTATTGTTTCAGTGGCGGCACTATTGTGACACAATAGTGGCTGTATTGTGGCAGTATAACCACAGTCTAATTTTTTTACCAGTGACTCTATTGTGACAGAATAGTGGCTCTATTGTTACACCATGCTGGCTGTATTGTGACATAATAGTGGCTCACTTGTGACACTAGCGGCTCTATTGTAAAATAACCGTGGCTGACTTGTGATATTACAGTGTCTATTGTGACCCTATAGCTGCTGTATTTTGACACAGTAGTTGCTCTATTGTTACATTATAGTTGCTGTCTTTTGACCCGAGAGTGACTCCATTGTGACCCCATAGTGGCTCTATTGTGAGCCTAGAGTGGCTCTATTGTGACACAATAATGGCTCTGCTTGGACACACTAGTGGAACTGCTGCGACACGAGTGACTCTATTGTGATGCTCTAGTGGTTTGACAGTGATATTAAAGTGGCTCTATTACGTCACTCTAGGGGCCCCATTGTGACACCCTCGGGGTTCTCTTGTGACACTGGTGGCTCAATTGTGACACAACAGTGTTTCTGACAGTAGAGTGGCTCTATTGTGACACTAGTCGCTCTATTGTGACACTAACGTGGCTCTATGGTGACACCATGGTGGCTCTATTGTGACATAAAGGAGCGGTATTGTGACACCGCATGGGCCCTTTTATGACCCTAGCAGCTCTGTTGTGACACAACAATGTTTCTCTTTTGACAGTCTAGTGGCTCTATTGTTTCAATGGCGGCACTGTTGTGACACAATAGTGGCTGTATTGTGGCAGTAAAATGGCAGTCTAATTGTTACACTAATGGCTCTATTGTGACACTGGAGTTGCTTGATTGTGACACAATAGTGGCTGTATTGTGACACAATAGTGGATGTACTGTGACCCTAGAGTGGCTCTATGATGGCATGATAGTGGCACTATGTGGACATGATTTTGCCTGTATTGTGACACCATAGTGGCTGTATTGTGACACCATTGTAGCTGTATTGTGACATTAGAGTGGCTCTATAGTGACAGTAGCGGCACTATTGTGGCACAATGATGGCTACATTGTAAACCTAGAGTAGACCTATTGTGCCACTAGTGGCTCTCTTGTGACATTAGAGTGGCTCTCTTGCGAGATTACAGTGGCTCACTTGTGACACTACAGCATCTCGATTGTGACACTACAGCTGCTGTATTGTGACACTCTAGTTGCTCTCTTGTGACAATAGAGTGACTCCATTGTGACCCTCTAGTGGCTCTATTCTGACACAATATTGGATCTATTAGGACACAATAGTGGCTCTTCTGGGGCGCTATAATTGTTTCATTGTGACACAAGAATGGCTTTCTTGTGACGCTAGAGCGGATGTAGTGTGACACTACAGTGGCAGTATTGTGACACTCTAGTGATGCTATGGGGACAGTATAGTGGCTCTATTGTGAGCCTAGAGCGGCCCAATTTTGACAGAATAATGGCTCTGCAGGGACACTCCAGAGGAACTGTTGCGACACTAGTGACTCTATTGTGATGCTATAGTGGTTTGACAGTGATATTAAAGTGGCTCTCTTACGTCACTTTAGGGGCCCCATTGTGACACTCTCTGGGCTCTCTTGTGACACTAGCGGCTCAATTGTGACACAACGGTGTTTCTGACAGTAGAGTGGCTCTATTGTGTCACTAGTCGCTCTATTGTGACACTAACGTGGTTCTATTGGGACACCATGGTGGCTCTATTGTGACATAAAGGAGCGGTATTGTGACACCGCATGGGCCCTATTATGACGCTAGCGGCTCTGTTGTGACACAACAGTGTTTCTCTTTTGACAGTCTAGTGGCTCTATTGTTTCAGTGGCGGCACTGTTGTGACACAATAGTGGCTGTATTGTGGCAGTATAATGGCAGTCTAATTGTTACACTAATGGCTGTATTGTGACACTGGAGTTGCTTGATTGTGACACAATAGTGGCTGTACTGTGACACAATAGTGGATGTACTGTGACCCTAGAGTGGCTCTATGATGATATGATAGTGGCTATATGTGGACATGATTTTGCCTGTATTGTGACACCATAGTGGCTGTATTGTGACACCATTGTAGCTGTATTGTGACATTAGAGTGGCTCTATAGTGACAGTAGAGGCACGATTATGGCACAATGGTGGCTACATTGTAAAGCTAGAGTAGCTCTATTGTGACACTAGTGGCTCCCTTGTGACATTAGAGTGGCTCTCTTGTGACATTAGAGTAGCTCTCTTGCGATATTACAGTGGCTCACTTGTGACACTATAGCTGCTGTATTGTGACACTCTACTTGCTCTCTTGTGACAATAGAGTGACTCCATTGTGACCCTCTAGTGGCTCTATTGTGACACAATAGTGGATCTATTAGGACGCAATAGTGGCTCTGCTGGGGCACTAGAATTGTTTCATTGTGACAGAAGAATGACTTTCTTGTGACACTAGAGTGGATGTAGTGTGACACTACAGCGGCAGTATTGTGACACTCTAGTGGTGCTATGGGGACCCTATAGTGGCTCTAATGTGAGCCTAGAGCGGCCCTATTGTGACACAATAATGGCTCTGCAGGGACACTCGGGTGGAACTGTTGTGACACGAGTGACTCTATTGTGATACTCTAGTGTTCTAGAGTGGTATTAGAGTGGCTCTACTGCGACACTCTCTGGGCTCCATTGTGACACTCTCTGGGCTCTCTTTTGACACTCGCGGCTTAATTGGGACACAATGGTGTTTCTATGATGACAGTAGAGTGGCACTATTGTGACACTTGTCGCTCTACTGTGACACTAACATGGCTCTATGGTGACACCATGGTGGCTCTATTGTGACATAAAGGTGCTCTATTGTGACACCCTTGATGCACTATTATGACCCTAGCGGCTCTGTTGTGACACAACAGTGTTTCTCTTTTGACAGTCTAGTGGCTCTATTGTTTCAGTGGTGGCACTATTGTGACACATTGGTGGCTGTATTGTGGCAGTATAATGGGTATCTAATTGTTGCACTAGTGGCTCTTTTGTGCCACTAGATTTGCTTTCTTGTGACACAATAGTGGCTGTATTTTGACACAATATTGGCTCTATTTTGACACCATTGTAGCTGAATTGTGACATTCGAGTGGCTCTATTGTTACACTAGCGGCACTATTGTGGCACAGTGGTGGCGACATTATGGAGCTTCAGTAGCTCTATTGTGACACTAGTGGCTCACTTGTGACATTAGAGTGGCTCTCTTGTGAGAATACAGTGGCTCTCTTATGACACTACTGCTGCTGTATTGTGACACACTAGTTGCTCTCTTGTGACTATAGAGTGACTCCATTGTGACCCTCTAGTGGCTCTATTGTGACACAATAGTGGATCTATTAGGACGCAATAGTGGCTCTACTGTGGCACTAGAATTGTTTCATTGTGACACAAGAATGGCTTTCTTGTGACACTGGAGTGGATGTAGTGTGACACTACAGTGGCAGTATTGTGACACTCTAGTGGTGCTATGGGGACAGTATAGTGGCTCTATTGTGAGCCTAGAGTGGCCCTATTGTGACACAATAATGGCTCTGCTGGGACACTCGGGTGGAACTGTTGTGACACTAGTGATTCCATTATGATACTCTAGTAGTTCAACAGTGATATTAGAGTGGCTCTATTGGGACACTAGTGGCTTAATTGTGACACAACGGTGTTTCTATGATGACAGTAGAGTGGCTCTATTGTTACACTAGTCGCTCTACTGTGACACTAACGTGGTTCTACTGGGACACCATGGTGGCTCTATTGTGTCATAAAGGAGCGGTATTGTGACACCGCATGGGCCCTATTATGACCCTAGCGGCTCTGTTGTGACGCAACAGTGTTTGTCTTTTGACAGTCTAGATGCTCTATTGTTTCAGTGGCGGCACTATTGTGACACAATAGTGGCTGTATTGTGGCAGTATAACAACAGTCTATTTTTTGTACCAGTGGCTCTATTGTGACAGAATATTGGCTCTATTGTGACACCATGCTGGCTTTATTGTGACGTAATATTGGCTCATATGTGACACTAGCGGCTCTATTGTAAAATTACTGTGGCTCGCTTGTGATATTACAGTGTCTATTGTGACCCTATAGCTGCTGTATTGTGACACAATTGTTGCTCAATTGTTACATTGTAGTTGCTCTCTTGTGAGCCTAGAGTGACTCCATTGTGACCCCATAGTGGCTCTATTGTGAGCCTAGAGTGGCTCTATTGTGACACTATAATGGCTCTGCTGGGACACACTAGTGGAACTGTTGCGACACGAGTGACTCTGTTGTGATGCTATAGTGGTTTGACAGTAATATTAAAGTGGCTCTATTACATCACTCTAGGGGCCCCATTGTGACACTCTATGGGCTCTCTTGCGACACTGGTGGCTCAATTGTGTCGCAACGGTGTTTCTGACAGTAGAGTGGCTCTATTGTGACACTAGTCGCTCTATTGTGACACTAACGTGGCTCTATGGTGACACCATGATGCCTCTATTGTGACATAAAGGAGCAGTATTGTGACACCGCATGGGCCCTATTATGACCCTAGCGGCTCTGTTTTGACACAACAGTGTTTCTCTTTTGACAGTCTAGTGGCTCTATTGTTTCAGTGGCGGCACTGTTGTGACACAATAGTGGCTGTATTGTGGCAGTATAATGGCAGTCTTATTGTTACACTAATGGCTCTATTGTGACACTGGAGTTGCTTGATTGTGACACAGGAGTGGCTCTATTGTGACACAATAGAGGATGTACTGTGACCCTAGAGTGGCTCTATGATGGCATGATAGTGGCTCTATGTGGACATGATTTTGCCTGTATTGTGACACCATAGTGGCTGTACTGTGACACCATTGTAGCTGTATTGTGACATTAGAGTGGCTCTATAGTGACAGAAGCGGCACTATTGTGGCACAATGGTGGCTACATTGTAAACCTAGAGTAGCTCTATTGTGACACTAGTGGCTCTCTTGTGACATTAGAGGGGCTCTCTTGCGAGATTACAGTGGCTCACTTGTGACACTACAGCATCTCGATTGTGACACTATAGCTGCTGTATTGTGACACTCTAGTTGCTCTATTGTGACAATTGAGTGACTCTGTGGGGATGGATGAGGCTGACAGCAGGCCTTAATGCCTCTCGGACATGGACTTGAAAGCGATCAGAATTTACCCGTGAGAAAGCCCTGTGAGAAAGCAATGGTATGAACACCTGCAGTCACAGTGAAGGACAGCCAAGAAAATAATCAAGGAAGATGTTTGCACCCGACCAAGAGATGGCCTTGCTGACGAGCATCAAGAATGTGGTGGAGGACTTATAGTGTATAGTTAACTGCTTGTGTAACTTGTTAGGATGTGCTGGGAAAAGTTCTTGTTATGTAGACAGCCTTGGTGTTGTTTGTCACGCAGCCAATAGTAGCATATCACAGTAGCTGGGAAAAAGGGTATAAAGATGTTAGCATAGACGAATAAAGTACTACTTCTTCTTTGTCCTTGGACTACTCGCGTGTCGTGTGTCCGTCTCTACTGCGACAACTGGTGACCCCGACGTGATCCGTGAGCCCGATGTGATAGGACGCGATCGGCGAACCGATGCGATCTTCGGGGTCGGCGCGATCCCTTGGCCGACTTGTTCGGGACTGAACGGGATAAAAGATAAAGGTAATCCAAGGAGCCTGCCAAGAGAGCAGGACGCCTGCTTGAAAAAGTGGGAACCGAGCAGCAGGGCGAGGTGCCGCTGGAGACGGAGCCCAACGTAGCTTGAGAGCAGAGGATTCTGTTTTGGTCGACCGAACTTTGACACCTTGATTAAGGTGAGCCGTTGGGAACAAATTTAATATGGGAAATAATTTATCTAGCCAGGAAAAGACTGTGCTGTCTACATGGAAAGTTTTGTTAAAAAGCACAGGGGCTAGCATAACAGATGATGCATTGAAAAGAATATTGTGGGCAAAATCGCATGATTTTCCAGCAGAGGAGAGTGTTGCTTTTAGTTTA
>JAVTVJ010011785.1:0-31898 GCA_034509425.1 Eopsaltria australis
AGTCTATTTTGGGCTTAATTTTGGGTCATTTTTGGGTCTTTTTTGGGCAATTTCAGGGGCTATTTTGGAGCCATTTTTGAGCCATTTTGGATCATTGTTTTGGGCCATTTTTAGGTCAATTTTGGGGCCATTTTTGAGCCATTTCTGGGTCATTTTTTGGGGCTGTTTTAAAGGCTATTTTTGGTGCAATTTCTGGGTCATTTATTGGGGATGTTTTGCATCATTTTACAGCCAATTTTGGGTCATTTTTGGGCCATTTTAGAGTACTTTAGAACCTTTTGGGTCATTTTGAGCCGTTTTTGGGTCTAGTTTTAGGACTATTTCTGGGTGATTTTCGGAGAGCTTTTGGGCCCGTATTTGGGTCAATTTTTGAGTCATTTTTGGGCGATTTATGGGCCATTTTGGGGTGATTTTTGGGTCATTTTTTGGGCTATTTTGGGCCTATTTTTCAGTGATTTATAGGCGGAATTTTGGGTTATTTCACGGCCCATTTTGGCTCATTTTGGAGGCCATTTTTAGGGCCATTTTGGGGCTATTTTTGGGTCAATTTTGGGCCAATTTTTGGGTTATTTTTGGACCATTTTGGGGGCCTTTTAGGGGCTATTTTTAGGGCCTTTAGGGTCTATTTTTTGGGCAATTTTTGGGCCATTTTGGGTCATTTTTAGGTCATTTCTTGGGGCTATTTCGAGCCTTGTTTGGGGTCATTGCCGGGAAATTTTGGGTCCATTTTATGGCCAATTTTGGAGTCGACATAGAACCATTCTTGGGGCCATTTGGAGCCATTATATGGAACATACTATTTGGGATCATTTTGGGTCATTTTGTGTTTTATCTTTCTATCGTTTTGGAGCCATTTTTGGGTAATTTAGGGCCATTTTTGTGTCATTGGGCACTATTTTGGAGCCATTTTGGGGTGATTTAGGGCTATTTTGGGTAATTTTTGAGCCATTTTAGGCTATTCTGGGCCCTATTTTGGGTCATTTTAAGACCATTTTGAGGCCATTTTCAAACCATTTGGGCCCGCACGAGATCATTTTGGTCATTTTAGGGCCAGTTTGGATCAATTTAAGGGCCATTTTGGGTCATTTTTGGGGGCATTTTGGGGCTATTTTTTGGGCCATTTTGGTCATATATGAGGCTATTTTTTGTCTTTGTTTTGGGCCATTTTTGGTCAATTTTGAGGCCATTTTAGAGTCATTTTTGGGGTGAATTTTTGGTCATTTTATGGCCAGTTTTGTAACCATTTTACGGCCATTTTTGGGTCATTTTTGGATAAATGTTAAGGTCTATTGTGGGGTCATTTTTGGGCCAATTTTTGGGTTAATTTTGGACCATTTCTGGGGCCATTTTTTTGTCAATTTTGCGGCCATTTTTGCGGCCATTTTTGGGTCACTTTTGGGCCAATTTTTGGGTCATTTTTGGACCACTTATGGGGCCATTTTTTGTCAATTTTGGACTATTTTGGGGCCACTTTGGGGTTCATTTTTGGGGCCACCTTCGGAGCCAATTTGGGCCCATTCTTGGGTCTTTTTTTGGTCATTTTCGGGGCCATTTCTGATTCATTTTCGGGGCCATTTCTTGGCCAATTTTGGGGCCATATTCGGGGGCATATCGTTGCCATTTTTTGGGTCATTTATGGGCCCTTCTTGAGTCTTTTTGGGATATTTTTTTGGTCATTTTTGGGCTGTTTTTTGGTCATTTTTAGGGCTATTTTTGGGTCATTTTTGGGCCATTTCTGGGTCATTTTTGGGGCTATTTTTAAGCTTTTTTGTGTCATTTTCAGGTTATTTTTGGAGGTATTTGGGTCTATTTTTGGGCCATTTTTTGTCCAATTTTTACGTCATTTTTGGGTCATTTATGGAGGGATTTTTTGGTCATTTTTTGGTCGTTCATGGGGCCTTTTAGGGGCTATTTTTTGGGCTATTTTTGAGTCATTTTCATGTTATTTTTGCGTCATTTTTTGGTCCATTTTTTGGTCATTTTTTTAGGCCATTTTTGGAGACATTTGGGGCCATTTCTGGGCCATTTTTGGGCCATTTTTCTGTCATTGTTTTGGATCATTTTTAGATCATTTGTGGGCCATTTTGGGGTTTTTTTTGGGGGCTATTTTTTGGTCATTTTTAGGCTATTTTTGGATCATTCTTGGGTCATCTTTGGGTGTGTTTTTGGATGAATTTTTGGGCATGTTTTGGCAATTTTAAAGCTATTTTGGGGTCACTTTTGGGTCCATTTATGGAGTCATTTTTGGAGTCATTTCTGGGCCATTTTCGGGGCCATTTAGGGCCCATATTTGGGTCAAATTCTGATTCATTTTTTGAGTCTATTTTGGGCTTATTTTTGGGTCATTTTTGGGCCATTTTTGGGCTATTTCTTGGTCTTTTTTGCGCCACTATCGGGGCCATTTTTTGTGGCCATTTCAGGGCCATTTTTGGGTCATTTACGGGGGAATTTTTGAGGTCATTTTTGGGTCATTTTTGTGGCCTTTTGGGGGCTTTTTAGGGTCATTTCTGGGTCATTTTTGGGTCATCTTTGGGGCTATTTTTGAGTAATTTTTGGGTCGTTTTTGGGGCGTTTTATGGGCTATTTTTGAGTCATCCTTAGGGCCATTTCTGTGCCTTTTTGGGTCATTTTTTGGGCCATTTCTCCATCATTTTTGGGGACATGTGTGTACATCCGGGCACTGCGGCGGCCATTAGTTCGGACCATTGCGCATGCGCGGAGACATCGGTACTGCGGCGGCCATTCTGGTAGTTCAGGGATTACTGCAGCAATGCGCGAGTACATCCGGGTACTGCGGCGGCCATTTTGGTAATTCAGGGCCTACTGAGCATGCGCGGAGTACATCCGGGTCCTGCGGCGGCCATTTTGGTAGTTAGAGTCTATTTTTGGCTTAATTTTGGGTCATTTTTGGGTCTTTTTTGGGCAATTTCAGGGGCTATTTTGGAGCCATTTTTGAGCCATTTTTGGATCATTGTTTTGGGCCATTTTTAGGTCAAATTTGGGGCCATTTTTGAGCCATTTCTGGGTCATTTTTTGGGGCTGTTTTAAAGGCTATTTTTGGTGCAATTTCTGGGTCATTTATTGGGGATGTTTTGCATCATTTTACAGCCAATTTTGGGTCATTTTTGGGCCATTTTTGGGGCCCTTTTAGGGCCTTTTTTGGGTCATTTTTGAGCCGTTTTGGGTCTAGTTTTAGGACTATTTCTGGGTGATTTTCGGAGAGCTTTTGGGCCCGTATTTGGGTCAATTTTTGAGTCATTTTTGGGCGATTTATGGGCCATTTGGGGTGATTTTTGGGTCATTTTTTGGGCTATTTTGGGCCTATTTTTCAGTGATTTATAGGCGGAATTTTGGGTTATTTTACGGCCCATTTTGGCTCATTTTGGAGGCCATTTTTAGGGCCATTTTGGGGCTATTTTGGGTCAATTTTGGGCCAATTTTTGGGTTATTTTTGGACCATTTGGGGGGCCTTTTAGGGGCTATTTTTAGGGCCTTTTAGGGTCTATTTTTTGGGCAATTTTTGGGCCATTTTGGGTCATTTTTAGGTCATTTCTTGGGGCTATTTCGAGCCTTGTTTGGGGTCATTTATAGGGGAAATTTTAGATCATTTATGGCCAATTTTGAGTCATTTTTAGGGCCATTCTTGGGGCCATTTTTGGGGCCATTTATGGTGCTATTTTGGGATCATTTTGGGTCATTTTTGTGTTTATCTTTCCGTCATTTTTGAGCCATTTTTGGGTAATTTTAGGGCCATTTTTGTGTCATTTAGGGCACTAATTTTGGGCCATTTTGGGGTGATTTTTAGGGCTATTTTTGGGTAATTTTTGAGCCATTTTTGGGGCTATTCTGGGCCTATTTTTGGGTCATTTTTAAGGCCATTTTTAGGCCCATTTTCAGAGCAATTTTGGGCCCACTTTTGAGTCATTTTTTGGTCCATTTTTAGCGGCCAGTTTTGGGTCAATTTGGGGCCATTTTTGGGTCATTTTTAGGCCATTTTGGGGCTATTTTTGGGCCATTTGTCATATATGAGGCTATTTTTGTCGTTGTTTTGGCCATTTTTGTCAATTTGAGCCATTTAGGTCATTTTTGGGTGAATTTTTGGTCATTTTATGGCCAGTTTTGAACCATATTTACGGCCATTTTTGGGTCATTTTTGGATAAATGTTAAGCGTCTATTTTGGGGTCATTTTGGGCCAATTTGGGTTATTTTTGGACCATTTCTGGGCGCCATTTTTTTGTCATTTTGCGGCCATTTGCGGCCATTTTTGGGTCACTTTTGGGCCAATTTTTGGGTCATTTTTGGACCACTTATGGGGCCATTTTTTTGTCAATTTTGGACTATTTTGGGGCCACTTTGGGTTTAATTTTTGGGGCCACCTTCGGAGCCATTTTGGGCCCATTCTTGGGTCTTTTTTTGGTCATTTTCGGGGCCATTTCTGATTCATTTTCGGGGCCATTTCTTGGCCAATTTGGGGCCATATTCGGGGGCATATCGTTGCCATTTTTTGGGTCATTTATGGGCCCTTCTTGAGTCTTTTTTGGGATATTTTTTTTGGTCATTTTTGGGCTGTTTTTTGGTCATTTTAGGGCTATTTTTGGGTCATTTTTGGGCCATTTCTGGGTCATTTTTGGGGCTATTTTTAAGCTTTTTTGTGTCATTTTCAGGTTATTTTTGGAGGTATTTTGGGTCTATTTTTGGGCCATTTTTTGTACAATTTTTACGTCATTTTTGGGTCATTTATGGAGGGATTTTTTGGTCATTTTTTTGTCGTTCATGGGGCCTTTTAGGGGCTATTTTTTGGTCTATTTTTGAGTCATTTTCATGTTATTTTTGCGTCATTTTTTGGTCCATTTTTTGGTCATTTTTTAGGCCATTTTTGGAGACATTTGGGGCCATTTCTGGGCCATTTTTGGCCATTTTTCTGTCATTGTTTTGGATCATTTTTAGATCATTTGTGGGCCATTTTTGGGGTTTTTTGGGGGGCTATTTTTTGGTCATTTTTAGGCTATTTTTGGATCATTCTTGGGTCATCTTTGGGGGTGTTTTTGGATGAATTTTTGGGCATGTTTTGGCAATTTTTAAGCTATTTTGGGGTCACTTTTGGGTCAATTTTTGGAGTCATTTTTGGAGTCATTTCTGGGCCATTTTCGGGGCCATTTAGGGCCCATATTTGGGTCAATTTCTGATTCATTTTTTGAGTCTATTTTGGGCTTATTTTGGGGTCATTTTTGGGCCATTTTTGGGCTATTTCTTGGTCTTTTTTGCGCCACTATCGGGGCCATTTTTGTGGCCATTTCAGGGCCATTTTTGGGTCATTTACGGGGAATTTTTGAGGTCATTTTTGGGTCATTTTTGTGGCCTTTTGGGGGCTTTTTTGGGTCATTTCTGGGTCATTTTTGGGTCATCTTTGGGGCTATTTTTGAGTAATTTTTGGGTCGTTTTTTGGGCCTTTTATGGGCTATTTTTGAGTCATCTTTAGGGCCATTTCTGTGCCTTTTTGTGTCATTTTTGGGGCCATTTCTCCATCATTTTTGGGGACATTTGTGTGTACATCCGGGCACTGCGGCGGCCATTTTGGTAGTTCGGGACCAAGTGCGCATGCGCCGAGTACATCCGGTACCGCGGCATTCTGTAGTTCAGGATTACTGACATGCGTGAGTACATCCGGGTACTGCGGCGGCCATTTTGGTAATTCAGGGCCTACTGAGCATGCGCGGAGTACATCCCGGGTACTGCGGCGGCCATTTTGGTAGTTCGAGTCTATTTGGCTTAATTTTGGGTCATTTTTGGGTCTTTTTTGGGCAATTTCAGGGCTATTTTGGAGCCATTTTTGAGCCATTTTTGGATCATTGTTTTGGGCCATTTAGGTCAATTTTGGGGCCATTTTTGAGCCATTTCTGGTTCATTTTTTGGGGCTTTTTTAAAGGCTATTTTTGGTGCAATTTCTGGGTCATTTATTGGGGATGTTTTGCATCATTTTACAGCCAATTTTGGGTCATTTTTGGGCCATTTTTGGGGCCCTTTTAGGGCCTTTTTTGGGTCATTTTTGAGCCGTTTTTGGGTCTAGTTTTAGGACTATTTCTGGGTGATTTCGGAGAGCTTTTGGGCCCGTATTTGGGTCAATTTTTGAGTCATTTTTGGGCGATTTATGGGCCATTTTGGGGTGATTTTTGGGTCATTTTTTGGGCTTTTTTGGGCCTATTTTTCAGTGATTTATAGGCGGAATTTTGGGTTATTTTACGGCCCATTTTGGCTCATTTTGGAGGCCATTTTTAGGGCCATTTTGGGGCTATTTTTGGGTCAATTTTGGGCCAATTTTTTGGGTTATTTTTGGACCATTTTGGGGGCCTTTTAGGGCTATTTTTAGGGCCTTAGGTCTATTTTTTGGGCAATTTTTGGGCATTTTGGGTCATTAGGTCATTCTTGCGGGCTATTTCGAGCCTTGTTGGGTCATTTTATAGGATTTTTAGAATCATTTTTATGGCCAATTTTTGAGTCTTTTTAGGGCCATTCTTGGGGCCATTTTTGGGGCCATTTATGGTGCTATTTTGGGATCATTTTGGGTCATTTTTGTGTTTTAATCTCCGTCGATTTTTGAGCCATTTTGGGTAATTAGGCCATTTTTGTGTCATTTAGGGCCACTATTTTTGGGCATTTTGGGGTGATTTTAAGGCTATTGGGTAAAATTTTTGAAGCACTTTGGGCTATTCTGGGCCTATTTGGGTCATTTAAGGCCCAATTTTAGGGCATTTCAGAGCCATTGGCCCACTTTGAGTCATTTTTTGGTCATTTTTAGGGCCAGTTTTGGGTCAATTTGGGGCCATTTTTGGGTCATTTTTGAGGCCATTTTGGCGCTATTTTTGGGCCATTTTGGGTCATATATGAGGCTATTTTTGGTCGTTGTTTTGGGCCATTTTTGGTCAATTTTGAGGCCATTTTAGAGTCATTTTTGGGGTGAATTTTTGGTCATTTTATGGCCAGTTTTGTAACCATTTTACGGCCATTTTTGGGTCATTTTTGGATAAAAGTTAAGGTCTATTTTGGGGTCATTTTTTGGCCAATTTTTGGGTTATTTTTGGACCATTTCTGGGGCCATTTTTTTGTCAATTTTGCGGCCATTTTTGCGGCCATTTTTGGGTCACTTTTGGGCCAATTTTTGGGTCATTTTTGGACCACTTATGGGGCCATTTTTTTTTCAATTTTGGACTATTTGTGGCACTTGGGTTCATTTTTGGGGCCACCTTCGGAGCCATTTTGGCCCTGTCTTGGGCTTTTGTTTGTCATTTCGGCGGCCAGGTGTTCTGATTCATTGTCGGGGCCATTTCTTGGCCAATTGTGGGGCCATATTCGGGGGCATATCGTTGCCATTTTTTGGGTCATTTATGGGCCCTTCTTGAGTCTTTTTTGGGATATTTTTTTGGTCATTTTTGGCTGTTTTTTGGTCATTTTTAGGGCTATTTTTGGGTCATTTTTGGGCCATTTCTGGGTCATTTTTGGGGCTATTTTTAAGCTTTTTGGTGTCATTTTCAGGTTATTTTTGGAGGTATTTTGGGTCTATTTTTGGGCCATTTTTTGTCCAATTTTTACGTCATTTTTGGGTCATTTATGGAGGGATTTTTTGGTCATTTTTTGGTCGTTCATGGGGCTTTTTAGGGGCTATTTTTTGGGCTATTTTTGAGTCATTTTCATGTTATTTTTGCGTCATTTTTTTGGTCCATTTTTTGGTCATTTTTTAGGCCATTTTTGGAGACATTTGGGGCCATTTCTGGGCCATTTTTGGGCCATTTTTCTGTCATTGTTTTGGATCATTTTTAGATAATTTGTGGGCCATTTTTGGGGTTTTTTTGGGGGCTATTTTTTTGTCATTTTTAGGCTATTTTTGGATCATTCTTGGGTCATCTTTGGGTGTGTTTTTGGATGAATTTTTGGGCATGTTTTGGCAATTTTTAAGCTATTTTGGGGTCACTTTTGGGTCCATTTATTGAGTCATTTTTGGAGTCATTTCTGGGCCATTTTCGGGGCCATTTAGGGCCCATATTTTGGTCAATTTCTGATTCATTTTTTGAGTCTATTTTGGGCTTATTTTTGGTTCATTTTTGGGCCATTTTTGGGCTATTTCTTGGTCTTTTTTGCGCCACTATCGGGGCATTTTTTGTGGCCATTTCAGGGCCATTTTTGGGTCATTTACGGGGGAATTTTTGAGGTCATTTTTGGGTCATTTTTGTGGCCTTTTGGGGGCTTTTTGGGTCATTTCTGGGTCATTTTTGGGTCATCTTTGGGGCTATTTTTGAGTAATTTTTAGGTCGTTTTTGGGGCCTTTTATGGGCTATTTTTGAGTCATCTTTAGGGCCATTTCTGTGCATTTTTGGGTCATTTTTGGGGCCATTTCTCCATCATTTTTTGGGACATTTGTGTGTACATCCGGGCACTGCGGCGGCCATTTTGGTAGTTCGGGACCAACTGCGAATGCGCGGAGTACATCTGGGTACTGCGGTGGCCATATTTGTAGTTCGGGACCAAGTGCGCATGCGCCAAGTACATCCGGGCTCTGCGGCGGCCATTTTGGTAGTTTCGGATCCTAACTGCGCATGCGCGGAAGTACCCGGGACTGCGGCGGCCAATTTTGGAAGTTCAGACGGCAATTGCGCCATGCGCCGAGTACATCCGGCACTCGGCGGCCATTTTGGTAGTTTCGGTGACCCAATTTGCGCATGCGCCGAGTACATCGGGTACTGCGGCGGCAATTTGGTAGTTCAGGGCTTACTGAGCATGCGCGGAGTAACATCCGGGCACTTCGGCCGGTTCATTTTGGTAGTTCGAGACCAAGTGCGCATGCGCGGAGTACATCCGGGTACTGCGGCAGCGATTTTCGTAGTTCGTGACCAATTGCGCGTGCGCCGAGTACATCCGGGCACTGCGGCGGCCATTTTGGTAGTTCGGGACCAATTGCGCATGCGCCGAGTACATCCGGGTACTGCGGCGGCCATTTTGGTAGTTTGGTACCAAGTGCGCATGCGCCGAGTACATCCGAACACTGCGGCGGCCATTTTGGCGTCTAGAAATGTGCTGCCCATGCGCCGAGTAAATCCGGGCACTGCGGCAGCCATATTGGTAGTTCGGGACCTAATTATTGCGCATGCGCCGAGTACATCGGGCAGCTGGGCGGCCATTTTGGTGGTTCCCGGGACGCAATTGCGCATGCGCGCGAGTACATCCGGAGTACTGCGGCGGCCATTTTGGTAGTTCGGGACCAAGTGCGCATGCGCCGAGTAATCCGGGCACTTGCGTGCGGCCATTTTGATAGTTCGGGACCAAGTGCGCATGCGCCGAGTACATCCGGGCACTGCGGCAGCATATTGGAGTCGGAGGCGTAGTACGCATGTGCGGAGTAATCCGGGGCACTGCGGCGGCCAATTTTTGGTAGTTCGGGACCAGTGCGCATGCGCCGAGTACATCCGGTACTGCGGCGGCCATTTTGGTAGTTCGAGTCTATTTTGGGCTTAATTTTTGGTCTTTTTTGGGTCTTTTTTGGGCAATTTCAGGGGCTATTTTGGAGCCATTTTTGAGCCATTTTTGGATCATTGTTTTGGGCCATTTTTAGGTCAATTTTGGGGCCATTTTTGAGCCATTTCTGGGTCATTTTTTGGGGCTGTTTTTAAAGGCTATTTTTGGTGCAATTTCTGGGTCATTTATTGGGGATGTTTTGCATCATTTTACAGCCAATTTTGGGTCATTTTTGGGCCATTTTTGGGGCCCTTTTAGGGCCTTTTTTGGGTCATTTTTGAGCCGTTTTTGGGTCTAGTTTTAGGACTATTTCTGGGTGATTTTCGGAGAGCTTTTGGCCCGTATTTGGGTCAATTTTTGAGTCATTTTTGGGCGATTTATGGGCCATTTTGGGGTGATTTTTGGGTCATTTTTTGGGCTATTTTGGGCCTATTTTCAGTGATTTATAGGCGGAATTTTGGGTTATTTTACGGCCCATTTTGGCTCATTTTGGAGGCCATTTTTAGGGCCATTTTGGGGCTATTTTTGGGTCAATTTTGGGCCAATTTTTGGGTTATTTTTGGACCATTTTGGGGCCTTTTAGGGGCTATTTTTAGGGCCTTTTAGGGTCTATTTTTTGGGCAATTTTTGGGCCATTTTGGGTCATTTTTAGGTCATTTCTTGGGGCTATTTCGAGCCTTGTTTGGGGTCATTTATAGGGGAAATTTTAGATGATTTTATGGCCAATTTTGAGTCATTTTTAGGGCCATTCTTGGGGCCATTTTTGGGGCCATTTATGGTGCTATTTTGGGATCATTTTGGGTCATTTTTGTGTTTATCTTTCCGTCATTTTTGAGCCATTTTTGGGTAATTTTAGGGCCATTTTTGTGTCATTTAGGGCACTATTTTTGGGCCATTTTGGGTGATTTTTAGGGCTATTTTTGGGTAATTTTTGAGCCATTTTTTGGGCTATTCTGGGCCTATTTTTGGGTCATTTTTAAGGCCATTTTTAGGGCCATTTTCAGAGCCATTTTGGGCCCACTTTTGAGTCATTTTTTGGTCATTTTTAGGGCCAGTTTTGGGTCAATTTGGGGCCATTTTTGGGTCATTTTTGAGGCCATTTTGGGGCTATTTTTGGGCCATTTTGGGTCATATATGAGGCTATTTTTGTTCGTTGTTTTGGGCCATTTTTGGTCAATTTTGAGGCCATTTTAGAGTCATTTTTTGGGTGAATTTTTGGTCATTTTATGGCCAGTTTTGTAACCATTTTACGCGGCGCATTTTTGGTCTTTTTGGATAAATGTTAAGGTCTATTATTGGGGTCATTTTTGGGCCAATTTTTGGGTTATTTTGGACCATTTCTGGGGCCATTTTATATTGTCAATTTGCGCCATTTTTGCGGCGCATTTTTTTGGGTCACTTTTGGCAATTTTTGGGTCATTTTTGGACCATTATTGGGGCCATTTTTTTGTCAATTTTGGAACTATTTGGAGGGGCCACTTTGGGGGTTCATTTTTGGGGCCACCTTCGGAGCCATTGTACTTGGGCCCATTCTTGGGTCTTTTTTTGGTCATTTTCGGGGCCATTTCTGATTCATTTTCGGGGCCATTTCTTGGCCAATTTTGGGGCCATATTCGGGGGCATATCGTTGCCATTTTTTGGGTCATTTATGGGCCCTTCTTGAGTCTTTTTTGGGATATTTTTTTGGTCATTTTTGGGCTGTTTTTTGGTCATTTTTAGGGCTATTTTGGGTCATTTTTGGGCCATTTCTGGGTCATTTTTGGGGCTATTTTTAAGCTTTTTTTTGTCATTTTCAGGTTATTTTTGGAGGTATTTTGGGTCTATTTTTGGGCCATTTTTTGTCCAATTTTTACGTCATTTTTGGGTCATTTATGGAGGGATTTTTTGGTCATTTTTTGGTCGTTCATGGGGCCTTTTAGGGGCTAGTTTTTGGGCTATTTTTGAGTCATTTTCATGTTATTTTTGCGTCATTTTTTGGTCCATTTTTTGGTCATTTTTTAGGCCATTTTTGGAGAGACATTTGGGGCCATTTCTGGGCCATTTTTGGGCCATTTTTCTGTCATTGTTTTGGATCATTTTTAGATCATTTGTGGGCCATTTTTGGGGTTTTTTTTGGGGCTATTTTTTGGTCATTTTTAGGCTATTTTTGGATCATTCTTGGGTCATCTTTGGTTGTGTTTTTGGATGAATTTTTGGGCATGTTTTGGCAATTTTTAAGCTATTTTGGGGTCACTTTTGGGTCCATTTATGGAGTCATTTTTGGAGTCATTTCTGGGCCATTTTCGGGGCCATTTAGGGCCCATATTTGGGTCAATTTCTGATTCATTTTTGAGTCTATTGGCTTATTTTTGGGTCATTTTTGGGCCATTTTTGGGCTATTTCTCGTCTTTTTTGCGCCACTATCGGGGCCATTTTTGTGGCCATTTCAGGTCCATTTTTGGGTCATTTACGGGGGATTTTTTGAGGTCATTTTTGGGTCATTTTTGTGGCCTTTTGGGGGCTTTTTTGGGTCATTTCTGGGTCATTTTTGGGTCATCTTTGGGGCTATTTTTGAGTATTTTTTGGGTCGTTTTTGGGGCCTTTTATGGGCTATTTTTGAGTCATCTTTAGGGCCATTTCTGTGCCTTTTTGGGTCATTTTTGGGGCCATTTCTCCATCATTTTTGGGGACATTGTGGTACATCCCGGGCACTCTGCGGCATTTTGGGATAGTCGGACCAATTGCCATGCCGCCGAGTTACATCCGGCGTACTCGCGGCCATTCTGGTAGTTCAGGGATACTGAGCATGCGCGGAGTACAATCCGGTACTGCGCGGCCATTTTGTAATTCAGGGCCTACTAGCATGCGCGGAGTACATCGGGTCCTGCGCGGCCATTTTGTAGTTCGATCTATTTGGGCTTTAATTTTGGGTCATTTTTGGGTCTTTTTTGGGGCAATTCAGGGGACTATTTTGGAGCGCATTTTTTGAGCCCATTTTTGGATCATTGTTGGCCATTTTTAAGGTCATTTTGCGGCCATTTTTGAGCCATTTTCTGGGTCATTTGTGGGCTGTTTTAAAGGCTATTTTGGTGCAGATTCGGGTCATTTATTGGGGATGTTTTGCATCATTTTACAGCCAATTTTGGGTCATTTTTGGGCCATTTTTGGGGCCCTTTTAGGGCCTTTTTTGGGCCATTTTTGAGCCGTTTTTGGGTCTAGTTTTAGGACTATTTCTGGGTGATTTTCGGAGAGCTTTTGGGCCCGTATTTTGGTCAATTTTTGAGTCATTTTTGGGCGATTTATGGGCCATTTTGGGGTGATTTTTGGGTCATTATTTGGGCTATTTTGGGCCTATTTTTCAGTGATTTATAGGCGGAATTTTGGGTTATTTTACGGCCCATTTTGGCTCATTTTGGAGGCCATTTTTAGGGCCATTTTGGGGCTATTTTTGGGTCAATTTTGGGCCAATTTTTGGGTTATTTTTGGACCATTTTGGGGGCCTTTTAGGGGCTATTTTTAGGGCCTTTTAGCGTCTATTTTTTGGGCAATTTTTGGGCCATTTTGGGTCATTTTTAGGTCATTTCTTGGGGCTATTTCGAGCCTTGTTTGGGGTCATTTATAGGGGAAATTTTAGATCATTTTATGGCCAATTTTGAGTCATTTTAGGGCCATTCTTGGGGCCATTTTTGGGGCCATTTATGGTGCTATTTTGGGATCATTTTGGGTCATTTTTGTGTTTATCTTTCCGTCATTTTTGAGCCATTTTTGGTTAATTTTAGGGCCATTTTTGGGTCATTTAGGGCACTATTTTTGGGCCATTTTGGGGTGATTTTTAGGGCTATTTTTGGGTAATTTTTGAGCCATTTTTGGGGCTATTCTGGGCCTATTTTTGGGTCATTTTTAAGGCCATTTATAGGGCCATTTTCAGAGCCATTTTGGGCCCACTTTTGAGTCATTTTTTGGTCATTTTTAGGGCCAGTTTTGGTTCAATTTGGGGCCATTTTTGGGTCATTTTTGAGGCCATTTTGGGGCTATTTTTGGGCCATTTTGGGTCATATATGAGGCTATTTTTGGTCGTTGTTTTGGGCCATTTTTGGTCAATTTTGAGGCCATTTTAGAGTCATTTTTGGGGTGAATTTTTGGTCATTTTATGGCCAGTTTTGTAACCATTTTACGGCCATTTTTGGGTCATTTTTGGATAAATGTTAAGGTCTATTTTGGGGTCATTTTTGGGCCAATTTTTGGGTTATTTTTGGACCATTTCTGGGGCCATTTTTTTGTCAATTTTGCGGCCATTTTTGCGGCCATTTTTGGGTCACTTTTGGGCCAATTTTTGGGTCATTTTTGGACCACTTATGGGGCCATTTTTTTGTCAATTTTGGACTATTTTGGGGCCACTTTGGGGTTCATTTTTGGGGCCACCTTCGGAGCCATTTTGGGCCCATTCTTGGGTCTTTTTTTGGTCATTTTCGGGGCCATTTCTGATTCATTTTCGGGGCCATTTCTTGGCCAATTTTTGGGCCATATTCGGGGGCATATCGTTGCCATTTTTTGGGTCATTTATGGGCCCTTCTTGAGTCTTTTTTGGGATATTTTTTTGGTCATTTTTGGGCTGTTTTTTGGTCATTTTTAGGGCTATTTTTGGGTCATTTTTGGGCCATTTCTGGTCATTTTTGGGGCTATTTTTAAGCTTTTTTGTGTCATTTTCAGGTTATTTTTGGAGGTATTTTGGGTCTATTTTTGGGCCATTTTTTGTCCAATTTTTACGTCATCTTTGGGTCATTTATGGAGGGATTTTTTGGTCATTTTTTGGTCGTTCATGGGGCCTTTTAGGGGCTATTTTTGGGGCTATTTTTGAGTCATTTTCATGTTATTTTTGCGTCATTTTTTGGTCCATTTTTTGGTCATTTTTAGGCCATTTTTGGAGACATTTGGGGCCATTTCTGGGCCATTTTTGGGCCATTTTTCTGTCATTGTTTTGGATCATTTTTAGATCATTTGTGGGCCATTTTTGGGGTTTTTTTGGGGGCTATTTTTTGGTCATTTTTAGGCTATTTTTGGATCATTCTTGGGTCATCTTTGGGTGTGTTTTTGGATGAAATTTTGGGCATGTTTTGGCAATTTTTAAGCTATTTTGGGGTCACTTTTGGGTCCATTTATGGAGTCATTTTTGGAGTCATTTCTGGGCCATTTTCGGGGCCATTTAGGGCCCATATTTGGGTCAATTTCTGATTCATTTTTGAGTCTATTTTGTGCTTATTTTTGGGTCATTTTTTGGGCATTTTTTGGGCTATTTCTTGGTCTTTTTTGCGCCACTATCGGGGCCATTTTTGTGGCCATTTCAGGGCCATTTTTGGGTCATTTACGGGGGAATTTTTGAGGTCATTTTTGGGTCATTTTTGTGGCCTTTTGGGGGCTTTTTTGGGTCATTTCTGGGTCATTTTTGGGTCATCTTTGGGGCTATTTTTGAGTAATTTTTTGGTCGTTTTTGGGGCCTTTTATTGGCTATTTTAGACATCTGTTAGGGCCATTTCTGTTGCCTTTTTGGCGTCATTTTGGCCATTTCTCCATCATTTTGGGACAATTTGTGTGTACATCCCGGGCACTGCGCGCCATTTTGGTAGTTCGGGACCAAGTGCGCATGCGCCGAGTACATCCGGGCACAGCGGCGGCCATTTCTGTAGTTCGGGACCAAGTGCGCATGAGCGGAGTACATCCGGGCACTGCGGCGGCCATTTTGGTAGTTCGGGACCAAGTGCGCATGCGCCGAGTACATCCGGGTACTGCGGCGGCCATTTTGGTAGTTCGAGTCTATTTTTGGCTTAATTTTGGGTCATTTTTGGGTCTTTTTTGGGCAATTTCAGGGGCTATTGTGGAGCCATTTTTGAGCCATTTTTGGATCATTGTTTTGGGCCATTTTTAGGTCAATTTTGGGGCCATTTTTGAGCCATTTCTGGGTCATTTTTTGGGGCTGTTTTAAAGGCTATTTTTGGTGCAATTTCTGGTCATTTATTGGGGATGTTTTGCATCATTTTACAGCCAATTTTGGGTCATTTTTGGGCCATTTTTGGGGCCCTTTTAGGGCCTTTTTTGGGTCATTTTTGAGCCGTTTTTGGTCTAGTTTTAGGACTATTTCTGGGTGATTTTCGGAGAGCTTTTGGGCCCGTATTTGGGTCAATTTTTGAGTCATTTTTGGGCGATTTATGGGCCATTTTGGGTGATTTTTAGGTCATTTTTGGGCATTTGGGCCTATTTTTCAGTATTATAGGCGGGAATTTGGTTATTTACGGCCCATTTTGGCTCATTTGTGAGGCCATTTTAGGCCATTTTGGGCCTATTTTTGGGTCAATTTGCGCAAATTTTTGGGTTATTTTTGGACCATTTTGGGGGCCTTTTAGGGGCTATTTTTAGGGCCTTTTAGGGTCTATTTTTTGGGCAATTTTTGGGCCATTTTGGTCATTTTTAGGTCATTTCTTGGGGCTATTTCGAGCCTTGTTTGGGGTCATTTATAGGGGAAATTTTAGATCATTTTATGGCCAATTTTGAGTCATTTTTAGGGCCATTCTTGGGGCCATTTTTGGGGCCATTTATGGTGCTATTTTGGGATCATTTTGGGTCATTTTTGTGTTTATATTTCCGTCATTTTTGAGCAATTTTTGGGTAATTTTAGGGCCATTTTTGTGTCATTTAGGGCACTATTTTTGGGCCATTTTGGGGTGATTTTTAGGGCTATTTTTGGGTAATTTTTGAGCCATTTTTTGGGCTATTCTGGGCCTATTTTTGGGTCATTTTTAAGGCCATTTTTAGGGCCATTTTCAGAGCCATTTTGGGCCCACTTTTGAGTCATTTTTTGGTCATTTTTAGGGCCAGTTTTGGGTCAATTTGGGGCCATTTTTGGTCATTTTTGAGGCCATTTTGGGGCTATTTGGGGCCATTTTTGGGTCATTTTTGAGGCCATTTTGGGGCTATTTTTGGGCCATTTTGGGTCATATATGAGGCTATTTTAAGTCATTTTTGGGCTGGTGAAATTTGGTCATTTTATGGCCAGTTTTGTAACCATTTTACCATTTTGGGCATTTTGATAAGTTAAGGTCTATTTGGCATTTTGGGCCATTTTTGGGTATTTTTGACCATTCTGGGCCATTTTTTTTGTCATTTGCCGGCCATTTTTCGCCATTTTTGGTCACTTTTGGGCCAATTTTGGTCATTTTTGGGACCACTATGGGGCCATTTTTTTGTCATTTTTGGACTATTTTGGGGCCACTTTTGGGTTCATTTTTGGGGCCACCTTCGGAGCCATTTTGGGCCCATTCTTGGGTCTTTTTTTGGTCATTTTCGGGGCCATTTCTGATTCATTTTCGGGGCCATTTCTTGGCCAATTTTTGGGCCATATTCGGGGGCATATCGTTGCCATTTTTTGGGTCATTTATGGGCCCTTCTTGAGTCTTTTTTGGGATATTTTTTTTGGTCATTTTTGGGCTGTTTTTTGGTCATTTTTAGGGCTATTTTTGGGTCATTTTGGGCCATTTCTGGGTCATTTTTGGGGCTATTTTTAAGCTTTTTTGTGTCATTTTCAGGTTATTTTTGGAGGTATTTTGGGTCTATTTTTGGGCCATTTTGTGTCCAATTTTTACGTCATTTTTGGGTCATTTATGGAGGGATTTTTTGGTCATTTTTTGGTCGTTCATGGGGCCTTTTAGGGGCTATTTTTTGGGCTATTTTTGAGTCATTGTCATGTTATTTTTGCGTCATTTTTTGGTCCATTTTTTGGTCATTTTTTAGGCCATTTTTGGAGACATTTGGGGCCATTTCTGGCCATTTTTGGGCCATTTTTCTGTCATTGTTTTGGATCATTTTTAGATCATTTGTGGGCCATTTTTGGGGTTTTTTTGGGGGCTATTTTTTGGTCATTTTTAGGCTATTTTTGGATCATTCTTGGGTCATCTTTGGGTGTGGTTTTGGATGAATTTTTGGGCATGTTTTGGCAATTTTTAAGCTATTTTGGGGTCACTTTTGGGTCCATTTATGGAGTCATTTTGGGAGTCATTTCTGGGCCATTTTCGGGGCCATTTAGGGCCCATATTTGGGTCAATTTCTGATTCATTTTTTGAGTCTATTTTGGGCTTATTTTTGGGTCATTTTTGGGCCATTTTTGGGCTATTTCTTGGTCTTTTTTGCGCCACTATCGGGGCCATTTTTGTGGCCATTTCAGGGCCATTTTTGGGTCATTTACGGGGGACTTTTTGAGGTCATTTGTGGGTCATTTTTGTGGCCTTTTGGGGGCTTTTTTGGGTCATTTCTGGGTCATTTTTGGGTCATCTTTGGGGCTATTTTTGAGTAATTTTTGGGTCGTTTTTGGGGCCTTTATGGGCTATTTTTGAGTCATCTTTATGGCCATTTCTGTGCCTTTTTTGGTCATTTTGGGGCCATTCTCCATCATTTTTGGGAATTGTGTTAATCCGGGCACTGCGGCGCCATTGTAGTTCGGACATTGCGCAATGCGCCGAGTACTCCGGGACACTGCGCGGCCATTTGATAGTTCGGGAACCAACGTGCGCATCGCCGAGTACATCCGGGCACTGCGGCGGCCATTTTGGTAGTTCCGGACAAACAGCGCATGCGCCGAAGTACATCCGGGCACTGCGGCGGCCATTTTGGTAGTTCGGGACCAAGGGCGCATGCGCCGAGTACATCCGGGCACTGCGGCGGCCATTTTGGTAGTTCAGGGCTTACTGAGCATGCGCGGAGTACATCCGGGTACTGCGGCGGCCATTTCTGTAGTTCGGGACAAGTGCGCATGCGCCGAGTACATCCGGGTACTGCGGCGGCCATTTTGGTAGTTCGGGACCAAGTGCGCATGCACGGAGTACATCCGGGCACGCGCGGCCATTTGGTAGTCGGAACCAGTGCGCATGCGCGAGTACATCCGGCACTGCGCGCAGTTTGGTAGTTCAGGGCTTACTGAGCATGCGCCGGAGTACATCCGGTACTGCGGCGGCCATTTGGTAGTTCGGGACCAGTGCGCATGCGCGAGTACATCCGGGTACTGCGGCGGCCATTTGGAGTTCGGGACCAAGCGCATGATAGCGCCGAGTACATCCGGGCATGCGGCGGCCATTTTGGTAGTTCGGACCAATGTGCGCTGCCGATACATCCGGGGCACTGCGGAGCCATATGCGAAGTCGAGGCGTAGTACGCATGTGCGGAGTACATCCGGGTACTGCGGCGGCCATTTGAAAGTTCGGGACCAACGTGCGCCATGCCGCCGAAGTACATCCGGGTCCTGCGGCGGCCATTTTGGTAGTTCGAGTCTATTTTGGGCTTAATTTTGGTTCATTTTTGGGTCTTTTTTGGGCTATTTCAGGGGCTATTTTGGAGCCATTTTTGAGCCATTTTTGGATCATTGTTTTGGGCCATTTTTAGGTCAATTTTGGGGCCATTTTTGAGCCATTTCTGGGTCATTTTTTGGGGCTGTTTTAAAGGCTATTTTTGGTGCAATTTCTGGGTCATTTATTGGGGATGTTTTGCATCATTTTACAGCCAATTTTGGGTCATTTTTGGGCCATTTTTGGGGCCCTTTTAGGGCCTTTTTTGGGTCATTTTTGAGCCGTTTTTGGGTCTAGTTTTAGGACTATTTCTGGGTGATTTTCGGAGAGCTTTTGGGCCCGTATTTGGGTCAATTTTTGAGTCATTTTTGGGCGATTTATGGGCCATTTTGGGGTGATTTTTGGGTCATTTTTTGGGCTATTTTGGGCCTATTTTTCAGTGATTTATAGGCGGAATTTTGGGTTATTTTACGGCCCATTTTGGCTCATTTTGGAGGCCATTTTTAGGGCCATTTTGGGGCTATTTTTGGGTCAATTTTGGGCCAATTTTTTGGTTATTTTTTGGACCATTTTGGGGGCCTTTAGGGGCTATTTTTAGGGCCTTTTAGGGTCTATTTTTTGGGCAATTTTTGGGCCATTTTGGGTCATTTTTAGGTCATTTCTTTGGGCTATTTCTAGCCTTGTTTGGGGTCATTTATAGGGGAAATTTTAGATCATTTTATGGCCAATTTTGAGTCATTTTTAGGGCCATTCTTGGGGCCATTTTTGGGGCCATTTATGGTGCTATTTTGGGATCATTTTTGGTCATTTTTGTGTTTATCTTTCCGTCATTTTTTAGCCATTTTTGGGTAATTTTGGGCATTTTTGTGTATTTAGGGCACTAATTTTTGGCATTTTGGTGATTTTTAGGCTATTTTTTGGGGTAATTTTTGAGCCATTTGGGCTATTCTGGGCTATTTTTTGGGTCATTTTTAAGGCATTTTTAGGCATTTCAGAGCCATTTGGCACTTTGAAGTCATTTTTGTCATTTTAGGGCATTTTGGTCAATTGGGCATTTTTGGTCATTTTGAGGCCAGTTTTGGGGCTATTTTGGTGCATTTTGGGTCAATATAGGCTATTTTTGGTCGTTGTTTTGCATTTTTGTATTTTGAGGCATTTTAGACGTCATTTTTGGGGTGAATTTTGGTCATTTATGCAGTTTTGTAACCATTTCGGCATTTTGGGTCATTTTTGGATAAATGTTAAGGTCTATTTTGGGGTCATTTTGGGCCAATTTTTGGGTTATTTTTGGACCATTTCTGGGGCCATTTTTTTGTCAATTTTGCGGCCATTTTTGCGGCCATTTTTGGGTCACTTTTGGGCCAATTTTTGGGTCATTTTTGGACCACATATGGGGCCATTTTTTGTCAATTTTGGACTATTTTGGGGCCACTTTGGGGTTCATTTTTGGGGCCACCTTCGGAGCCATTTTGGGCCCATTCTTGGGTCTTTTTTTGGTCATTTTCGGGGCCATTTCTGATTCATTTTCGGGGCCAGTTCTTGGCCATTTTGGGCCATATTCGGGGGCATATCGTTGCTATTTTTTGGGTCATTTAATGCCTTCTTGGAGTCTTTTTTGGGATATTTTTTGGGTCATTTTTGGGCTGTTTTTTGGTCATTTTTAGGGCTATTTTTGGGTCATTTTTGGGCCATTTCTGGGTCATTTTGGGGGCTATTTTTAAGCTTTTTTGTGTCATTTTCAGGTTATTTTTGGAGGTATTTTGGGTCTATTTTTGGGCCATTTTTTGTCCAATTTTTACGTCATTTTGGGTCATTTATGGAGGGATTTTTTGGTCATTTTTTGGTCGTTCATGGGGCCTTTTAGGGGCTATTTTTTGGGCTATTTTTGAGTCATTTTCATGTTATTTTTGCGTCATTTTTTTGGTCCATTTTTTGGTCATTTTTTAGGCCATTTTTGGAGACATTTGGGGCCATTTCTGGGCCATTTTTGGGCCATTTTTCTGTCATTGTTTTGGATCATTTTTAGATCATTTGTGGGCCATTTTTGGGGTTTTTGTGGGGGCTATTTTTTGGTCATTTTTAGGCTATTTTTGGATCATTCTTGGGTCATCTTTGGGTGTGTTTTTGGATGAATTTTTTGGCATGTTTTGGCAATTTTTAAGCTATTTTGGGGTCACTTTTGGGTCCATTTATGGAGTCATTTTTGGAGTCATTTCTGGGCCATTTTCGGGGCCATTTAGGGCCCATATTTGGGTCAATTTCTGATTCATTTTTTGAGTCTATTTGGGCTTATTTTTGGGTCATTTTTGGGCCATTTTTGGGCTATTTCTTGGTCTTTTTTGCGCCACTATCGGGGCCATTTTTGTGGCCATTTCAGGGCCTTTTTTTGGTCATTTACGGGGGAATTTTTGAGGTCATTTTTGGGTCATTTTTGTGGCCTTTTGGGGGCTTTTTTGGGTCATTTCTGGGTCATTTTTGGGTCATCTTTGGGGCTATTTTTTGAGTAATTTTTGGGTCGTTTTTGGGGCCTTTTATGGGCTATTTTTGAGTCATCTTTAGGGCCATTTCTGTGCCTTTTTGGGTCATTTTTGGGGCCATTTCTCCATCAATTTTTGGGACATTTGTGTGTACATCCGGGCACTGCGGCGGCCATTTTGGTAGTCGGGACAAGTGCGCATGCGCCGAGTACATCCGGGCACTGCGGGCGCCATTTTGGTAGTTCGGACCAAGTGCGCATGCGCGATAATCGGCATTGCGGCGGCCAGTTTTGGTAGTCGGGACCAACTTGCGCATGCCGGAGTACATTGGGCACTGCGGCGCATTTTGGAAGTTCGGGACAATTGCGCATCGCCGAGTACATCCGGCATGCGGCGGCCCCAAAATTTTTGGAGAAAAAGTTTTCCGGGACCAAGTGCGCATGCGCGGAGTACATCCGGGCATGGCGGCGGCCATTTTGGAAGTTCGGGACCAAGTGCGCATGCGCCGAGTACATCCAAGCACTGCGGCGGCCATTTTGGTAGTTCGGGACCAAGTGCGCATGCGCCGAGTACATCCGGTCACTGCGGCGGCCATTTTGGTAGTTCGGGACCAACTGCGCATGCGCGGATACATCCGGGTACTGCGGCGGCAATCTTAGTAGTTCGGGACCAAGTGCGCATGCGCCGAGTACATCCGGGCACTGCGGCGGCCATTTTGGTAGTTCGGGACCAAGTGCGCATGCGCCGAGTAATCGGGCACTGCGGCGCATTTGGTGGTTGGGACCAATTGCGGATAGCGCGAGTACATCGGGCACTGCGTGCGGCCATTTTGGTAGTTAGGGCTTACTAGCATGCGCGGAGTACATCCGGGCATTCGGCGGCATTTTGGTAGTTGAGTCTATTTGGGCTTAATTTGGGTCATTTGGGTTTTTTGGGATGTTCAGGGGCTATTTGGAGCTTTTTGAGCATTTTGATCATTGTTGGGCCATTTTAGGTCAATTTTGGGGCCATTTTTGAGCCATTTCTGTGTCATTTTTTGGGGCTGTTTTAAAGGCTATTTTTGGTGCAATTTCTGGGTCATTTATTTGGGATGTTTTGCATCATTTTACAGCAAATTTTGGGTCATTTTTGGGCCATTTTTGGGGCCCTTTTAGGGCCTTTTTTGGGTCATTTTTGAGCCGTTTTTGTGTCTAGTTTTAGGACTATTTCTGGTTGATTTTCGGAGAGCTTTTGGGCCCGTATTTGGGTCAATTTTTGAGTCATTTTTGGGCGATTTATGGGCCATTTTGGGGTGATTTTTGGGTCATTTTTTTGGCTATTTTGGGCCTATTTTTCAGTGATTTATAGGCGGAATTTTGGGTTATTTTACGGCCCATTTTGGCTCATTTTGGAGGCCATTTTTAGGGCCATTTTGGGGCTATTTTTGGGTCAATTTTGGGCCAATTTTTGGGTTATTTTTGGACCATTTTGGGGGCCTTTTAGGGGCTATGTTTAGGGCCTTTTAGGGTCTATTTTTTGGGCAATTTTTGGGCCATTTTGGGTCATTTTTAGGTCATTTCTTGGGGCTATTTCGAGCCTTGTTTGGGGTCATTTATAGGGGAAATTTTAGATCATTTTATGGCCAATTTTGAGTCATTTTTAGGGCCATTCTTGGGGCCATTTTTGGGGCCATTTATGGTGCTATTTTGGGATCATTTTGGGTCATTTTTGTGTTTATCTTTCCGTCATTTTTGAGCCATTTTTGGGTAATTTTAGGGCCATTTTTGTGTCATTTAGGGCACTATTTTTGGGCCATTTTGGGGTGATTTTTAGGGCTATTTTTGGGTAATTTTTGAGCCATTTTTGGGGCTATTCTGGGCCTATTTTTGGGTCATTTTTAAGGCCATTTTTAGGGCCATTTTCAGAGCCATTTTGGGCCCACTTTTGAGTCATTTTTTGGTCATTTTTAGGGCCAGTTTTGGTCAATTTGGGGCCATTTTTGGGTCATTTTTGAGGCCATTTTGGGGCTATTTTTGGGCCATTTTGGGTCATATATGAGGCTATTTTGTGTCGTTGTTTTGGGCCATTTTTGGTCAATTTTGAGGCCATTTTAGAGTCATTTTTGGGGTGAATTTTTGGTCATTTTATGGCCAGTTTTGTAACCATTTTTACGGCCATTTTTGGGTCATTTTTGGATAAATGTTAAGGTCTATTTTGGGGTCATTTTTGGGCCAATTTTTGGGTTATTTTTGGACCATTTCTGGGGCCATTTTTTTGTCAATTTTGCGGCCATTTTTGCGGCCATTTTTGGGTCACTTTTGGGCCAATTTTTGGGTCATTTTTGGACCACTTATGGGGCCATTTTTTTGTCAATTTTGGACTATTTTGGGGCCACTTTGGGGTTCATTTTTGGGGCCACCTTCGAAGCCATTTTGGGCCCATTCTTGGGTCTTTTTTTGGTCATTTTCGGGGCCATTTCTGATTCATTTTCGGGGCCATTTCTTGGCCAATTTTGGGGCCATATTCGGGGGCATATCGTTGCCATTTTTTGGGTCATTTATGGGCCCTTCTTGAGTCTTTTTGGGGATATTTTTTTGGTCATTTTGGGCTGTTTTTTGGTCATTTTTAGGGCTATTTTTGGGTCATTTTTGGGCCATTTCTGGGTCATTTTTGGGGCTATTTTTAAGCTTTTTTGTGTCATTTTCAGGTTATTTTTGGAGGTATTTTGGGTCTATTTTTGGGCCATTTTTTTGTCCAATTTTTACGTCATTTTTGGGTCATTTATGGAGGGATTTTTTGGTCATTTTTTGGTCGTTCATGGGGCCTTTTAGGGGCTATTTTTTGGGGCTATTTTTGAGTCATTTTCATGTTATTTTTGCGTCATTTTTTGGTCCATTTTTTGGTCATTTTTTAGGCCATTTTTGGAGACATTTGGGGCCATTTCTGGGCCATTTTTGGGCCATTTTTCTGTCATTGTTTTGGATCATTTTTAGATCATTTGTGGGCCATTTTTGGTTTTTTTTTGGGGGCTATTTTTTGGTCATTTTTAGGCTATTTTTGGATCATTCTTGGGTCATCTTTGGGTGTGTTTTTGGATGAATTTTTGGGCGTGTTTTGGCAATTTTTAAGCTATTTTGGGATCACTTTTGGGTCCATTTATGGAGTCATTTTTGGAGTCATTTCTGGGCCATTTTCGGGGCCATTTAGGGCCCATATTTGGGTCAATTTCTGATTCATTTTTTGAGTCTATTTTGGGCTTATTTTTGGGTCATTTTTGGGCCATTTTGGGCTATTTCTTGGTCTTTTTTGCGCCACTATCGGGGCCATTTTTTGTGGCCATTTCAGGGCCATTTTTGGGTCATTTACGGGGGAATTTTTGAGGTCATTTTTGGGTCATTTTTGTGGCCTTTTGGGGGCTTTTTTGGGTCATTTCTGGGTCATTTTTGGGTCATCTTTGGGGCTATTTTTGAGTAATTTTTGGGTCGTGTTTTGGGCCTTTTATGGGCTATTTTTGAGTCATCTTTAGGGCCATTTCTGTGCCTTTTTGGGTCATTTTTGGGGCCATTTTTCCATCATTTTTGGGGACATTTGTGTGTACATCCGGGCACTGCGGCGGCCATTTTGGTAGTTCGGGACCAATTGCGCATGCGCCGAGTACATCCGGGTACTGCGGCGGCCATTCTGGTAGTTCAGGGATTACTGAGCATGCGCGGAGTACATCCGGGTACTGCGGCGGCCATTTTGGTAATTCAGGGCCTACTGAGCATTCGCGGAGTACATCCGGGTACTGCGGCGGCCATTTTGGTAGTTCGAGTCTATTTTGGGCTTAATTTTGGGTCATTTTTGGGTCTTTTTTGGGCAATTTCAGGGGCTATTTTGGAGCCATTTTTGAGCCATTTTTGGATCATTGTTTTGGGCCATTTTTAGATCAATTTTGGGGCCATTTTTGAGCCATTTCTGGGTCATTTTTTTGGGGCTGTTTTAAAGGCTATTTTTGGTGCAATTTCTGGGTCATTTATTGGGGATGTTTTGCATCATTTTACAGCCAATTTTGGGTCATTTTTGGGCCCATTTTTGGGCCCTTTTAGGCGCCTTTTTTTGCGTCATTTTTGAAGCCGTTTGGGTCTAGTTCTTAGGATATTTCTGCGGTGATTTTCGCGAGAGCTTGGGCCCGTATTTGGGTCAATTTTGAGTCATTTTTGGGCCGATTTGATGGGCCCATTTTGGGGTGCTTTTTGGGTCATTTTTTGGGCTATTTTGGGCCTATTTTTCAGTGATTTATAGGCGGAATTTTGGGTTATTTTACGGCCCATTTGGCTCATTTTGGAGGCCATTTTTAGGGCCATTTTGGGGCTATTTTTGGGTCAATTTTGGGCCAATTTTTGGGTTATTTTTGGACCATTTTGGGGGCCTTTTAGGGGCTATTTTTAGGGCCTTTTAGGGTCTATTTTTTGGGCAATTTTTGGGCCATTTTGGTCATTTTTAGGTCATTTCTTGGGGCTATTTCGAGCCTTGTTTGGGGTCATTTATAGGGGAAATTTTAGATCATTTTATGGCCAATTTTGAGTCATTTTTAGGGCCATTCTTGGGGCCATTTTTGGGTCAATTTATGTTCCTATTTTGGGATCATTTATGGCGTCATTTTTGTGTTTATTCTTTCGTCATTTTTGAGCCATTTTGCGGGTAATTTTAGGCCATTTTTGTTCATTTTAGGGCACTATTTTTGGGCCATTTTGGGGTGATTTTTTAGGGCTATTTTTGGGTGGTAATTTTTGAGCATTTTGGGCCTATTCTGGGGGCGACCTTATTTTTGCGGTCATTTTTAAGGCCATTTTAGGGCCATTTTCAGAGCCATTGGGCCCACTTTGAGTCATTTTTCTGCGTCATTTTTTAGGGCGTTTTGGGTCAATTTGGGGCCATTTTTGGGTCATTTTTGAGGCCATTTATGGGGCTATTTTTGGGCCATTTTGGTGTCATATATGAGGCCTTATTTCCTTTGGTCGTTGTTTTGGGCCATTTTTGGTCAATTTTGAGGCCATTTTAGAGTCATTTTTGGGGTGAATTTTTGGTCATTTTATGGCCAGTTTTGTAACCATTTTACGGCCATTTTTGGGTCATTTTTGGATAAATGTTAAGGTCTATTTTGGGGTCAGTTTTGGGCCAATTTTTGGGTTATTTTTGGACCATTTCTGGGGCCATTTTTTTTTCAATTTTGCGGCCTTTTTTGCGGCCATTTTTGGGTCACTTTTGGGCCAATTTTTGGGTCATTTTTGGACCACTTATGGGGCCATTTTTTTGTCAATTTTGGACTATTTTGGGGCCACTTTGGGGTTCATTTTTGGGGCCACCTTCGGAGCCATTTTGGGCCCATTCTTGGGTCTTTTTTGGGTCATTTTCGGGGCCATTTCTGATTCATTTTCGGGGCCATTTTTTGGCCAATTTTGGGGCCATATTCGGGGGCATATCGTTGCCATTTTTTGGGTCATTTATGGGCCCTTCTTGAGTCTTTTTTGGGATATTTTTTTGGTCATTTTTGGGCTGTTTTTGGTCATGTTTAGGGCCTATTTTTGGTGTCATTTTTGGGCCATTTCCTGGGTCATTTTTGGCGGCTAATTTTTAAGCTTTTTTGTGTCATTTTCAGGTTATTTTTGGAGGTAGGTATTTTGGTCTATTTGGCCATTTTTTGTCCAATTTTTACGTCATTTTTGGGTTCATTTGGGGATTTTTTTGGTCATTTTTTGCGGTCGTTCATGGGCCTGTTAGGGGCTATTTTTTTGGGCTATTTTTGGCTCTTTCATGTTATTTTGCCGTCATTTTTGCCGTCCATTTTTGGTCATTTTTAGGGCCATTTTTGAGACATTTGGCCATTTTCTGGGCCATTTTATGGGCATTTTTCTTGTCATGTTTTGGATCCATTTTTAGATCATTTGTGCGGCCATTTTGGGGTTTTTTTGGGGGCTATTTTTGCGTCATTTTTAGGCCTATTTTTGGCATCATTCTTGGGTCTATCTATTGGGTGTGTTTTGGATGAATTTTTGGGCATGTTTTGGCAATTTTTAAGCTATTTTGTGGTCACTTTTGGGTCCATTTATGGAGTCATTTTTGGAGTCATTTCTGGGCCATTTTCGGGGCCATTTATGGCCCATATTTGGGTCAATTTCTGATTCATTTTTTGAGTCTATTTTGGGCTTATTTTTGGGTCATTTTTGGGCCATTTTTGGGCTATTTCTTGGTCGTTTTTGCGCCACTATCGGGGCCATTTTTGTGGCCATTTCAGGGCCATTTTTGGGTCATTTACGGGGGAATTTTTGAGGTCATTTTTGGGTCATTTTTGTGGCCTTTTGGGGGCTTTTTTGGGTCATTTCTGGGTCATTTTTGGGTCATCTTTGGGGCTATTTTTGAGTAATTTTTGGGTCGTTGTTGGGGCCTTTTATGGGCTATTTTTGAGTCATCTTTAGGGCCATTTCTGTGCCTTTTTGGGTCATTTTTGGGGCCATTTCTCCATCATTTTTGGGAACATTTGTGTGTACATCCGGGCACTGCGGCGGCCATTTTGGTAGTTCGGGACAATTGCGCATGCGCCGAGTACATCCAGGCACTGCGGCGGCCATTTTGGTCGTTCAGCATTTACTGAGCATGCGTGGAGTACATCCAAGTACTGCGGCGGCCATTTTAGTATTTCAGGGCCTACTGAGCATGCGCGGAGTACATCCGGGTCCTGCGGCGGCCATTTTGGTAGTTCGAGTCTATTTTGGGCTTAATTTTGGGTCATTTTTGGGTCTTTTTTGGGCAATTTCAGGGGCTATTTTGGAGCCATTTTTGAGCCATTTTGGATCATTGTTTTGGGCCATTTTTAGGTCAATTTTGGGGCCATTTTTGAGCCATTTCTGGGTCATTTTTTGGGGCTGTTTTAAAGGCTATTTTTGGTGCAATTTCTGGGTCATTTATTGGGGATGTTTTGCATCATTTTACAGCCAATTTTGGGTCATTTTTGGGCCATTTTTGGGGCCCTTTTAGGGCCTTTTTTGGGTCATTTTTGAGCCGTTTTTGGGTCTAGTTTTAGGACTATTTCTGGGTGATTTTCGGAGAGCTTTTGGGCCCGTATTTGGGTCAATTTTTGAGTCATTTTTGGGCGATTTATGGGCCATTTTGGGGTGATTTTTGGGTCATTTTTTGGGCTATTTTGGGCCTATTTTTCAGTGATTTATAGGCGGAATTTTGGGTTATTTTACGGCCCATTTTGGCTCATTTTGGAGGCCATTTTTAGGGCCATTTTGGGGCTATTTTTGGGTCAATTTTGGGCCAATTTTTGGGTTATTTTTGGACCATTTTGGGGGCCTTTTAGGGGCTATTTTTAGGGCCTTTTAGGGTCTATTTTTTGGGCAATTTTTGGGCCATTTTGGGTCATTTTTAGGTCATTTCTTGGGGCTATTTCGAGCCTTGTTTGGGGTCATTTATAGGGGAAATTTTAGATCATTTTATGGCCAATTTTGAGTCATTTTTAGGGCCATTCTTGGGCCCATTTTTGGGGCCATTTATGGTGCTATTTTGGGATCATTTTGGGTCATTTTTGTGTTTATCTTTCCGTCATTTTTGAGCCATTTTTGGGTAATTTTAGGGCCATTTTTGTGTCATTTAGGGCACTATTTTTGGGCCATTTTGGGGTGATTTTTAGGGCTATTTTTTGGTAATTTTTGAGCCATTTTTGGGGCTATTCTGGGCCTATTTTTGGGTCATTTTTAAGGCCATTTTAAGGGCCATTTTCAGAGCCATTTTGGGCCCACTTTTGAGTCATTTTTTGGTCATTTTTAGGGCCAGTTTTGGGTCAATTTTGGGCCATTTTTGGGTCATTTCTTGACGGCCATTTTGGGGCTATTTTTTGGCCATTTTAGGGTCATTATATGAGGCTATTTTTTATGTCGTTGTTTTGGGCCATTTTTCCGTCAATTTGAGGCCCACACCACCCCATTTTAGAGTCATTTGGCGGCTGAATTTATGGTCCATTTATGGCCAGTTTTTGTAACCCATTTTACGCGCCATTTTTGCGCGTCATTTTTGCGATAAATGTAAGGTCTAATTTTGCGCCGTCATTTTTGGGCCAATTTTTGGCGTTATTTTTGGACCATTTCTGCGCCAATTTTTTTGTCAATTTTTGCCGGCCATTTTTGACGCGCCATTTTTGTCACTTTTGCGGCCAATTTTTGGGTCATTTTTGGACCACTTATGCCGGCGCCATTTTTTTGTCCAATTTTGGACTATTTTGGTGGCCACTTTGGGGTTCATTTTTCGGGCCACCTTCCGAGCCATTTTGGGCCCATTCTTGGGTCTTTTTTTGGTCATTTTCGGGGCCATTTCTGATTCATTTTCGGGGCCATTTCTTGGCCAATTTTGGGGCAATATTCGGGGGCATATCGTTGCCATTTTTTGGGTCATTTATGGGCCCTTCTTGAGTCTTTTTTTGGATATTTTTTTGGTCATTTTTGGGCTGTTTTTTGGTCATTTTTAGGGCTATTTTTGGGTCATTTTTGGGCCATTTCTGGGTCATTTTTGGGGCTATTTTTAAGCTTTTTTGTGTCATTTTAAGGTTATTTTTGGAGGTATTTTGGTTCTATTTTTGGGCCATTTTTTGTCCAATTTTTACGTCATTTTTGGGTCATTTATGGAGGGATTTTTTGGTCATTTTTTGGTCGTTCATGGGGCCTTTTAAGGGGCTATTTTTTGGGCTATTTTTGAGTCATTTTCATGTTATTTTTGCGTCATTTTTTGGTCCATTTTTTGGTCATTTTTTAGGCCATTTTTGGAGACATTTGGGGCCATTTCTGGGCCATTTTTGGGCCATTTTTCTGTCATTGTTTTGGATCATTTTTAGATCATTTGTGGCCATTTTTGGGGTTTTTTTGGGGGCTATTTTTTGGTCATTTTTAGGCTATTTTTGGATCATTCTTGGGTCATCTATGGGTGTGTTTTTGGATGAATTTTTGGGCATGTTTTGGCAATTTTTAAGCTATTTTGGGGTCACTTTTGGGTCCATTTATGGAGTCATTTTTGGAGTCATTTCTGGGCCATTTTCGGGGCCATTTAGGGCCCATATTTGGGTCAATTTCTGATTCATTTTTTTGAGTCTATTTTGGGCTTATTTTTGGGTCATTTTTGGGCCATTTTTGGGCTATTTCTTGGTCTTTTTTGCGCCACTATCGGGGCCATTTTTGTGGCCATTTCAGGGCCATTTTTGGGTCATTTACGGGGAATTTTTGAGGTCATTTTTGGGTCATTTTTGTGGCCTTTTGGGGGCTTTTTTGGGTCATTTCTGGGTCATTTTTGGGTCATCTTTGGGGCTATTTTTGAGTAATTTTTGGGTCGTTTTTTGGGGCCTTTTATGGGCTATTTTTGAGTCATCTTTAGGGCCATTTCTGTGCCTTTTTGGGTCATTTTGGGGGCCATTTCTCCATCATTTTTGGGGACATTTGTGTGTACATCCGGGCACTGCGGCGGCCATTTTGGTAGTTCGGGACCAATTGCGCATGCGCCGAGTACATCCGGGCACTGCGGCGGCCATTTTGGTAGTTCGGGACCAAGTGCGCATGCGCCGAGTACATCCGGGCACTGCGGCAGCCATATTGGAGTCCGGAGGCGTAGTACGCATGTGCGGAGTACATCCGGCACTGCGGCGGCCATTTTGTAGTTCGGGACCAAGTGCGCATGCGCCGAGTACATCCGGGCACTTCGGCGGCCATTTTGGTAGTTCGGGACCAAGTGCGCATGCGCCGAGTACATCCGGGCACTGCGGCCGCCATTATGGTAGTTCGGGACCAAGTGCGCATGCGCCGAGTACATCCGGGCACTGCGGCGGCCATCCTTGTAGTTCGGGACAAAGTGCGCGTGCGCCGAGTACATCCGGGTACTGTGGCGGCCATTTTGGTAGTTCAGGGCTCACTGAGCATGCGCGGAGTACATCCGGGTACTGCGGTGGCCATTCTGGTAGTTCGGGACCAAGTGCGCATGCGTCGGAGTACATCCGGGCACTGCGGCGGCCTTTTTTGTAGTTCGGGACCAATTGCGCATGCGCCGAGTACATCCGGGCACTGCGGCGGCCATTTTGGTAGTTCGGGACCAAGTGCGCATGCGCCGAGTACATCCGGGCACTGCGGCGGCCATTTTGGTAGTTCGGGACCAAGTGCGCATGCGCCGAGTACCTCCAGGTCCTGCGGCGGACATTTTGGTAACTCAGGGCCTACTGAGCTTGCGCCGAGTACATCCGGGTCCTGCGGCGGCCATTTCGGTAGTTCGGGACCAAGTGCGCATGCGCCGAGTACATCCGGGCACTGCGGCGGCCATTTTGGTAGTTCGGGACCATTTGCGCATGCGCCGAGTACATCCGGGCACAGCGGCGGCCATTTTGGTAGTTCGGGACCAAGTGCGCATGCGCCGAGTACATCCGGGCACTGCGGCGGCAATGTTCGTGGTTCGGGAGCAATTGCGCATGCGCCGAGTACATCCGGGCACTGCGGCGGCCATTTTGGTAGTTCGGGACCAAGTGCGCATGCGCGGAGTACATCCGGGAACTGCGGCGGCCATTTTGGTAGTTCAGGACCAAGTGCGCATGCGCGGAGTACATCCGGGTCCTGCGGCGGC
>JAVTVJ010011786.1:0-19309 GCA_034509425.1 Eopsaltria australis
TTTCCCAGACCCAAGCTGCCATCAACTAGAACTCTGGCTGCAATTGTAGGGCTAAATGCCTCCTAAAAACTGGCATCATGGATCTGGGGGACTGAGTTTTCTTTCACATGGAAAAGCGCCATTGTTTGTATCGAAGGCCACATATCTGGGGGTTGACAGCCGCATGCTAAAATTCCGAAATTCCGCATAGATTAAGATTCCTCGCAGACCCAAGCTGCCACCGACAAGGACCCTGGCTGCCCTTGCAGGGCCAAAACCCTCCTCCAAACTGACATCAAGAAACTGGGGGGCAGAGTTCTCTTTCTCAGAGAAAAGGGACACTTTTTGTGTCCCGGCCCGAAGGAACTGTTCTCCCGGATTTCTCCTTTAAATCCGTATGGATCAAGATCCTTTCCAGACCCAAGCTGCCATCTACTAGAAATCTGGCTGCAATTGTAGGGCTAAATGCCTCCATAAAACTGGCATCATGGATCAGGAGGACTGGGTTTTCTTTCACATGGAAAAGCGTCATTGTTTGTATCCAAGGCCCCATGTCTGGGAGTCGACAGCCGCCTCTTCAAATTCCGCATGGAGCAAGATCCCTCACAGACCCAAAGTGCCACCGACAAGGACCCTGGCTGCCCTTGCAGGGCCAAAACCCTCCTCCAAACTGACATCAAGAAACTGGGGGGCAGAGTTCTCTTTCTCAGAGAAAAGGGACACTTTTTGTGTCCCGGCCCGAAGGCACTGCTCTCCCTGCTGCATGCTGAAATTCCACATGGATCAAGATTCCTCGCAGACCAAGCTGCCACCGACAAGGACCCTGGCTGCTCTTGCAGGACCAAAACCCTCCTCCAAACTGACATCAAGAAAGTGGGGGCAGAGTTCCCTTTCTCAGAGAAAAGGGACACTTTTTGTGTCCCGGCCCTAAGGCACTCTGCTCCCGGACGCCACCTGAAATTCGGTATGGATCAAGATTCCTGGCTGACGCAAGCTGCCATCAACTAGAACTCTGGCTGCAATTGTAGGGCTAAATGGCTCCTAAAAACTGGCATCATGGATCTAGGGGACTGAGTTTTCTTTCACATGGAAAAGCGCCATTGTTTGTATCGAAGGCCACATATCTGGGAGTTGACAGCCGCATGCTGAAATTCCGCATGGATTAAGATTCCTCGCAGACCCAAGCTGCCACCGAGAAGGACCCTGGCTGCCCTTGCAGGGCCAAAACCCTCCTCCAAACTGACATCAAGAAAGTGGGGGGCAGAGTTCTCTTTCTCAGAGAAAAGGGACACTTTTTGTGTCCTGGCCCTAAGGCACTGTGCTCCCGGACCCCACCTGAAATTCCGTATGGACCAAGATTATTCGCTGACGCAAGCTGCCATCAACCAGGACTCTGGTTGCATTTGTAGGGCTGAAACCCTCCACCAGACTGACATCATGATATTCAGGCCTAAGTTTTCTTTCACATGGATAAGTGCCATCGTTTGTACGTTAGGCCCCATGTCTGGGAATCGATTGCCGACTCTTCAAATTCCGCATGGAGAAAGATCCTTCCCAGACCCATGTTGCCATCAGCTAGAACTCTGGCTGCAATTGTAGGGCTAAATGCCTCCTAAAAACTGACATCATGGATCTGGGAGACTGAGTTTTCTTTCACATGGATAAGTTCCATCATTTCTATCATAGGCCCCATGTCTGGGAGTCGACAGCCGCCTCTTCAATTCCGCATGGAACAAGATCCCTCACAGACCCAAGCTGCCACCGAGAAGGACCCTGGCTGCCCTTGCAGGGCCAAAACCCTCCTCCAAACTGACATCAAGAAACTGGGGGGCAGAGTTCTCTTTCTCAGAGGAAAGGGACACTTTTTGTGTCCCGGACCTGAGACACCCTTCTCCCGGACACCACCTGAAATTCCGTATGGATCAAGATCCTTCCCAGACCCAAGCTGCCATCAACTAGAACTCTGGCTGCAATTGTAGGGCTAAATGCCTCCATAAAACTGGCATGATGGATTTGGGAGACTGAGTTTTCTTTCACGTGTATAAGTGCCATCATTTGTATCGTAGGCCCCATGTCTGGTAGTCGACAGAAGCCCCTTCAAAATCCGCATGGAGCAAGATCCCTCACAGACTCAAGCTGCCATCAACTAGAACTCTGGTTGCAATTATAGGGCTTAATGCCTCCTAAAACTGGCATCATGGATCTGGGAGACTGAGTTTTCTTTCACGTGGAAAAGTTCCATCATTTGTATCGTAGGCCCCATGTCTGGGAATCAACTGCCTCCTCTTCAATTCCGCATGGAGCAAAATTCCTCGCAGACCCAAGCTACCACCGAGAAGGACCATGGATGCCCTTGCAGGGCCAAAACCCTCCTCCAAACTGACATCAAGAAAGTGGCGGGCAGAGTTCTCTTTCTCAGAGAAAAGGGACACTTTTTGTGTCCCGGCCCTAAGGCACTCTGCTCCCGGACGCCACCTGAAATTCCATATGGATCAAGATCTTTCCCAGACCCAAGCTGCCATCAACTAGAACTCTGGCTGAAATTGTAGGGCTAAATGCCTCCATAAAACTGGCATCATGGATTTGGGAGACTGAGTTTTCTTTTACGTGGATAAGTTCCATCATTTGTATCGTAGGCCCCATGTCTGGGAGTCGACAGTTGCCTCTTCAAAATCCGCAGAGACAGTCCCCAACAACCCAAGCTACCATCAACTAGACACCGCTGACTTGTCAGGGCAAAAGCTCCTCCAAACTGGCACATCAAGAAGTGGGGCAGAGTTCTTCTCAGAGTGAAAAGACACTTTTTGTGTCCCGGCCCCTAAGCACTGTGCTCCCTGGCTGCCTGCCCTGAAAATCCGCATGCGATCAAATTCTCGCAGACCCAAGCTGCCACAATAAAGAGCCCTGGCTGCCCTTGCAGGGCCAAAACCCTCCTCCAAACTGACATCAAGAAACTGGGGGGCAGAGTTCTCTTTCTCAGAGAAAAGGGACACTTTTTGTGTTCTGGCCCTAAGGCACTGTGCTCCCGGACGCCCACCGGAAATGCCGCATGGATCAAGATCCTTCCCAGACCCAAGCTGCCATCAACTAGAACTCTGGCTGCAATTGTAGGGCTAAATGCCTCCTAAAAACTGGCATCATGCATCTGGGGGACTGAAATTTCTTTCACATGGAAAAGCGCCATTGTTTGCATCGAAGGCCACATATCTGGGAGGTGACAGCTGCATGCTGAAATTCCGCATGGATTAAGATTCCTCGCAGACCCAAGCTGCCACCAACAAGCACCCTGGCTGCCCTTGCAGGGCCAAAACCCTCCACCAAACTGACATCAATAAAGTGGGGGGCAGAGTTCTCTTTCTCAGAGAAAAGGGACACTTTTGTGTCCCCGGCCGAAGGCACTGTGCTCCCGGATGCCTCCTGAAATTCCGCATGGATTAAGATTCCTCGCATACCCAAGCTGCCACCGACAAGGACCCTGGCTGCCCTTGCAGGGCCAAAACCCTCCTCCAAACTGACATCAAGAAACTGGGGGGCCAGAGTTCTCTTTCTCAGAGAAAAGGGACACTTTTTGTGTCCCGGCCCTAAGGCACTCTTGCCCCTGCGTGCGTCTTCAAATTCCGTATGATCCAAGATTTTCCTCGCAGACCCCAGCTGCCACCGAGAAGGACCCTGGCTGCCCTTGCGAGGCCAAAACCCTCCTCCAAACTGACATCAAGAAAGTGGGGGGCAGAGTTCCCTTTCTCCGAGAATAGGGACACTTTTTGTGTCCTAGCCCTAAGGCACTCTGCTCCCGGACGCCACCTGAAATTCCGTATGGATCAAGATTATTCGCGGACGCAAGATGCCATCTACCAGGACTCTGGTTGCATTTGTAGGGCCAAAACCCTCCACCAAACCGACATCATGAATCTGGGGGCCTAAGTTTTCTTTCACGTGGAAAAGTGCCATCATTTGTATCGTAGGCGCCATGTCTGGGAGTCGACTGCCGCCTCTTCAAATTCCGCATGGAGGAAGATCCCTCACAGACCCAAGCTGCCACCGACTAGGACCCTGGCTGCCCTTGCAGGGCCAAAACCCTCCTCCAAACTGACATCAAGAAACTGGGGGACAGAGTTCTCTTTCTCAGAGGAAAGGGACACTTTTTGTGTCCCGGCCCTAAAAGGCACTCTGCTCCCTGCTTCCTCCTGATATTCCGTATGGATCAAGATTCCTCGCAGACCCAAGCTGCCATCAGCTAGAACTTGGCTGCAATTGTAGCCGGCTAAAATGCCTCCTAAAAACTGGCATCATGCATCTGGGGGACTGAGTTTCCTTTCACATGGAAAAGCGCCATTGTTTGAATCGAAGGCCACATATCTGGAGTTGACAGCCGCATGCTGAAATTCCGCATGGATTAAGATTCCTCGCAGACCCAAGCTGCCACCAACAAGGACCCTGTCTGCCTTTGCAGGGCCAAAACCCTCCTCCAAACTGACATCAAGAAACTGGGGGGCAGAGTTCTCTTTCTCAGAGAAAAGGGACACTTTTTGTGTCCCGGCCCTAAGGCACTGTGCTCCCTGCTTCCTCCTGATATTCCGTATTCCTCGCAGACCCAAGCTGCCACCGACAGGGACCCTGGCTGCCCTTGCAGGGCCAAAACCCTCCTCCAAACTGACATCACGAAACTGGGGGCAGAGTTCTCTTTCTCAGAGAAAAGGGACACTTTTTGTGTCCTGGCCCTAAGGCACTCTGCTCCCGGACGCCACCTGAAATTCCGTATGGATCAAGATTATTCGCTGACGCAAGATGCCATCAACCAGGACTCTGGTTGCATTTGTAGGGCCAAAACCTCCACCAAACCGACATCATGAATCTGGGGGCCTAAGTTTTCTTTCACGTGGAAAAGTGCCATCATTTGTATCGTAGGCCCCATGTCTGGGAGTCGACTGCCGCCTCTTCAAATTCCGCATGGAGCAAGATCCCTCGTAGACCCAAGCTGCCATCGACTAGGACACTGGCTGCCCTTGCAGGGCCAAAACCCTCCTCCAAACTGACATCAAGAAACTGGGGGCAGAGCTATCTTTCTCAGAGAAAAGGGACACTTTTTGTGTCCCGGCCCTAAGGCACTCTGCTCCCGGACACCACCTGAAATGCCGGCATGGGATCAAGATCGCTTCCGCAGACAGCTGCCATCAGCCCTAGAACTCTGGCTGCAATTGTAGGCTAAATGCCTCCTAAAACTGGCATCATGCAATGCTGGGGGACTGGTTTTACACTTATCACATGGAAATGCGCCGATTGGTTTCGCATCGAAGGCCACATAATCTAGGAGTTGACAGCCGTTGGCATGCTTGAATTCCGCATGATTAAGATTCCTCGCAAGACCCAGCTGCCACCAACGAAGGACCCTGGCTGCCCTTGCAAGGGCAAAACCCTCCTCCAAACTGACATCAAGAAACTGGGGGGGCAGAGTTCTCTTTCTCAGAGAAAAGGGACACTTTTTGTGTCACCGGCCCTAAGGCCACTCTGCTCCCTGCTGCGTCTTCAAATCCGTATGGATCAGATTCCTCGCAGACCCAAGCTGCATCCCCGCAAGGGACCCTGGCTGCCCTTGCAGGGCCAAAACCCTCCTCCAAACTGAAATCAAGAAACAGGGGGCAGAGTTCTCTTTCTCAGAGAAAAGGACACTTCTTTTGTCGTGGCCCTAAGGCACTCTGCTCCCGGACCCCACCTGAATTCCCGTATGGATCAAGATTATTGGCTGACGCAAGCTGCCATCAACCAGGACTCTGGTTGCATTTGTAGGGCTAAAACCCTCCACCAAACCGACATCATGAATCTGGGGGCCTAGTTTTCTTTCACGTGGAAAAGTGCCATCATATGTATCGTAGGCCCCCTGTCTGGGAGTCGACTGCCAACTCTTCAAATTCCGCATGGAGCAAGATCCCTCACAGACCCCAAGTGGGCCATCGACTAGGACACTGGGCTTGCCCTGCAGGGCCAAATTCCTCCTCCAAACTGACATCAAAGAACTGGGGGCAGAAGCTCTCTTTCTCAGAGAAGGACACTTTTGTGTCCGGCCCTAAGGCACTCTGCTCCGGACAACCACCTGAAATGCTGCATGGGGATCAAGATCTTTCCCCGACGCCAATGGCTGCCATCAAGCTAGAAACTCTGGCTGCAATATGTAGGGCTAATGGCCTCCTAAAAGCTGCATCATGAATCTGGGACTGAGTTTCTTGCAACATGGAATGCGCCCATTGTTTGCATTCGAAGGCCACATATCTGGGAGTTGACAGCCGCATGCTGAAATTCCGCATGGATTAAGATTTATTCCTCGCAGACCCAAGCTGCCACCGACAGGGACCCTGGCTGCCCTTGCAGGGCAAAAAACCCTCCTCCAAACTGACATCAAGAAACTGGGGGGCAGAGTTCTCTTTCTCAGAGAAAAGGGACACTTTTTGTGTCCCGGCCCTAAGGCACTTGTGCTCCCGCGTCGGATGCCGTTTGGTTTAGCTGCCTTTTTCTTATATGTTCTCTTTACTCTCTGCCCATTTTTTTGTGGCTCTGTAGCCTACTATATTAATAGCTAGTTTTTCCAGTACCTTTCCATAGCCTTTCCCTAAGCAGAAAGACAAAACAAATTCCAGAGCTCCAAGCCCCAGGGGGTTGCAAGGCCCTGTCCTATCTCAGTTCTTCCTGGGAACCAAGGGCGAGAACAACTCTGAGGTACATTTTCATAAGCAGAGTGCAGCCAGTGCTGAGAAGGGGGCTCCAGGGAAGGGGCTGGACCTGAGGGGGAATTGAATCGCCACTTGTTCTCCTTATTGGTGCTCTTAATCAATTATGCTAATTTCCTAAAAGCTATAAATATGTACTCACCCCTGGAGGGGCTGGGCTTTTATGGACACCTTTCCATAACTGCTCATGAAGACCTTCAAAATAAAGATCCCCTTTTATATTAACTCCTTGCTAAAATGATCTCGAGTTTCTTTTCCAGGCTGGGGGAAAAGGCAACAGTTATTTGGCACACCCAGAAGGGACACGAGAACCTGGTACCCTTCCTCTGGACCGAAAACATCCTGCAAGGAATTACTTTCTGACAGCAATCTAAAGAATTCCCTGCCACGGGCCTGAGGTCGAGACACCATGGTTCCAAGATCCCACAGGAGGTAGTAAAAAGGTGGTTCTTTTCGTTGTGTAGTGTGTAGTTTGTATGTGGGTGTATTGTTTATGTATTGTGTATCTGTTTAAAGTCAGTAATTGTTAGCGATCCCAGGACAACCTGGCGTGGTGGTGAGAAAATTTTGTTAATATAATGCAAATCTTATGTTTCTCCAAGTTTTTCCTGTTGCCGATTTTCCCACCTGCCCCAGAGATCGGCTGGTGGGGAGGAGGCGGGTGTGTGATCTCGGCTGAGATTGTTCACTGGTGGAGAAAAGCAAATCACAGTGCGAAAGTTTATTTCATGTTTAGCACACGCAGGTTTTGAATTGAAAGCTGGCCTGGAGACATCTGGGCATGGAGCAGCCGGGGGAGGCCTGGTCTGCTTCTTGGTAGGAGGTGGGGGATGGGCCCCGCTTCCTACAGGTTTGTGGATCGGCTGGGTGTCCAGCCTGCTCCTTGGTAGGAGGCTGGGGAGAGATTCCCACTTCCTACAGGTTTGTTGAGCGGCTGGGTGTCCAGCCTGCTCCTTGGTGGGAGGCTGGGGAGAGATTCCCTCTTCCTACAGGTTTGTGGAGCGGCTGGGTGCCCAGCTTGCTCCTTGGTGGGAAGCTGGGGAGAGATTCCCACTTCCTACAGGTTTGTGGAGCGGCTGGGTGCCCAGCCTGCTCCTTGGTGGGAGGCGAGTGAGAAATCCTCGCTTCTACAGGTCTGTGGAGAGGCTGGGTGTCCAGCCTGCTCCTTAGTGGGAGGCGAGGGAGAGATCCTCGCTTCCAGCAAGTTTTGTGGAACGGCCGAGAAAGCTCCGTTCGCACCATTGTAAGGGAAGGGGGAGAGAGAACCACACTTTCTATGTTCCATCTGTAAAAAGTTTTTCCAAGATTTTAAGAGCAAGGGCGACTCCCGGACTTCCGGGACGGCTCCGCGAGCCAGGGCGGTCACTCCGCGCGTGACAGAAGGCGGCCACCAGGCCGCTCTGAGAGGGGCGGAGGTGATTCCTGCCATTGCCCTGGTCACGCCGGGGATGCGCGGGGGAAGCGGTCCGCAGGAAGCGAACGTGGGGGGGGACCGGGGCTGCCCGCTGCGCTTGTTCGGCCCTGCTCTGGCGGAGGCGCGGGCGCCGTCTGCGCGGCCACGGCCCGGCTCACTCGCTGCTCCTGGGCCCCGCCCGCACCGGCCCAGAGCGGGCCGGGAGTGTGAGATCTAAGAGCAGGAACGGCCCTATCGCACTTTCCACAGTAACGAGCTTGATTTAAGGACACCCGAGAGCCGCTGCGAGCAGCAGCACGGGCCGAGCGCGGGCGAGCCGGGGGTGCCCCTGGGCGGGGGTGCCCGCATGCCGCGCCCGTCCCCGGCCGTGCGAGGGCAGCGAGCGCTCTTTGTCTTCTCTGGTAAGCACTCAAAAGGGAAACACCGAGCCCAAAGAACAAGAAGCCGTTTTTAGGCTCCCTTAAACCATGCTATAAGTAAGCAGAGTCCTGTGTTAACAAATATCTTAGAATGTTTTACTGAGTTAAATTTGTAAAAGACCTTCTCCTGTATCCTTGTGATTAAAAAAGACCAAGGACTCTTTACTATTATGTAAAATAATCCTGAAACTGGAGAACTAGGGCAGTCAGCAACTGAAAATTGCTGCATCCAACCAGCAGCCAAGAATTGATACATCCAACAGTGCATGCAACCCACTGTAAGTTTGTTCTGTGAACATAGAAGACATGGACCCTATGCCATGCTACTGAAACTGGATAATGTTATTCTGAAAACGTTTGCTGTCAATCCTAGTATGTCTGTTCCCAGCACTAACTGATAATGTATTTAAGTCTGACTGTTTGCAGACCATGGAAGAAACCTATTCCAGCAGAGCAGACCTGAAAGATGTGCCAGCCTGGGAGCTGTATGCAGATGAGAGCAGCTTCATGCGAGATGGCAAACAAAAGACAGGTTATGCAGTAACAACCACGACCCAGGTAACCATGAGAAAAGTGTTACCATCAAATGTACCATCACAAAAAGCTGAACTGATTATATCAATGAAAGTTCTAGAACTGAGCAAAGTCATCTAGAAGGAAGGAAGACTAGCAACTATTCAAGCCTAGAGACTGAGTCTATGTTGAATGAAGGGACAGTAATCTTACGAGCTAAGTCAAAAGAGTCATTCCAAGTCCTGACTACCCTCACCAAATCCAAAGCTGCTGGCAGAGAGCCTTGAATTCACTGCTCCAGAGTTAAGAAGACGTCTGCTCCATAGACAGCCAGAAAACAGAGACTGATACAAATTGAGATGATATGATTTAAACTGTTCTTTTGTACCTCTTATCTGTACAGTTGGTAACCGTGATTCAAATTTGGTCCTAAAATTTGCATGTAACTCTAGTCCAAAATGTATCCAAAAGCTCTTCATAAGGACAACTTGTCAAAGTTGAGAATCTGGCCTGGTAAGTTTTGCCCCAAGATAAAGATTGGGCCTGTGCCCATGGAGCTGTGATTCCAAATGTAATGTTTAATCATATTAAAGGCTGTTGACAAAACAAAATAGCTCTTAATTTCCTACTAGCCACAAAATCATTAACACTAGTTGTTGTTCTTATGCAAATCTGAATGAAAAATTTTTTTAGAAATTTGGTTGAAATTTGAAAGCAAACTCAAATTCTACACCAAGTAACTCTCAAAAGAGCTTACTGAACCATGAATATCTTCAGTACACTCACTTCATGGTTACCAAACTGAACCTAGATAAAAGAAATGTTCATAGTAACTGTAGTTATAATTAGCATCTGTGTAACAACTAGTGGGATAGCCAGTTGTATAAACCAGAGGTATGGTTGAATGCAGAGTAGAGACTAGACAGGACAGAGTCTTGTTAGTCTCTAAAAAAGGGGGGAATGAGGCCGTTTGGTTTCTGCCTTTTTTCTTTTATATGTTCTCTGTACTCTCTGCCCATATTTTTGTGGCTCTGTAGCCTACTATATTAATAGCTAGTTTTTCCAGTACCTTTCCATAGCCTTTCCCTAAGCAGAAAGACAAAACAAATTCCAGAGCTCCAAGCCCCAGGGGGTTGCAAGACCCTGTCCTATCTCAGTTCTTCCTGGGAACCAAGGCCGAGAACAACTCTGAGGTACATTTTCATAAGCAGAGTGCAGCCAGTGCTGAGAGGGGGGCTCCAGGGGAGGGGCTGGACCTGAGGGGGAATTGAATCGCCACTTGTTCTCCTTATTGGTGCTCTTATCATTATGCTAATTCTAAAAGCTTATAAAATGTACTCACCCCTGGAGGGGCTGGCTTTTATGGACACCTTTCCATAAAGCTGCTCCATGAAGACCTTCAAATAAAAGATCCCCTTTTATATACCTCTTGCTAAAAATGATTCTCGAGTTTCTTTTCCAGGGCTGGGGCGAAAAGGCAACACTGGACGCCACCTGAAATGCCGCATGATAAGATCCTTCCAGACCCAAGCTGCATCAACTAGAAACTCTGGCTGCAAATTGTAGGGCTAAATGCCTCCTAAAACTGGCATCACATCTGGGGACTGAGTTCTTTCCACATGGAAAAGCGAACATTGTTTGAACGAAGCCCACATTATCTGGAGTTGACAGCCGCATTGCTGATATTCCGTATGGATCAAGATTCCTCGCAGACCCAAGCTGCCACCCAAAGAGACACTGACTGCCCTTGCAGGGCCAAAACCCTCCTCCAAACTGACATCAAGAAAGTGGGGGGCAGAGTTCTCTTCCTCAGAGAAAAGGGACACTTTTTGTGTCCCCGGCCCTAAGGCACTGTTCTCCCTGCTGCCTGCTTAAATTCCGCTTGGATTAAGATTCCTCGCAGACCCAAGCTTCCACTGACAAGGACCCTGGCTGCCCTTGCAGGGCCAAAACCGCTACTCCAAACTGACATCACGAAAACTGGGGCAGAGTTCTCTTTCTCAGAGAAAAGGACACTTTGGTGTGTCCCCGGCCCTAAGGCACTCTGCTCTCCGGACGCCACCGAAATTCCGTAGGATCAAGATTATTCGCTGACGCCAAGATGCCATCCAACCAGGACTTGGGTTGCATTTGTAGGGCCAAAAACCCTTCCACCAAACCGACATCATGAATCTGGGGGCCTAAGTTTTCTTTCACGTGGAAAAGTGCCATCATTTGTTTATCGTAGCCCCATGTCTGGGAGCGACTGCCGCCTCTTTCAGAAATTCCGTATGGATCAAGATTCCTCACAGACCCAAGCTGCCACCGACTAGACCCTGGCTGCCCTTGCAGGGCCAAACCCTCCTCCAAACTGACATCAAGAAACTGGGGGGCAGAGTTCTCTTTCTCAGAGAAAAGGGACACTTTTTGTGTCCTGGCCCTAAGGCACTCTGCTCCCGGACGCCACCTGAAATTCCGTATGGATCAAGATTATTTGCTGACGCAAGATGCCATCAACCAGGACTCTGGTTGCATTGTAGGGCCAAAACCCTCCACCAAACCACATCATGAATCTGGGGCCTAAGTTTTACTTATCACCGTGAAAAGTCCATCATTTGTATCGTAGGCCCCCCATGGTCTGCGGAGTCGACTGACCGCCTCTTCAAATTCCGGCATGGAGGCAAGTCCCTCCAGAACCCAAGCTGCCCACCGACTAGGACACGGCTGCCCTTGCAGGGCCAAAACCCCTCCTCCAAACTGACATCAAGAAACTGGGGGGCAGAGTTCTCTTTCTCAGAGAAAAGGGACACTTTTTGTGTCCCGGCCCTAAGGCACTCTGCTCCCGGACACCACCTGGAATGCCGCATGGATCAAGATCCTTCCCAGACCCAAGCTGCCATCAGCTAGAACTCTGGCTGCAATTGTAGGGCTAAATGCCTCCTAAAAACTGGCAACATGCATCTGGGGGACTGAGTTTTCTTTCACATGGAAATGCGCCATTGTTTGCATCGAAGGCCACATATCTGGGGGTTGACAGCCGCATGCTGAAATTCCGCATGGATTAAGATTCCTCGCAGACCCAAGCTGCCACCAACAAGGACCCTGGCTGCCTTCGCAGGGCCAAAACCCTCCTCCAAACTGACATCAAGAAACTGGGGCAAGTTCTCTTTCTCAGAGAAAAGCGGACACTTTTTGCTGTCCGCGGCCTAAGGGCACCCCGCTCCCGGTGATGCCGTGTGGTTTCTGCCTTTTTTCTTTTATATGTTCTCTGTACTCTCTGCACATATTTTTGTGGCTCTGTAGCCTACTATATTAATAGCTAGTTTTTCCAGTACCGTTCCATAGCCTTTCCCTAAGCAGAAAGACAAAACAAATTCCAGAGCTCCAAGCCCCAGGGGGTTGCAAGGCCCTGTCCTATCTCAGTTCTTCCTGGGAACCAAGGCCGAGAACAACTCTGAGGTACATTTTCATAAGCAGAGTGCAGCCAGTGCTGAGAGGGGGGCTCCAGGGAAGGGGCTGGACCTGAGGGGGAATTGAATCGCCACTTGTTCTCCTTATTGGTGCTCTTAATCAATTAGGCTAATTTCCTAAAAGCTATAAATATGTACTCACCCCTGGAGGGGCTGGGCTTTTATGGACACCTTTCCATAACTGCTCCTGAAGACCTTCAAAATAAAGATCCCCTTTTATATTACCTCCTTGCTAAAATGATCTCGAGTTTCTTTTCCAGGCTGGGGGAAAAGGCAACAGTTATTTGGCACACCCAGAAGGGACACGAGAACCTGGTACCCTTCCTCTGGACCGAAAACATCCTGCAAGGAATTCCTTTCTGACAGCAATCTAAAGAATTCCCTGCCACGGGCCTGAGGTCGAGACACCATGGTTCCAAGATCCCACAGGAGGTAGTATAAAGGTGGTTCTTTTCGTTGTGTAGTGTGTAGTTTGTATGTGTGTGTATTGTTTATGTATTGTGTATCTGTTTAAAGTCAGTAATTGTTAGCGATCCCAGGACAACCTGGCGTGGTGGTGAGAAAATTTGCTTTTGAAATCATTTCTCCAAGTTTTTCCTGTTGCCGATTTTCCAACCTGCCCCAGAGATCGGCTGGTGGGGAGGAGGCGGGTGTGTGATCTCGGCTGAGATTGTTCACTGGTAGAGAAAAGCAAATCACAGTGCGAAAGTTTATTTCATGTTTAGCACATGCGAGTTTTGAATTGAAAGCTGGCCTGGAGACATCTGGGCATGGAGCGGCCGGGGGAGGCCTGGTCTGCTTCTTGGTAGGAGGTGGGGGATGGGCCCCGCTTCCTACAGGTTTGTGGAGCGGCTGGGTGTCCAGCCTGCTCCTTGGTGGGAGGCTGGGGAGAGATTCCCACTTCCTACAGGTTTGTGGAGCGGCTGGGTGTCCAGCCTGCTCCTTGGTGGGAGGCTGGGGAGAGATTCCCACTTCCTACAGGTTTGTGGAGCGGCTGGGTGTCCAGCCTGCTCCTTGGTGGGAGGCTGGGGAGAGATTCCCACTTCCTACAGGTTTGTGGAGCGGCTGGGTGCCCAGCCTGCTCCTTGGTGGGAGGCTGGGGAGAGATTCCCACTTCCTACAGGTTTGTGGAGCGGCTGGGTGCCCAGCCTGCTCCTTGGTGGGAGGCGAGTGAGAAATCCTCGCTTCCTACAGGTCTGTGGAGAGGCTGGGTGTCCAGCCTGCTCCTTAGTTGGAGGCGAGGGAGAGATCCTCGCTTCCAGCAAGTTTTGTGGAACGGCCGAGAAAGCTCGGTTCGCACCATTGTAAGGGAAGGGGGAGAAGCCCCCACTTTCTATGTTCCATCTGTAAAAAGTTTTTCCAAGTTTTTAAGGCAAGGGCGACTCCCGGACTTCCGGGACGGCTCCGCGAGCAGGGCGGTCACTCCCCCGTGACAGAAGCGGGGCACCAGCCGCTCTGAGAGGGGCGGAGGTGATTCCTGCCATTGCCCTGGTCACGGCCGGGGGATGCGCGGGGAGCGGTCCCAGGAAGCGAACCGGGACCGGGGCTGCCGCTGCGCCGCTTCGGCCCTGCTCTGGCGGAGGCGGGGCCGCCGCTGCGCGGCCACGGCCCGGCTCACTCGCTGCTCCTGGGCTCCGCCCGCACCGGCCCAGAGCGGGCCGGGAGTGTGAGATCTAAGAGCAGGAACGGCCCTATCGCACTTTCCACAGTAACGAGCTGGTTTTAAGGACACCCGAGAGCCGCTGTGAGCAGCAGCACGGGCCGAGCGCGGGCGAGCCGCGGGTGCCCCTGGGCGGGGGTGCCCGCATGCCGCGCCCGTCCCCGGCCGTGCGAGGGCAGCGAGCCCTTTGTCTGCTCTGTAACACTCAAAAGGGAAACACCGAGGCCCAAAGAACAAGAAGCGTTTTTAGGCTCCTTAAACATGCTATAGTAAGCAGAGTCCTGTGTTAACAAGTATCTTAGAATGGTTTACTGAGTTAAATTTGTAAAAGACCTTCTCCTGTATCCTTGTGAGTAAAAAAGACCAAGGACTCTTTACTATTATGTAAAATAATCCTGAAAATGGAGAACTAGGGCAGTCAGCAACTGAAAATTGCTGCATCCAACCAGCAGCCAAGAATTGATACATCCAACAGTTGCATGCAACCCACTGTAAGTTTGTTCTGGGAACATAGAAGACATGGACCCTATGCCATGCTACTGAAACTGGATAATGTTATTCTGAAAACGTTTGCTGTCAATCCTAGTATGTCTGTTCCCAGCACTAACTGATAATGTATTTAAGTCGGACTGTTTGCAGACCATGGAAGAAGCCTATTCCAGCAGAGCAGACCTGAAAGATGTGCCAGCCTGGAGCTGTATGCAGATGAGAGCAGCTTCATGCGAGATGGCAAACAAAAGACAGGTTATGCAGTAACAACCACGAACCAGGTAACCATGAGAAAAGTGTTACCATCAAAAGTACCATCACAAAAAGCTGAACTGATTATATCAATGAAAGATCTAGAACTGAGCAAAGTCATCTAGAAGGAAGGAAGACTAGCAACTATTCAAGCCTAGAGACTGAGTCTATGTTGAAGTAAGGACAGTAACTTACGAGCTAAGTAAAAAGAGTCATTCCAAGTCCTGACTAACCCTCACAAATCCAAAGGCTGCTGCAGAGAGCCTTGAATTCACTGCATCCAGAGTAAAAGACGGCTGCTCCATAGAACAGCCAGAAAACAAGGGGACTGATACAAATTGAGATGATATGTGATTTAAGTCTTCTTTGTACCTCTTATCTGCCTACAGTTGGGTAACCGTCTGATTCAAATTTGGTCCTAAAATGCATGTAACTCTAGTCCAAAATGTATCCAAAAGCTCTTCATAAGGACAACTTGTCAAAGTTAGAATCTGGCCTTGGTTAAAGGTTTTGCCCCAGATTAAAATTGGGCCTTGCCATGGAGCTGTGATCCAAATGTAATGTTTAATCCATATTAAAGGCTGTTGACAAACCAAAATACTCTTAATTTCCTACTAGCCACAAAATCATTAACACTAGTTGTTGTTCTTATGCAAAACTGAATGAAAAATTTTTTTAGAAAATTGGTTGAAATTTGAAAGCAAACTCAAATTCTACACCAAGTAACTCTCAAAAGAGCTTACTGGACCTTGAATATCTTCAGTACACTCACTTCATGGTTACCAAACTGAACCTAGATAAAAGAAATGTTCATGGTAACTGTAGTTATAATTAGCATCTGTGTAAAACTAGTGGGATAGCCAGTTGTATAAACCAGAGGTATGATTGAATGCAGAGTAGAGACTAGACAAGACAGAGTCTTGTTAGTCTCTAAAAAAGGGGGGAATGATGCTGTTTGGTTTCTGCCTTTTTTCTTTTATATGTTCTCTGTACTCTCTGCACATATTTTTCTGGCTCTGTAGCCTACTATATTAATAGCTAGTTTTTCCAGTACCTTTCCATAGCCTTTCCCTAAGCAGAAAGACAAAACAATTTCCAGAGCTCCAAGCCCCAGGGGGTTGCAAGGCCCTGTCCTATCTCAGTTCTTCCTGGGAACCAAGGCCGAGAACAACTCTGAGGTACATTTCATAAGCAGAGTGCAGCCAGTGCTGAGAGGGGGGCTCCAGGGAAGGGGCTGGACCTGAGGGGGAATTGAATCGCCACTTGTTCTCCTTATTGGTGCCCTTAATCAATTATGCTAATTTCCTAAAAGCTATAAATATGTACCCACCCCTGGAGGGGCTGGGCTTTTATGGACACCTTTCCATAACTGCTCCTGAAGACCTTCAAAATAAAGATCCCCTTTTTATATTACCTCCTTGCTAAAATGATCTCGAGTTTCTTTTCCAGGCTGGGGGAAAAGGCAACACCGGACGCCACCTGAAATGCCACATGGATCAAGATCCTTCCCAGACCCAAGCTGCCATCAACTAGAACTCTGGCTGCAATTGTAGGGCTAAATGCCTCCTAAAAACTGGCATCATGCATCTGGGGACTGCACGTTTTCTTTCACATGGAAAAAGCGCCCATTGTTTGAATCGAAGGCCACATATCTGGAGTTGACAGCGCATGGTGAAATTTCCGCATGGATTAAGATTCCTCGCAGACCCAAGCTGCACCAACAAGGAACCCTGGCTGGCCCTTGAAGGGCCAAAAACCCTCCTCCCAAACTGACATCAAGAAGTGGGGCGGCAGAGTTCTCTTTCTCCAGAGAAAAGGGACACTTTTGTGTCCCGGGCCCTAAGGCACTCTGGCCTCCCTGCTTGCTCTTCAAAAATTCCGTATGGATCAAGATCCTCGCAGACCCAACGCTGCCACCGACAGGACCCCTGCCTGGCCCTTGCAGGGCCAAAACCCTCCTCCAAACTGACATCACGAACTGGGGGCAGAGTTCTCTTTCTCAGAGAAAGGGACACTTTTGGTCCGGCCCTAAGGCACTCTGCTCCGCGACGCCCACCTGAATTCCGTAGGATCAAGATTATTCGCTGACGCAAGCTGCCATCAACCAGGACTCTGCTTGCATTTGTAGGGCTAAAACCCTCCACCAAACCGACATCATGAATCTGGGGGCCTAAGTTTTCTTTCACGTGGAAAAGTGCCATCATTTGTATCGTAGGCCCCATGTCTGCGAGTCGACTGCCGCCTGTTCAAATTCCGCATGGAGCAAGATCCCTCACAGACCCAAGCTGCCACCGACAAGGACCCTGGCTGCCCTTGCAAAGCCAAAACCCTCCTCCAAACTGACATCAAGAAACTAGGGGGCAGAGTTCTCTTTCTCAGAGAAAAGGGACACTTTTTGTGTCCCGGCCCTAAGGCACTCTGCTCCCTGCTTCCTTCTGAGAATCCGTATGGATCAAGATTCCTCGCAGACCCAAGCTGCACACCGACAAGACCCTGGCTGCCCTTGCAGGGCCAAAACCCTCCTCCAAACTGACATCAAGAAACTGGGGGGCAGAGTTTACTTTCTCAGAGAAAAGGGACACTTTTTGTGTCCCGGCCCTAAGGCACTCTGCTCCCGGACGCCACATGAAATTCCGTATGGATCAAGATTATTTGCTGACGCAAGCTGCCATCAACCAGGACTCTGGTTGCATTTGTAGGGCTAAAACCCTCCACCAAACCGACATCATGAATCATGGGGCCTAAGTTTTCTTTCAAGTGGAAGAGTGCCATCATTTGTATCGCAGGCCCCCTGTCTGGGAGTCGACTGCCGCCTCTTCAAATTCCGCATGGAGCAACATCCCTCACAGACCCAAGCTGCCACCGACTAGGACCCTGGCTGCCCTTGCAGGGCCAAAACCCTCCTCCAAACTGACATCAAGAAACTGGGGGGCAGAGTTCTCTTTCTCAGAGAAAGAGGACAATTTTGTTTATCGGCCCTAAGGCACTCGGCTCCCTGCTGACTCTTCAAATTCCGTATGGATCAAGATTACTCGCAGGCCCAAGCAGCCACCGACAAGGACCCTGGCTGCCCTTGCAGGGCCAAAACCCTCCTCCAAACTGACATCAAGCTACTGGGGGGCAGAGTTCTCTTTCTCAGAGAAAAGGGACAATTTTTTGTACCGGCCCCAAGGCACTGTTCTCCCGGATGCCTCCTGAAATTCATGGATTAAGATTCCTCTCAGACACAAGCTGCCACCGACAAGGACCCTGGCTGCCTTTGCAGGGCCAAAACCCTCCTCCAAACTGACATCAAGAAAGTGGGGGGCAGAGTTCTCTTTCTCAGAGAAAAGGGACACTTTTTGTGTCCCGGCCCTAAGGCACTTTGCTCCCGGACGTCACCTGAAATTTCGTATGGATCAAGATTACCTGCTGATGCAAGCTGCCATCAACCAGGACTCTGGTTGCATTTGTAGGGCTAAATGCCTCCTAAAAACTGGCATCATGGATTTGGGAGACTGAGTTTTCTTTCACGTGGATAAGTGCCATCATTTGTATCGTAGGCCCCATATCTGGGAGTCGACAGCCGCCTCTTCAAATTCCGCATGGAGCAAGATCCATCACAGACACAAACTGCCACCGAGAAGAACCCTGGCTGCCTTTGCAGGGCCAAAACCCTCCTCCAAACTGACATCAAGAAAGTGGGGGGCAGAGTTCTCTTTCTCAGAGAAAAGGGACACTTTTTGTGTCCCGGCCCTAAGGCACTCTTCTCCCTGCTGCCTCCTGAAATTCCGCATGGATCAAGATTCCACGTAGAACCAAGCTGCCATCAACCAGAACTCTCGTTGCAATTGTAGGGCTAAATGCCTCCTAAAAACTGGCATAATGGATTTCGGAGACTGAGTTTTCTTTCACGTGGATAAGTGCCATCATTTGTATCGTAGGCCCCATATCTGGTAGTCGACAGCCGCCTCTTGAAATTCCGCATGGAGCAAGATCCATCACAGACCCACGCTGCCACCGCGAAGCACCCTGGCTGCCTTTGCAGGGCCAAAACCCTCCTCCAAACTGACATCAAGAAAGTGGGGGGCAGAGTTCTCTTTCCCAGAGAAAAGGGACACTTTTTGTGTCCCAGCCCTAAGGCATTGTGCTCCCGGACGCCACCTGAAATTCCGTATGGATCAAAATTCCTGGCTGACGCAAGCTGCCATCAACTAGAACTCTGGCTGCAATTGTGGGTCTAAATGCCTCCTAAAAACTGGCATCATGGATTTGGGAGACTGAGTTTTCTCTCACGTGGATAAGTGCCATAATTTGTATCGTAGGCCCCATGTCTGGGAATCAACTGCCGCCTCTTCAAATTCCGCATGGAGTAAGATCCCTCACAGACCCAAGCTACCACCGACAAGGACCCTGGCTGCCCTTGCAGGGCCAAA
>JAVTVJ010011787.1:0-35843 GCA_034509425.1 Eopsaltria australis
TGTGTGTGTGCAGAGGTTTGGGGAGTAGGTGGGGGGGCGGGGTGTGGTGCCAGGGGGACCCACGCAGCGCCAAGCAAGTGTGGGACTGAGAGAAGTAAGATGAATATGTCTGTCCAAAGAGACCGTGGGAATCCACTTGCAGACAGGGCTAGGAAGCGATAGACAGGCAAGGAAGAGAAGAAGCTGTTAGCTGTTGCAAATGCTACTAATCACCACAGACTGTTGCTCAGGCATGGCACTGTTATATTCCTGAAGCTAGAGCAAGAGGACAAAACTGAATAGAATGACGACGAGTTTCTTCTTTCTTTCTTTCTTTAATGTAAACCAAAGAGAGGCGATATTGGAGTGCGGCATCCCATAAGCGATCAGCTCAGGCAGTGGCGAAAAGGGAGAGGGAGATGCAGCCGGGACCTTAGGATATGAAGGAGGCTACAAGGCGGCAGGATTAGAGAAAGCCCAGGGCAAATGGCCCATGGCCTGTCTCCTTCTTGAAATAGTTAGGGGACTAGTCTGTTCTTCTCTTTGGCCATAAACAAGTGGAATGTGGATGAGTTTTGCCAGCAGGAGGGACTTGCTGCGGGGTGTCAGTATGCCCCTGCCCCCCCCATCCCCCACCCCCTCCTACCCCCTCCTTCCCCCACCCCCTCCTACCCCCCCCTTCCCCCCCTCCACCCCTCCAATTGCGAAGCCGCATCGCTGCTGGCGCGGGCAGGGCTGGGGCCGCAGTCAACAGCAGCCGAGGGGGCGTGGAAGGGGTGGCTGCGGCAGGATCGGCCGTGTGACACCGCCCACTGGCACCGCCTCCATCTCTCCTTTGCCTCGCCCCCGCCGGGCGCGCTCCCAAGCGGCGGCGCTCACCGGCTGCTCGGCGCTGCCGGAAGCCAGCAGCCGCCGAGGCTGTCCCGGCAGGACCGTGCCCCGGCTTCGCCAGCGGCTCGGCCGGAAACGGCGGCGCGCGTGTGCTGCGTGGCGCGGAGCACAGGCGTTGCGGGGCAGGCGCGGCGGGCCCACGCGAGGAGAGAGGGGCCGCGGGCGGGGCGGGGCGGGCGTGGCGCTGTGCGCATCCGCTTCCTGTCGCTCGGCTCCCGCCGCAGGCAGCGGCCCGGCGGGCGCCGTGTGAGCCCGCGGAGCGGCGGCGCCGGCCGGGCAGTGCGCGCTCTGGCATGCGGCCGGAGGCGGCCGCAGCGAGAGGCTCCTGGCACTGCCCGTACGGTGGTCCGAGCGGGGAGCAGAGGCCGGCCTTCCGGGGGGCTATGAGGCGTGCCCGCCTTTACCCCGCTGCCCTCCTTGCCGCCCGTGGCCCAGTGCAGCCAATCGGCCGTTCCCGCAGCGGCGCCGGCGGCAGCGAGCCGGCAGCGCGCGCTCCAGGCCGTGCCGGCCGCTGCCGCCCAGCGCCGCGCTCCGCCGAGGCATTTTGTCCCCCCCGGTGGGAGAGCGACATAGGGGACGCTGAATGTGGAGGCTGCCTGTCGGCGGGAGCAACTGGCCTTCATTGACCACCTCTTTTTGGCTCCCGATTTCAGGTACCTTGCGCTGGTGCTGAAGAGTTTGGCAGCGAAGCTGGCGGAGGTGCTGCAAGAGCTCAATGGCAAGGAGCTTTTCAGTGCGACGCTCGGAGGTAGAAGATCCATAGCTGAAAGCAAAAAAGGTCAGAGCATGTCATCGGCCACAGTAATGCTAAGTTGTTCATCTTTGCCAACTGCTTGCAGAGTTGCTCTTTTCTTAGGTAATGGGGCCAGAGCTGCACGGGCTCAGGATTTGGAGATGATGTTAGGTGCGGGCTTGGTGAAGAAAGTGGAGCGGTTGATGCGGCATTCTGCCAAATTGGGACAGGTCTTTCTGTATTCCTCAGTCCTGTGACCTTAGCAAAAGCCTGAAAATAGGTTTTGCAGAACATCTGGTTTTTTCCTACTAGCAGTAGTCACCTTGTCTTTAGGAAAGTAAAGGTTCTTTATTTTTCTCCATGAGCATCAAGTGCTTTTGATCAGCGTTGGTGTGCGTGCCTTAGCCTTGTTGTTGTCTTCCTTGGAGAACTTGTGCAATACCCAGATGATCAGTGGAGGTTTTAGACTGCAGTGGTGGACTTGAAGGCTTCCAGTAGCAGCAGCAGGGAGATGCTGTCCACATTTTGGATTTTCCTTTGTCTGAACCTTGTGCAAGGTTTCAGTTTTCAAGCAGTTTGAAGAGCTGCAAAGTTACCACTGATGGTTTAGTCAAGTTATCCTGTGATTTAAGTGACTAGTGAAGCACGTACTAAGGCAACGTACAGTAGCATCCCAGAAAGGTTGGATTGGAGAACAGGCAGTTCTGAAGACAGCTGTTTGTTGTAGGAGAAGGAGAATGTAGGAGATGATTGAAGAGCACTGCATGCACAAATGGTTAAGGAGGAGCCATCTTTTGATGTCCCCTCTACGCTTGTTCTCATTTGAAATACTGAACATTCTGCAGGTTGGTTTTGTAAGGCATGTGGGGTTGTTTTGTTTTTTTATTGGGGGGGGGGGGTGGTGAGGGAGGTGGGGGAATGATGAGTGTTGGGTTTTTTTATTTCCAGAATAGTGTACAAAGAAGCTATGCCCAAAAGCAGCACTGTTTCTCTTACTCTTCTTAATTTTTCCTGCCTCAAAGAGTATTTGGTTAAAAAAACCTTAATAATCCTCCATTTTGCCTGATGCAGGAAGGGGGAAAGTAACTAGGAGATTTTGGAAGCCGGAAGAGAATTTCTTGCCCTCTGATGTTATGAAAAAGCATGGAGGGGAAAAAAAAAAAACCTGTTAGGAAAATTCAGGTGGCGTCCGGGAGCAGAGTGCCTTAGGGCCACGACACAAAAAGTGTCCTTTTCTCTGAGAAAGAGAACTCTGCCCCCCAGTTTCTTGATGTCAGTTTGGAGGAGGGTTTTGGCCCTGCAAGGGCAGCCAGGGTCCTTGTTGGTGGCAGCTTGGGTCTGCGAGGAATCTTAATCCATGCGGAATTTCAGCATGCGGCTGTCAACTCCCAGATATGTGGCCTTCGATGCAAACAATGGCGCATTTCCATGTGAAAGAAAACTCAGTCCCCCAGATGCATGATGCCAGTTTTTAGGAGGCATTTAGCCCTACAATTGCAGCCAGAGTTCTAGTTGATGGCAGCTTGGGTCTGGGAAGGATCTTGATCCATGCGGCATTTCAGGTGGCGTCCGGTGTTGCCTTTTCCCCCAGCCTGGAAAAGAAACTCGAGATCATTTTAGCAAGGAGGTAATATAAAAGGGGATCTTTATTTTGAAGGTCTTCAGGAGCAGTTATGGAAAGGTGTCCATAAAAGCCCAGCCCCTCCAGGTGAGTACATATTTATAGCTTTTAGGAAATTAGCATAATTAAGAGCACCAATAAGGAGAACAAGTGGCGATTCAATTCCCCCTCAGGTCCAGCCCCTTCCCTGGAGCCCCCCTCTCAGCACTGGCTGCACTCTGCTTATGAAAATGTACCTCAGAGTTGTTCTCGGCCTTGGTTCCCAGGAAGAACTGAGATAGGACAGCCTTTGCAACCCCCTGGGGCTTGGAGCTCTGAATTTGTTTTGTCTTTCTGCTTAGGGAAAGGCTATGGAAAGGTACTGGAAAAACTAGCTATTAATATAGTAGGCTACAGAGCCACAAAAATATGGGCAGAGAGTACAGAGAACATATAAAAGAAAAAAGGCAGAAACCAAACGGCATCATTCCCCCCTTTTTTAGAGACTAACAAGACTCTGTCTTGTCTAGTCTCTACTCTGCATTCAACCATACCTCTGGTTTATACAACTGGCTATCCCACTAGTTGTTACACAGATGCTAATTATAACTACAGTTACTATGAACATTTCTTCTATCTAGGTCAGTTTGGTAACCATGAAGTGAGTGTACTGAAGATATTCAAGGTTCAGTAAGCTCTTTTGAGAGTTACTTGGTGTAGAATTTGAGTTTGCTTTCAAATTTCAACCAAATTTCTAAAAAAATTTTTCATTCAGATTTGCATAAGAACAACAACTAGTGTTAATGATTTTGTGGCTAGTAGGAAATTAAGAGCTATTTTGTTTTGTCAACAGCCTTTAATATGATTAAACATTACATTTGGAATCACAGCTCCATGGCACAGGCCCAATCTTTATCTTGGGGCAAAACTTACCAGGCCAGATTCTCAACTTTGACAAGTTGTCCTTATGAAGAGCTTTTGGATACATTTTGGACTAGAGTTACATGCAAATTTTAGGACCAAATTTGAATCACGGTTACCAACTGTACAGATAAGAGGTACAAAAGAACAGGTTAAATCATATCATCTCAATTTGTATCAGTCTCTGTTTTCTGGCTGTCTTGGAAGCAGCGTCTTCTTAACTCTGGAGAGTGAAATTCAAGGCTCTCTGCAGGCCAGCTTTGGATTGGTGAGGGTAGCAGACTTGAATGACTCTTTACTTAGCTCGTAAGATTACTGTCCCTTCATTCACAAGAACTCAGTCTCTAAGGCTTGGAATTAGTTGCTAGTCTCTTCCTTCTAGATGACTTTGCTCAGTTCTAGATCTTTCATTGATATAATCAGTTCAGCTTTTTGTGATGGTACATTTGATGGTAACACTTTTCTCATGGTTACCTGGTTCGTGGTTGTTACTGCATAACCTGTCCTTTGTTTGCCATCTCGCATGAAGCTGCTCTCATCTGCATACAGCTCCCAGGCTGGCACATCTTTCAGGTCTGCTCTGCTGGAATGGTCTGCAAACAGTCAGACTTAAATACATTATCAGTTAGTGCTGGGACCAGACATACTAGGATTGACAGCAAACATTTTCAGAATAACATTATCCAGTTTCAGTAGCATGGCTAGGGTCCTTGTTTCTATCAGATCCTTCCAGAGCCCAAGCTGCCATCGCTTAGAACTCTGGCTGCAATTGTAGGGCTAAATGCCTCCTAAAAACTGGCATGCATGCATCTGGGGGACTGAGTTTTTCTTTCACATGGAAATACGCCATTGGCTTGCATCGAAGGGCCACATATCTGGAGTTGACAGCCGGCATGCTGAAATTCCGCATGGCATTAAGATTCCCTCGGCAGAACCCAAGCTGCCAACAAGGACGCCTGGCTTGACTTGCAGGGCCAAAACCCTCCTCCAAACTGACATCAGAAACTGGGGGCAGAGTTCTCTTTCTCAGAGAAAAGGGACCTTTTTGTGTCCGGCCCTAAGGCACTGTGCTCCCGGTGATGCCGTTTGGTTTCTGCCTTTTTTCTTTAATATGTTCTCTGTACTCTCTGCACATATTTTTCTGGCTCTGTAGCCTACTATATTAATAGCTAGTTTTTCCAGTACCTTTCCATAGCCTTTCCCTAAGCAGAAAGACAAAACAAATTCCAGAGCTCCAAGCCCCAGGGGGTTGCAAGGCCCTGTCCTATCTCAGTTCTTCTTGGGAACCAAGGCCGAGAACAACTCTGAGGTACATTTTCCTAAGCAGAGTACAGCCAGTGCGGAGAGGGGGGCTCCAGGGAAGGGGCTGGACCTGAGGGGGAATTGAATCGGCCACTTGTTCTCCTAATTGGTGCTTTTAATCAATTATGCTAATTTCCTAAAACTATAAATATGTACTCACCCCTGGAGGGGGTGGGCTTTTATGGACACCTTTCCATAACTGCTCCTGAAGACCTTCAAAATAAAGATCCCCTTTTATATTACCTCCTTGCTAAAATGATCTCGAGTTTCTTTTCCAGGCTGGGGGAAAAGGCACCAGTTATTTGGCACACCCAGAAGGGACACGAGAACCTGGTACCCTTCCTCTGGACCGAAAACATCCTGCAAGGAATTCCTTTCTGACAGCAATCGAAAGAATTCCCTGCCACGGGCCTGAGGTCGAGACACCATGGTTCCAAGATCCCACAGGAGGTAGTATAAAGGTGGTTCTTTTTGTTGTGTAGGGTGTAGTTTGTATGTGTGTGTATTGTTTATGTATTGTGTATCTGTTTAAAGTCAGTAATTGTTAGCGATCCCAGGACAACCTGGCGTGGTGGTGAGAAAATTTGCTTTTGAAATCATTTCTCCAATTTTTTCCTGTTGCCGATTTTCAAACCTGCCCCAGAGATCGGCTGGTGGGGAGGAGCGGGTGTGTGATCTCGGCTGAAGATTTGTTCACTGGTAGAGAAAAAGCAAATTCACAGTGCGAAAGTTTTATTTCATGTTTAGGCACAAATGCGAGTTGTTGAATTGAAGCTGGCCTGGAGACATCTGGGCATGGAGCGGCCGGGGGAGGCGCTGTCTGCTTGCTTTGGTAGGAGGTGGGGGATGGGCCCCGCTTCCTACAGGTTTGTGAGGCGGCTGGGTTGTCAGCCTGCTCTTGGTGGGAGGTGGGGAGAGATTCCCACTTCCTACAGGTTTTGTGGAGCGGCTGGGTGCCCAGCCTGCTCCTTGGTGGGAAGCTGGGGAGAGAGTCCCACTTCCTACAGGTTTTGTGGAGCGGCTGGGTGCCCAGCCTGCTCCTTGGTGGGAGGCGAGTGAGAAATCCTCGCTTCCTACAGGTCTGTGGAGAGGCTGGGTGTCAAGCCTGCTCCTTAGTGGGAGGCGAGGGAGAGATCCTCGCTTCCAGCAAGTTTTGTGGAACGGCCGAGAAAGCTCGGTTCGCACCATTGTAAGGGAAGGGGGAGAAGCCCCCACTTTCTATGTTCCATCTGTAAAAAGTTTTTCCAAGATTTAAGGCAAGGGCGACTCCCGGACTTCCGGGACGGCTCCGCGAGCAGGGCGGTCACTCCCCCGTGACAGAAGCGGGGCACCAGCCGCTCTGAGAGGGGCGGAGGTGATTCCTGCCATTGCCCTGGTCACGGCCGGGGGATGCGCGGGGGGGCGGTCCCAGGAAGCGAACCGGGACCGGGGCTGCCGCTGCGCTGCTTCGGCCCTGCTCTGGCGGAGGCGGGGCCGCCGCTGCGCGGCCACGGCCCGACTCACTCGCTGCTCCTGGGCCCGCCCGCACCGGCCCAGAGCGGGCCGGGAGTGTGAGATCTAAGAGCAGGAACGGCCCTATCGCACTTTCCACAGTAACGAGCTTGTTTTAAGGACACCCGAGAGCCGCTGTGAGCAGCAGCACGGGCCGAGCGCGGGCGAGCCGGGGGTGCCCCTGGGCGGGGGTGCCCGCATGCCGCGGCCGTCCCCGGCCGTGCGAGGGCAGCGAGCGCTCTTTGTCTGCTCTGGTAAGCACTCAAAAGGGAAACACCGAGCCCAAAGAACAAGAAGCCGTTTTTAGGCTCCCTTAAACCATGCTATAAGTAAGCAGAGTCCTGTGTTAACAAATATTTTAGAATGGTTTACTGAGTTAAATTTGTAAAAGACCTTCTCCTGTATCCTTGTGAGTAAAAAAGACCAAGGACTCTTTACTATTATGAAAAATAATCCTGAAACTGGAGAACTAGGGCAGTCAGCAACTGAAAAATGCTGCATCCAACCAGCAGCCAAGAATTGATACATCCAAGCAGTTGCATTGGCAACCCACTGTAAGTTTGTTCTGTGAACATAGAAGAACATGGACCCTATGCCATGTAGCTGAAACTGGATAATGTTATTCCTGAAAACGTTTTGCTGTCAATCCTAGTATGTCTGTTTCGCCAGCACTAACTGATAATGTATTAAGTCCTGACTGTTTGCAGCCATGGAAGAAGCTATTCCAGCAGAAGCAGACCTGAATAGATGTGCCAGCCTGGGAGCTTGTATGCAATGAAGAGCGAAGCTTCATGCGAGATGGCAAACAAAGACAGGTTATGCAGTAACAACCACGAAACAGGTAACCATGAGAAAAGTGTTACCATCAAATGTGCCATCACAAAAAGCTGAACTGATTATATCAATGAAAGATCTAGAACTGAGCAAAGTCATCTAGAAGGAAGGAAGACTAGCAACTATTCAAGCCTAGAGACTGAGTCTATGTTGAATGAAGGGACAGTAATCTTACGAGCTAAGTAAAAAGAGTCATTCAAAGTCCTGACTACCCTCACCAAATCAAAAGCTGCTGGCAGAGAGCCTTGAATTCACTGCTCCAGAGTTAAGAAGACGTCTGCTCCATAGACAGCCAGAAAACAGAGACTGATACAATTTGAGATGATATGATTTAAACTGTTCTTTTGTACCTCTTATCTGTACAGTTGGTAACCGTGATTCAAATTTGGTCCTAAAATTTGCATGTAACTCTAGTCCAAAATGTATCCAAAAGCTCTTCATAAGGACAACTTTTCAAAGTTGAGAATCTGGCCTGGTAAGTTTTGCCCCAAGATAAAGATTGGGCCTGTGCCCATGGAGCTGTGATTTCAAATGTAATGTTTAATCATATTAAAGGCTGTTGACAAAACAAAATAGCTCTTAATTTCCTACTAGCCACAAAATCATTAACACTAGTTGTTGTTCTTATGCATATCTGAATGAAAAATTTTTTTAGAAATTTGGTTGAAATTTGAAAGCAAACTCAAATTCTACACCAAGTAACTCTCAAAAGAGCTTACTGGAACTTGAATATCTTCAGTACACTCACTTCATGGTTACCAAACTGAACCTAGATAAAAGAAATGTTCATAGTAACTGTAGTTATAATTAGCATCTGTGTAAAACTAGTGGGATAGCCAGTTGTATAAACCAGAGGTATGGTTGAATGCAGAGTAGAGACTAGACAAGACAGAGTCTTGTTAGTCTCTAAAAAGGGGGGAATGATGCCGTTTGGTTTCTGCCTTTTTTCTTTTATATGTTCTCTGTACTCTCTGCCCATATTTTTGTGGCTCTGTAGCCTACTATATTAATAGCTAGTTTTTCCAGTACCTTTCCATAGCCTTTCCATAAGCAGAAAGAAAAAACAAATTCCAGAGCTCCAAGCCCCAGGGGGTTGCAAGCCCTGTCCCTATCTCAGTTCTTCCTGGGAACCAAGGCGAGAAACAACTCCTGAGGTACATTTTCCATAGCAGAGTGCAGCCATGCTGAGAGGGGGCTCCAGGGAAGGGGCTGGAACCTGAGGGGAATTGAAATCGCCACTTGTTTTCCTTAATTTGGTGCTCTTAATTAGCTAATTTCCAAAAGCTTATAAATATTAGCTCCCCCTGAGGCTGGGCTTTTACTGACACCTTTCCATAACTGCTCCTGAAGACCTTCAAAATAAAGATCCCCTTTTATATTACCTCCTTGCTAAAATGATCTCGAGTTTCTTTTCCAGGCTGGGGGAAAAGGCAACACCGGACGCCACCTGAAATGCGGCATGGATCAAGATCCTTCCCAGACCCAAGCTGCCATCAGCTAGAACTCTGGCTGCAATTGTAGGGCTAAATGCCTCCTAAAACTGGCATCATGCATCTGGGGGACTGAGTTTTCTTTCACATGGAAATGCGCCATTGTTTGCATCGAAGGCCACATATCTGGGAGTTGACAGCCGCTTGCTGAATTTCCGCATGGATTAAGATTCCTCGCAGACCCAAGCTGCCACCAACAAGGACCCTGGCTGCCCTTGCAGGGCCAAAACCCTCCTCCAAACTGACATCAAGAAACTGGGGGGCAGAGTTCTCTTTCTCAGAGAAAACGGACCCTTTTTTTGTCGTGGCCCTAAGGCACTCTGCTCCCGGACGCCACCTGAATTTTCCTAACAGGTTTTTTTTTTTTCCCCTCCATGCTTTTTCATAACATCAGAGGGTAAGAAATTCTCTTCTGGCTTCCAAAATCTCCTAGTTACTTTCCCCCTTCCTGCATCAGGCAAAATGGAGGATTATTAAGGTTTTTTTAACCAAATACTCTTTGAGGCAGGAAAATTTAAGAAGAGTAAGAGAAACAGTGCTGCTTTTGGGCATAGCTTCTTTGTACACTATTCTGGAAATAAAAAAACCCAACACCCATCATTCCCCCACCTCCCTCACCACCCCCCCAATAAAAAAACAAAACAAACCCACATGCCTTACAAAACCAACCTGCAGAATGTTCAGTATTTCAAATGAGAACAAGCGTAGAGGGGACATCAAAAGATGGCTCCTCCTTAACCATTTGTGCATGCAGTGCTCTTCAATCATCTTCTACATTCTCCTTCTCCTACAACAAACAGCTGTCTTCAGAACTGCCTGTTCTCCAATCCAACCTTTCTGGGATGCTACTGTACGTTGCCTTAGTACGTGCTTCACTAGTCACTTAAATCACAGGAAAACTTGACTAAACCATCAGTGGTAATTTGCAGCTCTTCAAACTGCTTGAAAACTGAAACCTTGCACAAGGTTCAGACAAAGGAAAATCCAAAATGTGGACAGCATCTCCCTGCTGCTGCTACTGGAAGCCTTCAAGTCCACCACTGCAGTCTAAAACCTCCACTGATCATCTGAGTATTGCACAAGTTCTCCAAGGAAGACAACAACAAGGCTAAGGCACGCACACCAACGCTGATCAAAAGCACTTGATGCTCATGGAGAAAAATAAAGAACCTTTACTCTCCTAAAGACAAGGTGACTACTGCTAGTAGGAAAAAAACCAGATGTTCTGCAAAACCTATTTTCAGGCTTTTGCTAAGGTCACAGGACTGAGGAATACAGAAAGACCTGTCCCAATTTGGCAGAATGCCGCATCAACCGCTCCACTTTCTTCACCAAGCCCGAACCTAACATCATCTCCAAATCCTGAGCCCGTGCAGCTCTGGCCCCATTACCTAAGAAAAGAGCAACTCTGCAAGCAGTTGGCAAAGATGAACAACTTAGCATTACTGTGGCCGATGAAATGCTCTGACCTTTTTTGCTTTCAGCTATGGATCTTCTACCTCCGAGCGTCGCACTGAAAAGCTCCTTGCCATTGAGCTCTTGCAGCACCTCCGCCAGCTTCGCTGCCAAACTCTTCAGCACCAGCGCAAGGTACCTGAAATCGGGAGCCAAAAGAGGTGGTCAATGAAGGCAAGTTGCTCCCGCCGACAGGCAGCCTCCACATTCAGCGTCCCCTATGTCGCTCTCCCACCGTGGGGGACAAAATGCCTCGGCGGAGCGCGGCGCTGGGCGGCAGCGGCCGCCACGGCATGGAGCGCGCGCTGCCGGCTCGCTGCCGCCGGCGCCGCTGCGGGAACGGCCGATTGGCTGCAATGGGCCACGTGCGGCAAGGAGGGCAGCGGGGTAAAGGCGGGCACGGCTCATAGCCCCCCGGAAGGCCGGCCTCTGCTCCCCGCTCGGACCACCGTACGGGCAGTGCCAGGAGCCTCTCGCTGCGGCCGCCTCCGGCCGCATGCCAGAGCGCGCACTGCCCGGCCGGCGCCGCCGCTCCGCGGGCTCACACGGCGCCCGCCGGGCCCCTGCCGGCGGCGGGAGCCGAGCGACAGGAAGCGGATGCGCACAGCGCCACGCCCGCCCCGCCCCGCCCGCGGCCCCTCTCTCCTCGCGTGGGCCCGCCGCGCCTGCCCCGCAACGGCTGTGCTCCGCGCCACGCGGCACACGCGCGCCGCCGTTTCCGGCCGAGCCGCTGGCGAAGCCGGGGCACGGTCCTGCCGGGACAGCCTCGGCGGCTGCTGGCTTCCCGCAGCGCCGAGCAGCCGGTGAGCGCCGCCGCTTGGGAGCGCGCCCGGCGGGGGGCGAGGCAAAGGAGAGATGGAGGCGGTGCCAGTGGGCGGTGTCACACGGCCGATCCTGCCGCAGCCACCCCTTCCACGCCCCCTCGGCTGCTGTTGACTGCGGCCCCAGCCCTGCCCGCGCCAGCAGCGATGCGGCTTCGCAATTGGAGGGGTGGAGGGGAGGGGGGGGGGGGTAGGAGGGGGTGGGGGATGGGGGGGGCAGGGGCACACTGACACCCCGCAGCAAGTCCCTCCTGCTGGCAATACTCATCCACATTCCACTTGTTTATGGCCAAAGAGAAGAACAGACTAGTCCCCTAACTATTTCAAGAAGGAGACAGGCCATGGGCCATTTGCCCTGGGCTTTCTCTAATCCTGCCGCCTTGTAGCCTCCTTCATATCCTAAGTTCCGGGCTGCATCTCCCTCTCCCTTTTCCCCACTGCCTGAGCTGATCGCTTATGGGATGCCGCACTCCAATATCGCCTCTCTTTGGTTTATATTCAAGAAAGAAAGAAAGAAGAAACTCGTCGTCATTCTATTCAGTTTTGTCCTCTTGCTCTAGCTTCAGGAATTTAACAGTGCCATGCCTGAGCAACAGTCTGTGGTGATTAGTAGCAATTGCAACAGCTAACAGCTTCTTCTCTTCCTTGCCTGTCTATCGCTTCCTAGCCCTGTCTGCAAGTGGATTCCCACGGTCTCTTTGGACAGACATATTCATCTTAGTTCTCTCAGTCCCACACCTGCTTGGCGCTGCGTGGGTCCCCCTGGCACCACACCCCGCCCCCCCACCTACTCCCCAAACCTCTGCACACACACACACACACACACACACACACCTGCGCTACACAGGCACGTAGCCAGCACACACTACTAGCACACACATACCCCCTCCACATACACATTCCCGCCTACCCTGCACAACCCTGCCCCCGCACAACCCTGCAAACACACACCACCCCACACCCACTCCCACACGAGCTGCACTGCACGCAGCCGCCCCACCCTCACTGCCACGGCCGTCTGGCAGTGCTCGCTACTGACACGCTTCGCCATCCTTGCATTGCTTTGCAATGCGGTCTGTAGCCTCGTGTCAGCCTTCCGCCCCTGCAGCGCCTTGCATTGACTTGCTCACTCATCCCCCTCGTGACGTCCCTTTCGATTTGTCCATGTCCAGCTTTCATTTCCTTCTCCTTCTAGGACTCTCATTGCCTTACGGAGCATCTTCCTTTTGCCCTTGAATCCTTCCATTGCTTCGCGTTATCTTTCTCGCCCCTCCCCCACCTGGAACTCAAGACGCCTTTTTCATGCCATACCCGAGCCTAGCCCTCCTGCCCTGTCTGATTCGCCTATGATTCATAGTGCCAGTGTTGCTGGAGCAGATGTTATGACATCATGGGCTGGAAGAGTCCGGCAAGATTCTTCTGTCCTGACACCTTCTAGGTAGGTGCAATTGTTGGCCATTCAATACTGCATGTGCATCAGCCCCTGGATGCTTTGTATCTTGGAGGAGGCCGTGCCATTTCTTTGGATTACCACTCTTCCGTAAAGAAAGCAAGTTTAGACGTGCACACTGGGTGGCCTCAAGGAATGAAGAGGCTTTTGCCAATAAGCAGTGCTCTGGCTTTGAGCTGCTCAACTGTCAGTTCAAAGGCAGATGCCAGGCTGTTGAGCATTTTGTCCTGGGAGCTTTAGTGTGTCAGCAGTCCCTGGTGCTGTTCCGTTTGCATCCTGACTCTGTGAGAGTGAAGGCTTCGGAAGGTAGCTAGAGCTGAGGAAGGGAAGTGCCGCGAGCAGGGTGTGTGCGGCTAGCTCGATGGGTGCAGCTGAAGCTGCAGACAGCAAGGGCATTATTAGCTGGCACTTGTGCCAGCTCTGTTTTTGCTAGATGTTTCCGAGTGGGCAGATTCAGCTAGAGTGGAAAGCATGTAGGGCAAAGGAGTTCGTCTTGCCGTTTGAGTGCGGTGCAAAGAAGGCTCCGCACTTGGGAGAGGAAGATCAGGCAAATCTTTTCGCGCTGGCAACAGGACGCTTGAGAGCAGGGACGTTTCCAAGGCGGCTCTAGCCTCGGAGAGGTTTCGAGCTGTCCTCGGAGCGTTTCCTTCTTTTGCGAGTCGACAGCGCCATCTTGTGGCTTTTGACTGCTAACGCAACATCGGCAGGGCAAGAGACTGTCAGGCCCGCTCCTCTTGCAGTGTGCACACTGCGCAAAGAAGCCCGGTTCCCTGCGGCTTCGCTCTTCGCCCAATGTGACTTGGACACAACTGAAACTCAGCGACGGCATTCAGCTTTGCCGCTTTTCGCCGTCTCTGTTGCACGCATCCGCAGCGTGCTATGGACGGTTTTCCCTCAGCTCCTGGTACAGTGAGACACTCTCTTCTTCGCAGATGATTGCGAGCTGTGCATCTAGCTTGTCGCTCAGTGAGCTGTGCCAGGAAAGAAGCACTTGCAGCGTTAGTCTTTCAACGTCCGACACTTTCAAAGCAGCACCACAAAGCCGGGCGACGGGAAGGGCGAAGAAGCAGACGTTCATTCCTGGCTCTTTTTCCTCGGCCAGCCGGCCAGCCGGATCTTTGGTCGTTGCGAGGCTAGAATGTGTGCGGCGCTCCTTCGCCGTGACAAGGGCCGTGCAGAGAGCGCCGGGCTGGGACGGGGCTTTGCAGGCGGTAAAGGAAAGAGGAGTGTTCCTGAAAAGTGGTGCAAATACGAGTTTGCTCAAGTTGCAGGGGAGAGCTGCGGGCAGCCTTATTATTCTGGCACAGGTGTCCGAGTGAGCCGCAGTCGAAAAGCTTTCCCTTGAGATTCAGAGGGCGAGAGGCGCAATACGGGCTGAGAAGCCAAGTTCGCTGTCAGAGCGTCTTTCGGCTGAAGCAAGGCTTAGCAGCGCTTGACTGCCGGCACAGTGTCCTCTGCGAGAAATAGAGCGCTATTCTCCACAGCGGAGAAAGAAATTGCCGTGGCTCACACAAGGCGTAGAACGAAGCCGCACGGTACAGGGCTTGTGTGCGCAGCGTACTGACGGCGTGAGGAGCGTGCCTGCCGCTGGCCGGCCAGCCGAATTCTCTTTGGCAGTGCTAAAGGAAAAGTTCAGCTAGAGCTGCTTGCGCCGCTACTTATTTCTCTTCCAGCCCCTCGGGGAAACAGCTGCTCCTACCTTTATGCTCCGAGAAGCAGAGAACACAATGACAGATGCAGCGGAGAAGGGAAGGAGAGAGTGCACCGTGTGAGCTTCATGTTGCTTACGTGGGGCTAGCGGAAAGTGAAGCCCTGCACTGTCTTTTACATCTTAGAAGGAAGAGAGTGTTCTCAGCTGACTGTCTTCGTTCTTCGTTTTCTGTAACCCGTGGCTTGACTTTCGTTTTTGCAGTGGGGCAACTCGTGCTCCTCCGCAGAGAACCTTGTGCCGGCAGTCAAGCGCTGCTAAGCCTTGCTTCAGCCGAAAGACGCTCTGACAGCGAACTTGGCTTCTCAGCCCGTATTGCGCCTCTCGCCCTCTGAATCTCAAGGGAAAGCTTTTCGACTGCGGCTCACTCGGAAATCTGTGCCAGAATAATAAGGCTGCCCGCAGCTCTCCCCTGCAACTTGAGCAAACTCGTATTTGCACCACTTTTCAGGAACACTCCTCTTTCCTTTACCGCCTGCAAAGCCCCGTCCCAGCCCGGCGCTCTCTGCACGGCCCTTGTCACGGCGAAGGAGCGCCGCACACATTCTAGCCTCGCAACGACCCAAGATCCGGCTGGCCGGCTGGCCGCAAAGAGCAGGAATGACGTCTGCTTCTTCGGCCCTTCCGTCGCGGCTTTGTGGCTGCTGCTTTGGAAGTGTCGGACGTTGAAAGACTACGCTGCAAGTGCTTCTTTCCTGGCACAGCTCACTGAGAGACAAGCTAGATGCACAGTCCGCAATCATGCTGCGAAGAAGAGAGTGTCTCACTGTACCAGGAGCTGAGGGAAAACCGTCCATAGACGCTGTGGGATGCGTGCAGCAAGAGACGGGAATAGCGGCAAAGCTGAATGCCGTCGCTGACGTTTCCGTTGTGTACAAGTCACTTTGGGGAGAGCGACCGCAGGGAGCCGGCTTCTTTTGCCGCAGTGGAACGGAACGGAAAAAGACTAAGCAAAATCTCGATCAACACAATCAAGAGTCAGCTGAGAACGCTCTCTTCCTTCTAAGATTAAAAGACAGTGCAGGGCTTCACTTTCCGCTTCGCCCACGTAAGCAACATGAAGCTCACACGGTGCACTCTCTCCTTCCCTTCTCCGCTGCATCTGTCATTGTGTTCTCTGCTTCTCGGAGCATAATGGTAGGAGTAACTGTTTCCCCGAGGGGCTGGAAGAGAAATAAGTAGCGGCGCAAGCAGCTCTAGCTGAACTTTTCCTTTAGCACTGCAAAAGAGAATTCGGCTGGCCGGCCAGCGGCAGGCACGCTCCTCACGCCGTCAGTACGCTGCGCACACAAGCCCTGTACCGTGCGGCTTCGTTCTACGCCTTGTGTGAGCCACGGCAATTTCTTTCTCCGCTGTGGAGACCAGCGCTCTATTTCTCGCAGAGGACACTGTGCCGGCAGTCAAGCGCTGCTAAGCCTTGCTTCAGCCGAAAGACGCTCTGACAGCGAACTTGACTTCTCAGCCCGTATTGCGCCTCTCGCCCTCTGAATCTCAAGGGAAAGCTTTTCGACTGTGGCTCACTCGGACACCTGTGCCAAAATAATAAGGCTGCCCGCAGCTCTCCCCTGCAACTTGAGCAAACTCGTATTTGCACCACTTTTCAGGAACACTCCTCTTTCCTTTACTGCCTGCAAAGCCCCGTCCCAGCCCGGCGCTCTCTGCACGGCCCTTGTCACGGCGAAGGAGCGCCGCACACATTCTAGCCTCGCAACGACCAAAGATCCGGCTGGCCGGCTGGCCGAGGAAAAAGAGCCAGGAATGAACGTCTGCTTTCTTCGCCCCTTCCCGTCGCCCGGCTTTGTGGTGCTGCTTTGAAAGTGTCGGACGTTGAAAGACTAACGCTGCAAGTGCTTCTTTCCTGGCACAGCTCACTGAGCGACAAGCTAGATGCACAGCTCGCAATCATCTGCGAAGAAGAGTGTCTCACTGTACCAGGAGCTGAGGGAAAACCGTCCATAGCACGCTGCGGATGCGTGCAGCAGAGACGGCGAAAAGCGGCAAAGCTGAATGCCGTCGCTGAGTTTCAGTTGTGTCCAAGTCAAATTGGGCGAAGAGCGAAGCCGCAGGGAACCGGGCTTCTTTGCGCAGTGTGCACACTGCAAGAGGAGCGGGCCTGACAGTCTCTTGCCCTGCCGATGTTGCGTTAGCAGTCCAAAGCCACAAGATGGCGCTGTCGACTCGCAAAAGAAGGAAACGCTCCGAGGACAGCTCGAAACCTCTCCGAGGCTAGAGCCGCCTTGGAAACGTCCCTGCTCTCAAGCGTCCTGTTGCCAGCGCGAAAAGATTTGCCTGATCTTCCTCTCCCAAGTGCGGAGCCTTCTTTGCACCGCACTCAAACGGCAAGACGAACTCCTTTGCCCTACATGCTTTCCACTCTAGCTGAATCTGCCCACTCGGAAACATCTAGCAAAAACAGAGCTGGCACAAGTGCCAGCTAAGAATGCCCTTGCTGTCTGCAGCTTCAGCTGCACCCATCGAGCTAGCCGCACACACCGCTCGCGGCACTTTCCTTCCTCAGCTCTAGCTACCTTCCGAAGCCTTCACTCTCACAGAGTCAGGATGCAAACGGAACAGCACCAGGGACTGCTGACACACTAACGCTCCCAGGACAAAATGCTCAACAGCCTGGCATCTGCCTTTGCACTGACAGTTGAGCAGCTCAAAGCCAGAGCACTGCTTATTGGCAAAAGCCTCTTCATTCCTTGAGGCCACCCAGTGTGCACGTCTAAACTTGCTTTCTTTACGGAAGAGTGGTAATCCAAAGAAATGGCACGGCCTCCTCCAAGATACAAAGCATCCAGGGACTGATGCACATGCAGTATTGAATGGCCAACAATTGCACCTACCTAGAAGGTGTCAGGACAGAAGAATCTTGCCGGACTCTTCCAGCCCATGATGTCATAACATCTGCTCCAGCAACACTGGCACTATGAATCATAGGCGAATCAGACAGGGCAGGAGGGCAAGGCTCGGGAATGGCATGAAAAAGGCGTCTTGAGTTCCAGGTGGGGGAGGGGCGAGAAAGATAACGCGAAGCAATGGAAGGATTCAAGGGCAAAAGGAAGATGCTCTGTAAGGCAATGAGAGTCCTAGAAGGAGAAGGAAATGAAAAGCTGGACCTGGACAAATCGAAAGGGAGGTCACGAGGGGGATGAGTGAGCAAGTCAATGCAAGGCACTGCAGGGGCGGAAGGCTGAGACGAGGCTACAGACCGCATAGCAAAGCAATGCAAGGCATGGCGAAGCGTGTCAGTAGCGAGCACTGCCAGACGGCCGTGGCAGTGAGGGTGGGGCGGCTGCGTGCAGTGCAGCTCGTGTGGGAGTGGGTGTGGGGTGGTGTGTGTTTGCAGGGTTGTGCGGGGGCAGGGTTGTGCAGGGTAGGCGTGAATGTGTATGTGGAGGGGGTATGTGTGTGCTAGTAGTGTGTGCTGGCTACGTGCCTGTGTAGCGCAGGTGTGTGTGTGTGTGTGTGTGTGTGTGCAGAGGTTTGGGGAGTAGGTGGGGGGGCGGGGTGTGGTGCCAGGGGGACCCACGCAGCGCCAAGCAGGTGTGGGACTGAGAGAAGTAAGATGAATATGTCTGTCCAAAGAGACCGTGGCTTCTTTGCGCAGTGAACCGAACGGAAAAAGACTAGCAAAATCTCGATCACAATCAGAGTCAGCTGAGAACGCTCTCTTCCTTCTAAGATGTAAAAGACAGTGCAGGGCTTCACTTTCCGCTTGCCCCACGTAAGCAACATGAAGCTCACACGGTGCACTCTCTCCTTCCCTTCTCCGCTGCATCTGTCATTGTGTTCTCTGCTTCTCGGAGCATAAAGGTAGGAGCAGCTGTTTCCCCGAGGGGCTGGAAGAGAAATAAGTAGCGGCGCAAGCAGCTCTAGCTGAACTTTTCCTTTAGCACTGCCAAAGAGAATTCGGCTGGCCGGCCAGCGGCAGGCACGCTCCTCACGCCGTCAGTACGCTGCGCACACAAGCCCTGTACCGTGCGGCTTCGTTCTACGCCTTGTGTGAGCCACGGCAATTTCTTTCTCCGCTGTGGAGAATAGCGCTCTATTTCTCGCAGAGGACACTGTGCCGGCAGTCAAGCGCTGCTAAGCCTTGCTTCAGCCGAAAGACGCTCTGACAGCGAACTTGGCTTCTCAGCCCGTATTGCGCCTCTCGCCCTCTGAATCTCAAGGGAAAGCTTTTCGACTGCGGCTCACTCGGACACCTGTGCCAGAATAATAAGGCTGCCCGCAGCTCTCCCCTGCAACTTGAGCAAACTCGTATTTGCACCACTTTTCAGGAACACTCCTCTTTCCTTTACCGCCTGCAAAGCCCCGTCCCAGCCCGGCGCTCTCTGCACGGCCCTTGTCACGGCGAAGGAGCGCCGCACACATTCTAGCCTCGCAACGACCAAAGATCCGGCTGGCCGGCTGGCCGAGGAAAAAGAGCCAGGAATGAACGTCTGCTTCTTCGCCCCTTCCCGTCGCCCGGCTTTGTGGTGCTGCTTTGAAAGTGTCGGACGTTGAAAGACTAACGCTGCAAGTGCTTCTTTCCTGGCACAGCTCACTGAGCGACAAGCTAGATGCACAGCTCGCAATCATCTGCGAAGAAGAGAGTGTCTCACTGTACCAGGAGCTGAGGGAAAACCGTCCATAGCACGCTGCGGATGCGTGCAGCAGAGACGGCGAAAAGCGGCAAAGCTGAATGCCGTCGCTGAGTTTCAGTTGTGTCCAAGTCACATTGGGCGAAGAGCGAAGCCGCAGGGAACCGGGCTTCTTTGCGCAGTGTGCACACTGCAAGAGGAGCGGGCCTGACAGTCTCTTGCCCTGCCGATGTTGCGTTAGCAGTCCAAAGCCACAAGATGGCGCTGTCGACTCGCAAAAGAAGGAAACGCTCCGAGGACAGCTCGAAACCTCTCCGAGGCTAGAGCCGCCTTGGAAACGTCCCTGCTCTCAAGCGTCCTGTTGCCAGCGCGAAAAGATTTGCCTGATCTTCCTCTCCCAAGTGCGGAGCCTTCTTTGCACCGCACTCAAACGGCAAGACGAACTCCTTTGCCCTACATGCTTTCCACTCTAGCTGAATCTGCCCACTCGGAAACATCTAGCAAAAACAGAGCTGGCACAAGTGCCAGCTAATAATGCCCTTGCTGTCTGCAGCTTCAGCTGCACCCATCGAGCTAGCCGCACACACCCTGCTCGCGGCACTTTCCTTCCTCAGCTCTAGCTACCTTCCGAAGCCTTCACTCTCACAGAGTCAGGATGCAAACGGAACAGCACCAGGGACTGCTGACACACTAAAGCTCCCAGGACAAAATGCTCAACAGCCTGGCATCTGCCTTTGCACTGACAGTTGAGCAGCTCAAAGCCAGAGCACTGCTTATTGGCAAAAGCCTCTTCATTCCTTGAGGCCACCCAGTGTGCACGTCTAAACTTGCTTTCTTTACGGAAGAGTGGTAATCCAAAGAAATGGCACGGCCTCCTCCAAGATACAAAGCATCCAGGGACTGATGCACATGCAGTATTGAATGGCCAACAATTGCACCTACCTAGAAGGTGTCAGGACAGAAGAATCTTGCCGGACTCTTCCAGCCCATGATGTCATAACATCTGCTCCAGCAACACTGGCACTATGAATCATAGGCGAATCAGACAGGGCAGGAGGGCAAGGCTCGGGAATGGCATGAAAAAGGCGTCTTGAGTTCCAGGTGGGGGAGGGGCGAGAAAGATAACGCGAAGCAATGGAAGGATTCAAGGGCAAAAGGAAGATGCTCTGTAAGGCAATGAGAGTCCTAGAAGGAGAAGGAAATGAAAAGCTGGACCTGGACAAATCGAAAGGGAGGTCACGAGGGGGATGAGTGAGCAAGTCAATGCAAGGCACTGCAGGGGCGGAAGGCTGAGACGAGGCTACAGACCGCATAGCAAAGCAATGCAAGGCATGGCGAAGCGTGTCAGTAGCGAGCACTGCCAGACGGCCGTGGCAGTGAGGGTGGGGCGGCTGCGTGCAGTGCAGCTCGTGTGGGAGTGGGTGTGGGGTGGTGTGTGTTTGCAGGGTTGTGCGGGGGCAGGGTTGTGCAGGGTAGGCGTGAATGTGTATGTGGAGGGGGTATGTGTGTGCTAGTAGTGTGTGCTGGCTACGTGCCTGTGTAGCGCAGGTGTGTGTGTGTGTGTGTGTGTGCAGAGGTTTGGGGAGTAGGTGGGGGGGCGGGGTGTGGTGCCAGGGGGACCCACGCAGCGCCAAGCAGGTGTGGGACTGAGAGAAGTAAGATGAATATGTCTGTCCAAAGAGACCGTGGGAATCCACTTGCAGACAGGGCTAGGAAGCGATAGACAGGCAAGGAAGAGAAGAAGCTGTTAGCTGTTGCAAATGCTACTAATCACCACAGACTGTTGCTCAGGCATGGCACTGTTAAATTCCTGAAGCTAGAGCAAGAGGACAAAACTGAATAGAATGACGACGAGTTTCTTCTTTCTTTCTTTCTTTAATATAAACCAAAGAGAGGCGATATTGGAGTGCGGCATCCCATAAGCGATCAGCTCAGGCAGTGGGGAAAAGGGAGAGGGAGATGCAGCCGGGAACTTAGGATATGAAGGAGGCTACAAGGCGGCAGGATTAGAGAAAGCCCAGGGCAAATGGCCCATGGCCTGTCTCCTTCTTGAAATAGTTAGGGGACTAGTCTGTTCTTCTCTTTGGCCATAAACAAGTGGAATGTGGATGAGTTTTGCCAGCAGGAGGGACTTGCTGCGGGGTGTCAGTGTGCCCCTGCCCCCCCCATCCCCCACCCCCTCCTACCCCCCCCCTTCCCCCCCTCCACCCCTCCAATTGCGAAGCCGCATCGCTGCTGGCGCGGGCAGGGCTGGGGCCGCAGTCAACAGCAGCCGAGGGGGCGTGGAAGGGGTGGCTGCGGCAGGATCGGCCGTGTGACACCGCCCACTGGCACCGCCTCCATCTCTCCTTTGCCTCGCCCCGCGCCGGGCGCGCTCCCAAGCGGCGGCGCTCACCGGCTGCTCGGCGCTGCCGGAAGCCAGCAGCCGCCGAGGCTGTCCCGGCAGGACCGTGCCCCGGCTTCGCCAGCGGCTCGGCCGGAAACGGCGGCGCGCGTGTGCCGCGTGGCGCGGAGCACAGGCGTTGCGGGGCAGGCGCGGCGGGCCCACGCGAGGAGAGAGGGGCCGCGGGCGGGGCGGGGCGGGCGTGGCGCTGTGCGCATCCGCTTCCTGTCGCTCGGCTCCCGCCGCCGGCAGCGGCCCGGCGGGCGCCGTGTGAGCCAGCGGAGCGGCGGCGCCGGCCGGGCAGTGCGCGCTCTGGCATGCGGCCGGAGGCGGCCGCAGCGAGAGGCTCCTGGCACTGCCCGTACGGTGGTCCGAGCGGGGAGCAGAGGCCGGCCTTCCGGGGGGCTATGAGGCGTGCCCGCCTTTAACCCGCTGCCCTCCTTGCCGCACGTGGCCCATTGCAGCCAATCGGCCGTTCCCGCAGCGGCGCCGGCGGCAGCGAGCCGGCAGCGCGCGCTCCATGCCGTGACGGCCGCTGCCGCCCAGCGCCGCGCTCCGCCGAGGCATTTTGTCCCCCACGGTGGGAGAGCGACATAGGGGACGCTGAATGTGGAGGCTGCCTGTCGGCGGGAGCAACTTGCCTTCATTGACCACCTCTTTTTGGCTCCCGATTTCAGGTACCGTGCGCTGGTGCTGAAGAGTTTGGCAGCGAAGCTGGTGGAGGTGCTGCAAGAGCTCAATGGCAAGGAGCTTTTCAGTGCGACGCTCGGAGGTAGAAGATCCATAGCTGAAAGCAAAAAAGGTCAGAGCATGTCATCGGCCACAGTAATGCTAAGTTGTTTCATCTTTGCCAACTGCTTGCAGAGTTGCTCTTTTCTTAGGTAATGGGGCCAGAGCTGCACGGGCTCAGGATTTGGAGATGATGTTAGGTGCGGGCTTGGTGAAGAAAGTGGAGCGGTTGATGCGGCTTTCTGCCAAATTGGGACAGGTCTTTCTGTATTCCTCAGTCCTGTGACCTTAGCAAAAGCCTGAAAATAGGTTTTGCAGAACATCTGGTTTTTTTCCTACTAGCAGTAGTCACCTTGTCTTTAGGAAAGTAAAGGTTCTTTATTTTTCTACATGAGCATCAAGTGCTTTTGATCAGCGTTGGTGTGCGTGCCTTAGCCTTGTTGTTGTCTTCCTTGGAGAACTTGTGCAATACTCAGATGATCAGTGGAGGTTTTAGACTGCAGTGGTGGACTTGAAGGATTCCAGTAGCAGCAGCAGGGAGATGCTGTCCACATTTTGGATTTTCCTTTGTCTGAACCTTGTGCAAGGTTTCAGTTTTCAAGCAGTTTGAAGAGCTGCAAAGTTACCACTGATGGTTTAGTCAAGTTATCCTGTGATTTTAGTGACTAGTGAAGCACGTACTAAGGCAACGTACAGTAGCATCCCAGAAAGGTTGGATTGGAGAACAGGCAGTTCTGAAGACAGCTGTTTGTTGTAGGAGAAGGAGAATGTAGGAGATGATTGAAGAGCACTGCATGCACAAAGGGTTAAGGAGGAGCCATCTTTTGATGTCCCCTCTACGCTTGTTCTCATTTGAAATACTGAACATTCTGCAGGTTGGTTTTGTAAGGCATGTGGGTTTGTTTTGTTTTTTTATTGGGGGGGGGGGTGGTGGGGGAGGTGGGGGAATGATGAGTGTTGGGTTTTTTTATTTCCAGAATAGTGTACAAAGAAGCTATGCCCAAAAGCAGCACTGTTTCTCTTACTCTTCTTAATTTTTCCTGCCTCAAAGAGTATTTGGTTAAAAAAACCTTAATAACCCTCCATTTTGCCTGATGCAAGAAGGGGGAAAGTAACTAGGAGATTTTGGAAGCCGGAAGAGAATTTCTTGCCCTCTGATGTTATGAAAAAGCATGGAGGGGAAAAAAAAAAAACCTGTTAGGAAAATTCAGGTGGCGTCCGGGAGCAGAGTGCCTTAGGGCCACGACAAACAAAGTGTCCCTTTTCTCTGAGAAAGAGAACTCTGTCCCCCAGTTTCTTGATGTCAGTTTGGAGGAGGGTTTTGGCCCTGCAAGGGCAGCCAGGGCTCTTTATCGTGGCACCTTGGGTCTGCGAGGAATCTTGATCCATACGGAATTTCAGGAGGAAGCAGGGAGCACAGTGCCTTAGGGCCGGGATACAAAAAGTGTCCCTTTTCTCTGAGAAAGAGAACTCTGCCCCCCAGTTCTTTGATGTCAGTTTGGAGGAGGGTTTTGGCCCTGCAAGGGCAGCCAGGGTCCTTGTCGGTGGCAGCTTGGGTATGCGAGGAATCTTGATCCATGCAGAATTTCAGCATGCGGCTGTTCAACTCCCAGATATGTGGCCTTCGATTCAAACAATGGCGCTTTTCCATGTTGAAAGAAAACTCAGTCCGCCAGATGCATGGATGCAGTTTTTAGGAGGCATTTTAGCCGTTTTTTTTTCTTTTTTTTATTATTTTACAATGAGCCGAGTTCTAGTTGATTGGCAGCTTGGTTGGGGAAGATCTTGAATCCATGGTGGCATTTCAGGTGGCGTGCCGTGTTGCATTTTCCCCGCCTGGAAAGAAACTGCGGATCATTTTAGCAAAGGAGGTAATATAAAAGGGGATCTTATTTTGAAGGTCTTCAGGAGCAAGTTTATGGAAAGGTGGTCGCCATAAAGCCCAGCCTCCAGGGGTGAGTACATATTTTTAGCTTTTAGGAAATTAGCATAATTGATTAAGAGCACCTAATATATGGGTATACAAGTGGCGATTCAATTCCCTCAGGTCCAGCCCTTCCCTGGAGCCCCGCCTCTCAGCACTGGCTGCACTCTGCTTATGAAAATGTACCTCAGAGTTGTTCTCGGCCTTGGTTCCCAGGAAGAACTGAGATAGGACAGGGCCTTGCAACCCCCTGGGGCTTGGAGCTCTGGAATTTGTTTGTCTTTCTGCTTAGGGAAAGGCTATGGAAAGGTACTGGAAAAACTAGCTATTAATATAGTAGGCTACAGAGCCACAAAAATATGGGCAGAGAGTACAGACAACATATAAAAGAAAAAAGGCAGAAACCAAACGGCATCATTCCCCCCTTTTTTAGAGACTAACAAGACTCTGTCTTGTCTAGTCTCTACTCTGCATTCAACCATAACTCTGTTTTATACAACTGGCTATCCCACTAGTTGTTACACAGATGCTAATTATAACTACAGTTACTTTGAACATTTCTTTTATCTAGGTTCAGTTTGGTAACCATGAAGTGAGTGTACTGAAGATATTCAAGGTTCAGTAAGCTCTTTTGAGAGTTACTTGGTGTAGAATTTGAGTTTGCTTTCAAATTTCAACCAAATTTCTAAAAAAAATTTTCATTCAGATTTGCATAAGAACAACAACTAGTGTTAATGATTTTGGGGCTAGTAGGAAATTAAGAGCTATTTTGTTTTGTCAACAGCCTTTAATATGATTAAACATTACATTTGGAATCACAGCTCCATGGGCACAGGCCCAATCTTTATCTTGGGGCAAAACTTACCAGGCCAGATTCTCAACTTGGACAAGTTGTCCTTATGAAGAGCTTTTGGATACATTTTGGACTAGAGTTACATGCAAATTTTAGGACCAAATTTGAATCACGGTTACCAACTGTACAGATAAGAGGTACAAAAAGAACAGTTTAAATCATATCATCTCAATTTGTATCAGTCTCTGTTTTCTGGCTGTATATGGAGCAGACGTCTTCTTAACTCTGGAGCAGTGAATTCAATGCTCTCTGCCAGCAGCTTTGGATTTGGTGAGGGTAGTCAGGACTTGGAATGACTCTTTTTACTTAGCTCGTAAGATTACTGTCCCTTCATTCAACATAGACTCAGTCTCTAGGCTTGAATAGTTGCTAGTCTTCCTTCCCTCTAGATGACTTTGCTCAGTTCTAGATCTTTCATTGATATAATCAGTTCAGCTTTTTGTGATGGCACATTTGATGGTAACACTTTTCTCATGGTTACCTGGTTCGTTGTTGTTACTGCATAACCTGTCTTTTGTTTGCCATCTCGCATGAAGCTGCTCTCATCTGCATACAGCTCCCAGGCTGGCACATCTTTCAGGTCTGCTCTGCTGGAATGGTCTGCAAACAGTCAGACTTAAATACATTATCATTTAGTGCTGGGAACAGACATACTAGGATTGACAGCAAACGTTTTCAGAATAACATTATCCAGTTTCAGTAGCATGGCATAGGGTCCATGTCTTCTATGTTCACAGAAGAAACTTACAGTGGGTTGCATGCAACTGTGGGATGTATCAATTCTTGGCTGCTGGTTGGATGCAGCAATTTTCAGTTGCTGACTGCCCTAGTTCTCCAGTTTCAGGATTATTTTACATAATAGTAAAGAGTCCTTTGTCTTTTTTTCTCACAAGGATACAGGAGAAGGTCTTTTACAAATTTAACTCAGTAAACCATTCTAAGATATTTGTTAACACAGGACTCTGCTTACTTATAGCATGCTTTAAGGGAGCCTAAAAAAGGCTTCTTGTTCTTTGGGCTCCGTGTTTCCCTTTTGAGTGCTTACCAGAGCAGACAAAGAGCGCTCGCTGCCCTCGCACGGCCGGGGACGGGCGCGGCATGCGGGCACCCCCGCCCAGGGGCACCCCCGGCTCGCCCGCGCTCGGCCCCTGCTGCTGCTCACAGCGGCTCTCGGGTGTCCTTAAAACAAGCTCGTTACTGTGGAAAGTGCGATAGGGCCGTTCCTGCTCTTAGATCTCCCACTCCCGGCCCGCTCTGGGCCGGTGCGGGCGGGGCCCAGGAGCAGCGAGTGAGCCGGGCCGTGGCCGCGCAGCGGCGGCCCCGCCTCCGCCAGAGCAGGGCTGAAGCAGCGCAGCGGCAGCCCCGGTCCCGGTTCGCTTCCTGGGACCGCTCCCCCGCGCATCCCCCGGCCGTGACCAGGGCAATGGTAGGAATCACCTCCGCCCCTCTCAGAGCGGCTGGTGCCCCGCCTCTGTCACGGGGGAGTGACCGCCCTGCTCGCGGAGCCGTCCCGGAAGTCCGGGAGTCGCCTTTGCCTTAAAATCTTGGAAAAACTTTTTACAGATGGAACATAGAAAGTGGGGGCTTCTCCCCCTTCCCTTACAATGGTGCGAACCGAGCTTTCTCGGCCGTTCCACAAAACTTGCTGGAAGCGAGGATCTCTCCCCTGCCTCCCACTAAGGAGCAGGCTGGACACCCAGCCTCTCCACAGACCTGTAGGAAGCGAGGATTTCTCACTCGCTCCCACCAAGGAGCAGGCTGGGCACCCAGCCGCTCCACAAACCTGTTGGAAGTGGGAATCTCTCCCCAGCCTCCCACCAAGGAGCAGGCTGGACACCCAGCCGCTCCACAAACCTGTAGGAAGTGGGAATCTCTCCCCAGCCTCCCACCAAGGAGCAGGCTGGACACCCAGCCGCTCCACAAACCTGTAGGAAGTGGAATCTCTCCCCAGCCTCCCACCAAGGAGCAGGCTGGACACCCCAGCCGCTCCACCAACCTGTAGGAAGTTGGAATCTCTCCCCAGCCTCCCACCAAGGAGCAGGCTGGACACCCAGCCGCTCCACAAACCTGTAGGAAGCGGGGCCCATCCCCCACCTCCTACCAAGAAGCAGACCAGGCCTCCCCCGGCCGCTTCATGCCCAGATGTCTCCAGGCCAGCTTTCAATTCAAAACTCGCATGTGCTAAACATGAAATAAACTTTCGCACTGTGATTTGCTTTTCTCTACCAGTGAACAATCTCAGCCGAGATCACACACCCGCCTCCTCCCCCCCAGCCGATCTCTGGGGCAGGTTGGAAAATCGGCAACAGGAAAAACTTGGAGAAATGATTTCAAAAGCAAATTTTCTCACCACCACGCCAGGTTGTCCCGGGATCGCTAACAATTACTGACTTTAAACAGATACACAATACATAAACCATACACACACATACAAACTACACACTACACAACGAAAAGAACCACCTTTATACTACCTCCTGTGGGATCTTGGAACCATGGTGTCTCGACTTCAGGCCCGTGGCAGGGAATTCTTTAGATTGCTGTCAGAAAGGAATTCCTTGCAGGATGTTTTTGGTCCAGAGGAAGGGTACCAGGTTCTCGTGTCCCTTCTGGGTGTGCCAAATAACTGGTGCCTTTTCCCCAGCCTGGAAAAGAAACTCGAGATCATTTTAGCAAGGAGGTAATATAAAAGGGGATCTTTATTTTGAAGGTCTTCAGGAGCAGTTATGGAAAGGTGTCAATAAAAGCCCAGCCCCTCCAGGGGTGGGTACATATTTATAGCTTTTAGGAAATTAGCATAATTGATTAAGAGCACCAATAAGGAGAACAAGTGGCGATTCAATTCCCTCTCAGGTCCAGCCCCTTCCCTGGAGCCCCCCTCTCAGCACTGGCTGCACTCTGCTTATGAAAATGTACCTCAGAGTTGTTCTCGGCCTTGGTTCCCAGGAAGAACTGCGATAGGACAGGGCCTTGCAACCCCCTGGGGCTTTGAGCTCTGGAATTTGTTTTGTCTTTCTGCTTAGGGAAAGGCTATGGAAAGGTACTGGAAAAACTAGCTATTAATATAGTAGGCTACAGAGCCACAAAAAATATGTGCAGAGAGTACAGAGAACATATAAAAGAAAAAAGGCAGAAACCAAACGGCATCAACCGGGAGCACAGTGGTTTAGGGCCGGGACACAAAAGTGTCGCCTTTTCTGCTGAGAAAGGAACTCTGCCCCCCAGTTTCTTGATGTTTCAGTTTTTGTTGGAGGAGGGTTTTTGGCCCTGCAAGGGCGCAGGGTCCTTGTTGGTGGCACCTTGGGTCTGCGAGGATCCTTAATCCATGCGGAATTTCAGCATGCCGGCTGTCAACTCCAGATATGTGCCCTTCGATGCAAAACCAATGGCGCTTTTTCCCATTGTGAAAGAAACTACAGTCCCCCAAGTGCATGATGCAGTTTTTAGGAGCAATTTTGCCCCTACAATTGGCAGCCAGAGTCTAGCTTGGATTGGCAGCTTTGGGGTCTGGGAAGGATTTGATCCATGCGGCAATTTCCAGGTGGTGTCCCCGGGAGCAAGAGTGCCTTAGGGCCGGGAACACAAAAAGTGTCCTTTTCCCTCTGAGAAGATAGCTCTGCCCCCCATTTTTTCTTGATGTCAGTTTGGAGGAGGGTTTTGGCCCTGCAAGGGCAGCCAGGGTCCTTGTCGGTGGCAGCTTGGGTCTGTGAGGGATCTTGCTCCATGCCGGAATTTGAAGGGGCGGCAGTCGACTCCCTGACAGGGGGCCTACGATACAAATGATGGCACTTTTCCACGTGAAAGAAAACTTAGGCCCCCAGATTCCTGATGTCGGTTTGGTGGAGGGTTTTAGCCCTACAAATGCAACCAGAGTCCTGGTTGATGGCAGCTTGCGTCAGCGAATAATCTTGATCGATACGGAATTTCAGGTGGCGTCCGGGAGCACAGTGCCTTAGGGCCGGACACAAAAGTGTCCCTTTTCTCTGAGAAAGAGGAGCTCCTGCCCCCAGTTTCCCGTGGATGTCCAGTTTTGGGAGGAGGGTTTTGGCCCTGGCAAGGGCAGCCCGTTGTCTAGTCGGTGGCAGCTTTGGGTCTGCGAGGGAATCTTGATCCATACGGAATTTCAGGTGGCGTCCGGGAGCAGAGTGCCTTAGGGCCGGGACACAAAAAGTGTCCCTTTGCTCTGGGAAAGAGAACTCTGCCCCCCAGTTTCTTGATGTCAGTTTGGAGGAGGGTTTTGGCCCTGCAAGGGCAGCCAGGTTCCTTGTTGGTGGCAGCTTGGGTCTGCGAGGAATCTTAATCCATGCGGAATTTCAGCATGCGGCTGTCAACTCCCAGATATGTGGCCTTCGATTCAAACAATGGCACTTTTCCATGTGAAAGAAAACTCAGTCCCCCCGATGCATGATGCCAGTTTTTAGGAGGCATTTAGCCCTACAATTGCAGCCAGAGTTCTAGTTGATGGCAGCTCTGGTCTGGGAAGGATCTTTTGATGCCATGCGGGCATTTTCAGGTGGCGTCCCGGTGTTTTGCCTTTTTCCCCCAGCCTGGAAAAGAAACTCGAGATCATTTTAGCAAGGAGGTAATATAAAAGGGGATCTTTATTTTGAAGGTCTTCAGGAGCAGTTATGGAAAGGTGTCCATAAAAGCCCAGCCCTCCAGGGGTGAGTACATATTTATAGCTTTTAGGAAATTAGCATAATTGATTAAGAGCACCAATAAGGAGAACAAGTGGCGATTCAATTCCCCCTCAGGTCCAGCCCCCTTCCCTGGAGCCCCCCTCTCAGCACTGGCTGCACTCTGCTTATGAAAATGTACCTCAGAGTTGTTCTCGGCCTTGGTTCCCAGGAAGAACTGAGATAGGACAGGGCCTTGCAACCCCCTGGGGCTTGGAGCTCTGGAATTTGTTTTGTCCTTCTGCTTAGGGAAAGGCTATGGAAAGGTACTGGAAAAACTAGCTATTAATATAGTAGGCTACAGAGCCACAAAAATATGTGCAGAGAGTACAGAGAACATATAAAAGAAAAAAGGCAGAAACCAAACGGCATCATTCCCCCCTTTTTTAGAGACTAACAAGACTCTTGTCTTGTCTAGTCTCTACTCTGCATTCAACCATACCTTGGTTTTACAACTGGGCTTATCCCACCTAGTTGTTACAAGATGCTAAATTATAACTAACAGTTACTATGAAACATTTCTTTTTATTCTTAGGTTCAGTTTGGGTAAACATGGAAGTGGAAGTGGTACTGAAGATATTCAAGGTTCAGTAAGCTCTTTTGAGAGTTACTTGGTGTAGAATTTGAGTTGGCTTTCAAATTTCAACCAAATTTCTAAAAAAATTTTTCATTCAGATTTGCATAAGAACAACAACTAGTGTTAATGATTTTGTGGCTAGTAGGAAATTAAGAGCTATTTTGTTTTGTCAACAGCCTTTAATATGATTAAACATGACATTTGGAATCACAGCTCCATGGGCACAGGCGCAATCTTTATCTTGGGGCAAAACTTACCAGGCCAGATTCTCAACTTTGACAAGTTGTCCTTATGAAGAGCTTTTGGATACATTTTGGACTAGAGTTACATGCAAATTTTAGGACCAAATTTGAATCACGGTTACCAACTGTACAGATAAGAGGTACAAAAGAACAGTTTAAATCATATTATCTCAATTTGTATCAGTCTCTGTTTTCTGGCTGTCTATGGAGCAGACGTCTTCTTAACTCTGGAGCAGTGAATTCAAGGCTCTCTGCCAGCAGCTTTGGATTTGGTGAGGGTAGTCAGGACTTGGAATGACTCTTTTGACTTAGCTCGTAAGATTACTGTCCCTTCATTCAACATAGACTCAGTCTCTAGTCTTGAATAGTTGCTAGTCTTCCTTCCTTCTAGATGACTTTTCTCAGTTCTAGATCTTTCATTGATATAATCAGTTCAGCTTTTTGTGATGGTACATTTGATGGTAACACTTTTCTCATGGTTACCTGGTTCGTGGTTGTTACTGCATAACCTGTCTTTTGTTTGCCATCTCGCATGAAGCTGCTCTCATCTGCATACAGCTCCCAGGCTGGCACATCTTCCAGGTCTGCTCTGCTGGAATGGTCTGCAAACAGTCAGACTTAAATACATTATCAGTTAGTGCTGGGAACAGACATACTAGGATTGACAGCAAACGTTTTTCCAGAATAACAATTTATCCAGTTTCAAGTTAAGCAATGGGCATAGGGTCCATGTCTTCTATTTCACAGAAATAACTTAACAGTGGGGTTTGCATGGCAAACTGTTGGATGTATCAATTCTTGGCTGCTGGTTGGATGCAGCATTTTTCAGTTGCTGACTGCCCTAGTTCTCCAGTTTCAGGATTATTTTTCATAATAGTAAAGAGTCCTTGGTCTTTTTTACTCACAAGGATACAGGAGAAGGTCTTTTACAAATTTAACTCAGTAAACCATTCTAAGATATTTGTTAACACAGGACTCTGCTTACTTATGGCATGGTTTAAGGGAGCCTAAAAACGGCTTCTTGTTCTTTGGGCTCGGTGTTTCCCTTTTGAGTGCTTACCAGAGCAGACAAAGAGCGCTCGCTGCCCTCGCACGGCCGGGGACGGGCGCGGCATGCGGGCACCCCCGCCCAGGGGCACCCCCGGCTCGCCCGCGCTCGGCCGGTGCTGCTGCTCACAGCGGCTCTCGGGTGTCCTTAAAACAAGCTCGTTACTGTGGAAAGTGCGATAGGGCCGTTCCTGCTCTTAGATCTCACACTCCGGCCCGCTCTGGGCCGGTGCGGGCGGGGCCCAGGAGCAGCGAGTGAGCCGGGCCGTGGCCGCGCAGCGGCGGCCCCGCCTCCGCCAGAGCAGGGCCGAAGCAGCGCAGCGGCAGCCCCGGTCCTGGTTCGCTTCCTGGGACCGCTCCCCCGCGCATCCCCCGGCCGTGACCAGGGCAAGGGCAGGAATCACCTCCGCCCCTCTCAGAGCGGCTGGTGCCCCGCTTCTGTCCCGGGGGAGTGACCGCCCTGCTCGCGGAGCCGTCCCGGAAGTCCGGGAGTCGCCCTTGCCTTAAAATATTGGAAAAACTTTTTACAGATGGAACATAGAAAGTGGGGGCTTCTCCCCCTTCCCTTACAATGGTGCGAACCGAGCTTTCTCGGCCGTTCACAAAACTTGCTGGAAGCGAGGATCTCTCCCTCGCCTCCCACTAAGGAGCAGGCTGGACACCCAGCCTCTCCACAGACCTGTAGGAAGCGAGGATGTCTCACTCGCCTCCCACCAAGGAGCAGGCTGGGCACCCAGCCGCTTCACAAACCTGTAGGAAGTGGGAATCTCTCCCCAGCTTCCCACCAAGGAGCAGGCTGGGCACCCAGCCGCTCCACAAACCTGTAGGAAGTGGGAATCTCTCCCCAGCCTCCCACCAAGGAGAAGGCTGGACACCCAGCCGCTCCACAAACCTGTAGGAAGTGGGAATCTCTCCCCAGCCTCCCACCAAGGAGCAGGCTGGACACCCAGCCGCTCCACAAACCTGTAGGAAGTGGGACTCTCTCCCCAGCCTCCCACCAAGTAGCAGGCTGGACACCCAGCCGCTCCACAAACCTGTAGGAAGCGGGGCCCATCCCCCACTCCTACCAAGAAGCAGACCAGGCCTCCCCCGGCCGCTCCATGCCCAGATGTCTCCAGGCCAGCTTTCAATTCAAAACTCGCATGTGCTAAACATGAAATAAACTTTCGCACTGTGATTTGCTTTCTCTACCAGTGAACAATCTCAGCCGAGATCACACACCCGCCTCCTCCCCACCAGCCGATCTCTGGGGCAGGTTGGAAAATCGGCAACAGGAAAAACTTGGGGAAATGATTTCAAAAGCAAATTTTCTCACCACCACGCCAGGTTGTCCTGGGATCGCTAGCAATTACTGACTTTAAACAGATACACAATACATAAACAATACACACACATACAAACTACACACTACACAACGAAAAGAACCACCTTTATACTAACTCCTGTGGGATCTTGGAACCATGGTGTCTCGACCTCAGGCCCGTGGCAGGGAATTCTTTAGATTGCTGTCAGAAAGGATTTCCTTGCAGGATGTTTTTGGTCCAGAGGAAGGGTACCAGGTTCTCGTGTCCCTTCTGGGTGTGCCAAATAACTGTTGCCTTTTCCCCAAGCCTGGAAAAGAAACTCGAGATCATTTTAGCAAGGAGGTAATATAAAAGGGGATCTTTATTTTGAAGGTCTTCAGGAGCAGTTATGGAAAGGTGTCATAAAAGCCCAGCCCCTCCAGGGGTGAGTACATATTTATAGCTTTTAGGAAATTAGCATAATTAAGAGCACCAATAAGGAGAACAAGTGGCGATTCAATTCCCCCTCAGGTCCAGCGCCTTCCCTGGAGCCCCCCTCTCAGCACTGGCTGCACTCTGCTTATGAAAATGTACCTCAGAGTTGTTCTCGGCCTTGGTTCCAAGGAAGAACTGAGATAGGACAGGGCCTTGCAACCCCCTGGGGCTTGGAGCTCTGGAATTTGTTTTGTCTTTCTGCTTAGGGACAGGCTATGGAAAAGGTACTAGGAAAAACTAGCTTTATTAATATAGTAGGCTTACAGAGCACAAAATTTATGTGGGCAGAGAGTATCAGAGAACATATAAAAGAAAAAGGCAGAAAACCACGGGCATCACACATAACCGGAGGCACAGTGCTTAGGGCCGGGACACAAAAAGTGTCCTTGTTCCTGAGAATAGAGAACTCTGCCGCCCCAGTTTCTTGATGTCAGTTTGGAGGGGGTTTTGGCCCTGGCAAGGGCAGCCAGGGTCCTTGTTGGTGGCAGTTGGGTTGGGCGAAGGAATTTAAATCTGGCGGAATTCAGCATGCGGCTGTCACTCCCAGATGATGTGGCTTCGATTGGCAAATGGCGCTTTTCCATGTGAAGAAAACTCAGTCCCAGATGCATGATGCCAGCTTTAGAGAGGCATTTAAGCCCTACAATTGCAGCCAGAGTTCTAGCTTGATGGCAGCTTCGGTCTGGGAAGGATCTTGATCCATGCGGCATTTCAGGCGGCGTCTGGGAGCAGAGTGCCTTAGGGCCACGACAAAAAAAGTGCCTTTTCTCTGAGAAAGAGGGCTCTGCCCCCCAGTTTCTTGATGTCAGTTTGGAGGAGGGTTTTGGCCCTGCAAGGGCAGCCAGGGTCCTTGTCGGTGGCAGCTTGGGTCTGTGGGGGATCTTGATCCATGCGAAATTTGAAGAGGCGGCAGTCGACTCACAGACAGGGGGCCTACGATACAAATGATGGCACTTTTCCACGTGAAAGAAAACTTAGGCCCCCAGATTCATGATGTCGGTTTGGTGGAGGGTTTTAGCCCTACAAATGCATCCAGAGTCCTGATTGATGGCATCCTTGCGTAGCGAATAATCTTGATACATACGGAATTTCAGGTGGCTTCCGGGAGCAGAGTGCCTTAGGGCCGGGACACAAAAAGTGTCCCTTTTCTCTGAGAAAGAGAACTCTGCCCCCCAGTTTCTGATGTCAGTTTGGAGGAGGGTTTGGCCCTGCAAGGGCAGCCAGGGTCCTTGTCGGTGGCAGCTTGGGTCTGCGAGGAATCTTGATCCATACGGAATTTCAGGAGGCAGCAGGGGGCAGAGTGCCTTAGGGCCGGGACACAAAAAGTGTCCCTTTACTCTGAGAAAGAGAACTCTGCCCCCCAGTTTCTTGATGTCAGTTTGGAGGAGGGTTTTGGCCCTGCAAGGGCAGCCAGGGTCCTTGTTGGTGGCAGCTTGGGTCTGCGAGGAAATCTTAATCCATGCGCGAATTTCAGCATGCGGCTGTCAACCTCCCCAGATATGTGGCCTTCGTGGCAACAATGGCGTATTTCCATGTGAAAGAAAACTCAGTCTCCCAGATCCATGATGCCAGTTTATAGGAGGCATTTAGCCCTACAATTGCAGCCAGAGTTCTAGTTGGTGGCAGCTTGGGTGGGGGAAGGATCTTGATCCGTGCAGCATTTCAGGTGGCGTCCGGGAGCACAGTGCCTTCGGGCCGGAGCACAAAAAGTGTCCCTTTTCTCTGAGAAAGAGAACTCTGCCCCCCAGTTTCTTGATGTCAGTTTGGAGGAGGGTTTTGGCCCTGCAAGGGCAGCCAGGGTCCTCTTTGGTGGCAGCTTGGGTCTGTGAGGGATCTTGCTCCATGCGGAATTTGAAGAGGCGGCAGTCGACTACCAGACAGGGGGCCTGCGATACAAATGATAGCACTTTTCCACGTGAAAGAAAACTTAGGCCCCCAGATTCATGATGTCGGTTTGGTCGAGGGTTTTAGCCCTACAAATGCAACCAGAGTCCTGGTTGATGCATCTTGTGTCAGCAAATAATCTTGGATCCATATGGATTTCAGGTGGCGTCCGGGAGCGAAGTGCCTTAGGGCCGGGACACAAAAAGTGTCCCTTTTCTCTGAGAAAGAGAACTCTGCCCCCCAGTTTCTTGATGTCAGTATGGAGGAGGGTTTTGGCCCTGCAAGGGCAGCCAGGGTCCCTGTCGGTGGCAGCTTGGGTCTGCGAGGAATCTTGATCCATCCGGAATTTGAAGACCCAGCAGGGAGCAGAGTGCCTTAGGGCCGGGACACAAAAAGTGTCCCTTTTCTCTGAGAAAGAGAACTCTGCCCCCCAGTTTCGTGATGTCAGTTTGGAGGAGGGTTTTGGCCCTGCAAGGGCAGCCAGGGTCC
>JAVTVJ010011788.1:0-11957 GCA_034509425.1 Eopsaltria australis
CATTTTGGGTCATATATGAGGCTATTTTTGGTCGTTGTTTTGGGCCATTTTTGGTCAATTTTGAGGCCATTTTAGAGTCATTTTTGGGGTGAATTTTTGGTCATTTATGGCCAGTTTTGTAACCATTTTACGGCCATTTTTGGGTCATTTTTGGATAAATGTTAAGGTCTATTTTGGGGTCATTTTTGGGCCAATTTTTGGGTTATTTTTGGACCATTTCTGGGGCCATTTTTTTGTCAATTTGGCGGCCATTTTTGCGGCCATTTTTGGGTCACTTTTGGGCCAATTTTTGGGTCATTTTTGGACCACTTATGGGGCCATTTTTTTGTCAATTTTGGACTATTTTTGGGCCACTTTTGGGTTCATTTTTTGGGCCACCTTCGGAGCCATTTTGGGCCCATTCTTGGGTCTTTTTTTGGTCATTTTCGGGGAATTTCTGATTCATTTTCGGGGCCATTTCTTGCCAATTTTGGGGCCATATTCGGCGGCATACTCGTTGCTATTTTTTTGGGTCTTTATGGGGGCCTTTTGAGTCCTTTTTGGATATTTTTTTGGTCATTTTGGGCTGTTTTTTTGGTGCATTTTAAGGGCTATTTTCTTTGGGTCTATTTTTGGGCCATTTCTGGTCATTTTTGGGTCTATTTTTAAGCTTTTTGGTGTCATTTTCAGGTTATTTTTGGAGGTATTTTGGGTCTATTTTTGGGCCATTTTTTGTCCAATTTTTACGTCATTTTTGGGTCATTTATGGAGGGATTTTTTGGTCATTTTTTGGTCGTTCATGGGGGCTTTTAGGGGCTATTTTTTGGGCTATTTTTGAGTCATTTTCATGTTATTTTTGCGTCATTTTTTGGTCCATTTTTTGGTCATTTTTTAGGCCATTTTTGGAGACATTTGGGGCCATTTCTGGGCCATTTTTGGGCCATTTTTCTGTCATTGTTTTGGATCATTTTTAGATCATTTGTGGGCCATTTTTGGGGTTTTTTTGGGGGGCTATTTTTTGGTCATTTTTAGGCTATTTTTGGATCATTCTTGGGTCATCTTTGGGTGTGTTTTTGGATGAATTTTTGGGCATGTTTTGGCAATTTTTAAGCTATTTTGGGGTCACTTTTGGGTCCATTTATGGAGTCATTTTTGGAGTCATTTCTGGGCCATTTTCGGGGCCATTTAGGGCCCATATTTGGGTCAATTTCTGATTCATTTTTTGAGTCTATTTGGGCTTATTTTTGGGTCATTTTTGGGCCATTTTTGGGCTATTTCTTGGTCTTTTTTGCGCCACTATCGGGGCCATTTTTGTGGCCATTTCAGGGCCATTTTTGGGTCATTTACGGGGGAATTTTTGAGGTCATTTTTGGGTCATTTTTGTGGCCTTTTGGGGGCTTTTTTGGGTCATTTCTGGGTCATTTTTGGGTCATCTTTGGGGCTATTTTTGAGTAATTTTTGGGTCGTTTTTGGGGCCTTTTATGGGCTATTTTTGAGTCATCTTTAGGGCCATTTCTGTGCCTTTTTGGGTCATTTTTGGGGCCATTTCTCCATCATTTTTGGGGACATTTGTGTGTACATCCGGGCACTGCGGCGGCCATTTTGGTAGTTCGGGACCAATGCGCATGCGCCGAGTACATCCGGGTACTGCGGCGGCCATTTTGGTAGTTCGAGTCTATTTTGGGCTTAATTCTGGGTCATTTTTGGGTCTTTTTTGGGCAATTTCAGGGGCTATTTTGGAGCCATTTTTGAGCCATTTTTGGATCATTGTTTTGGGCATTTTTAGGTCAATTTTGGGGCCATTTTTGAGCCATTTCTGGGTCATTTTTTGGGGCTGTTTTAAAGGCTATTTTTGGTGCAATTTCTGGGTCATTTATTGGGGATGTTTTGCATCATTTTACAGCCAATTTTGGGTCATTTTTGGGCCATTTTGGGCCTTTTAGGGCTTTTTGGGTCATTTTTGAGCCGTTTTGGGTTAGTTTTAGGACTATTTCTGGTGATTTTGAGAGCTTTTGGTGCGTCCGTATTTGGTCAATTTTTGAGTGCATTTTTGGGCGATTTTGGCCATTTTGGGTGATTTTTGGGTCATTTTTTGGGTATTTTGGGGCTATTTTTCTCAGTGATTTATAGGGGAATTTTGGGTTATTTTTACGGCCGATTCTTGGTCATTTTGGAGGCCATTTTTAGGGCATTTTGGGGCTATTTTTGGGTCAATTTGGGGCAATTTTTGGGTTTAGTTTTTTGGACCTTTTGGGGGCCTTTATTAGGGGCTATTTTTGGGCTTTAGGGGCTATTTTTTGGGCAATTTTTGGGCCATTTTGGGTCATTTTTAGGTCATTTCTTGGGGCTATTTCGAGCCTTGTTTGGGGTCATTTATAGGGGAAATTTTTGATCATTTTATGGCCAATTTTGAGTCATTTTTAGGGCCATTCTTGGGGCCATTTTTGGGGCCATTTATGGTGCTATTTTGGGATCATTTTGGGTCATTTTTGTGTTTATCTTTCCGTCATTTTTGAGCCATTTTTGGGTAATTTTAGGGCCATTTTTGTGTCATTTAGGGCACTATTTTTGGGCCATTTTGGGGTGATTTTTAGGGCTATTTTTGGGTAATTTTTGAGCCATTTTTGGGGCTATTCTGGGCCTATTTTTGGGTCATTTTTAAGGCCATTTTTAGGGCCATTTTCAGAGCCATTTTGGGCCCACTTTTGAGTCATTTTTTGGTCATTTTTAGGGCCAGTTTTGGGTCAATTTGGGGCCATTTTTGGGTCATTTTTGAGGCCATTTTGGGGCTATTTTTGGGCCATTTTGGGTCATATATGAGGCTATTTTTGGTCGTTGTTTTGGGCCATTTTTGGTCAATTTTGAGGCCATTTTAGAGTCATTTTTGGGGTGAATTTTTGGTCATTTTATGGCCAGTTTTGTAACCATTTTACGGCCATTTTTGGGTCATTTTTGGATAAATGTTAAGGTCTATTTTGGGGTCATTTTTGGGCCAATTTTTGGGTTATTTTTGGACCATTTCTGGGGCCATTTTTTTGTCAATTTTGCGGCCATTTTTGCGGCCATTTTTGGGTCACTTTTGGGCCAATTTTTGGGTCATTTTTGGACCACTTATGGGGCCATTTTTTTGTCAATTTTGGACTATTTTGGGGCCACTTTGGGGTTCATTTTTGGGGCCACCTTCGGAGCCATTTTGGGCCCATTCTTGGGTCTTTTTTTGGGTCATTTTCGGGGCCATTTCTGCTACATTTCCGGGGCCATTTCTTGGCCAATTTTGGGGCCATATTCGGGGGCATATCGTTGCCATTTTTTGGGTCATTTATGGGCCCTTCTTGAGTCTTTTTTGGGATATTTTTTTGGTCATTTTTGGGCTGTTTTTTGGTCATTTTTAGGGCTATTTTTGGGTCATTTTTGGGCCATTTCTGGGTCATTTTTGGGGCTATTTTTAAGCTTTTTTGTGTCATTTTCAGGTTATTTTTGGAGGTATTTTGGGTCTATTTTTGGGCCATTTTTTGTCCAATTTTTACGTCATTTTTGGGTCATTTATGGAGGGATTTTTTGGTCATTTTTTGGTCGTTCATGGGGCCTTTTAGGGGCTATTTTTTGGGCTATTTTTGAGTCATTTTCATGTTATTTTTGCGTCATTTTTTGGTCCATTTTTTGGTCATTTTTTAGGCCATTTTTGGAGACATTTGGGGCCATTTCTGGGCCATTTTTGGGCCATTTTTCTGTCATTGTTTTGGATCATTTTTAGATCATTTGTGGGCCATTTTTGGGGTTTTTTTGGGGGCTATTTTTTGGTCATTTTTAGGCTATTTTTGGATCATTCTTGGGTCATCTTTGGGTGTGTTTTTGGATGAATTTTTGGGCATGTTTTGGCAATTTTTAAGCTATTTTGGGGTCACTTTTGGGTCCATTTATGGAGTCATTTTTGGAGTCATTTCTGGGCCATTTTCGGGGCCATTTAGGGCCCATATTTGGGTCAATTTCTGATTCATTTTTTGAGTCTATTTTGGGCTTATTTTTGGGTCATTTTTGGGCCATTTTTGGGCTATTTCTTGGTCTTTTTTGCGCCACTATCGGGGCCATTTTTGTGGCCATTTCAGGGCCATTTTTGGGTCATTTACGGGGGAATTTTTGAGGTCATTTTTGGGTCATTTTTGTGGCCTTTTGGGGGCTTTTTTGGGTCATTTCTGGGTCATTTTTGGGTCATCTTTGGGGCTATTTTTGAGTAATTTTTGGGTCGTTTTTGGGGCCTTTTATGGGCTATTTTTGAGTCATCTTTAGGGCCATTTCTGTGCCTTTTTGGGTCATTTTTGGGGCCATTTCTCCATCATTTTTGGGGACATTTGTGTGTACATCCGGGCACTGCGGCGGCCATTTTGGTAGTTCGGGACAAGTGCGCATGCGCCGAGTACATCCGGGTACTGCGGCGGCCATTTTGGTAGTTCGAGTCTATTTTGGGCCTTAATTTTTGGGTCATTTTTGGTCTTTTTTTGGGCAATTTCAGGGGCTATTTTGGAGCCATTTTTTGAGCCATTTTTGGATCATTGTTTTGGGCCATTTTTAGGTCAATTTTGGGGCCATTTTTGAGCCATTTCTGGGTCATTTTTTGGGGCTGTTTTAAAGGCTATTTTTGGTGCAATTTCTGGGTCATTTATTGGGGATGTTTTGCATCATTTTACAGCCAATTTTGGGTCATTTTTGGGCCATTTTTGGGGCCTTTTTAGGGCCTTTTTTGGGTCATTTTTGAGCCGTTTTTGGGTCTAGTTTTAGGACTATTTCTGGGTGATTTTCGGAGAGCTTTTGGGCCCGTATTTGGGTCAATTTTTGAGTCATTTTTGGGCGATTTATGGGCCATTTTGGGGTGATTTTTGGGTCATTTTTTGGGCTATTTTGGGCCTATTTTTCAGTGATTTATAGGCGGAATTTTGGGTTATTTTACGGCCCATTTTGGGTCATTTTGGAGGCCATTTTTAGGGCCATTTTGGGGCTATTTTTGGGTCAATTTTGGGCCAATTTTTGGGTTATTTTTGGACATTTTGGGGGCCTTTTAGGGGCTATTTTTAGGGCCTTTTAGGGTCTATTTTTTGGGCAATTTTTGGGCCATTTTGGGTCATTTTTAGGTCATTTCTTGGGGCTATTTCGAGCCTTGTTTGGGGTCATTTATAGGGGAAATTTTAGATCATTTTATGGCCAATTTTGAGTCCTTTTTAGGGCCATTCTTGGGGCCATTTTTGGGGCCATTTATGGTGCTATTTTGGGATCATTTTGGGTCATTTTTGTGTTTATCTTTCCGTCATTGTTGAGCCATTTTTGGGTAATTTTAGGGCCATTTTTGTGTCATTTAGGGCACTATTTTTGGGCCATTTTGGGGTGATTTTTAGGGCTATTTTTGGGTAATTTTTGAGCCATTTTTGGGGCTATTCTGGGCCTATTTTTGGGTCATTTTAAAGGCCATTTTTAGGGCCATTTTCAGAGCCATTTTGGGCCGACTTTTGAGTCATTTTTTGGTCATTTTTAGGGCCAGTTTTGGGTCAATTTGGGGCCATTTTTGGGTCATTTTTGAGGCCATTTTGGGGCTATTTTTGGGCCATTTTGGGTCATATATGAGGCTATTTTTGGTCGTTGTTTTGGGCCCTTTTTGGTCAATTTTGAGGCCATTTTAGAGTCATTTTTTGGGTGAATTTTTGGTCATTTTATGGCCAGTTTTGTAACCATTTTACGGCCATTTTTGGGTCATTTTTGGAAAAATGTTAAGGTCTATTTTGGGGTCATTTTTGGGCCAATTTTTGGGTTATTTTTGGACCATTTCTGGGGCCATTTTTTTGTCAATTTTGCGGCAATTTTTGCGGCCATTTTTGGGTCACTTTTGGGCAATTTTTTGGGTCTTTTTGGACCACTTATTGGGGCCATTTTTTTGTCAATTTTGACTATTTTGGGGCCACTTTGGGGTTCATTTTTGGGCCGCTTGCGGAGCATTTTGGCCGCATTTTGGGTCTTTTTTTGTCATTTTTCGGGGCATTTCTGATTCAATTTTCGGGGCATTTCTTGGGCCAATTTTGGGGCCATATTCGGGGGCATATCGTTGCCATTTTTTGGGTCATTTATGGGCCCTTCTTGAGTCTTTTTTGGGATATTTTTTTGGTCATTTTTGGCTGTTTTTTGGTCATTTTTAGGGCTATTTTTGGGTCATTTTTGGGCCATTTCTGGGTCATTTTTGGGGCTATTTTTAAGCTTTTTTGTGTCATTTTCAGGTTATTTTGGAGGTATTTTGGGTCTATTTTTGGGCCATTTTTTGTCCAATTTTTACGTCATTTTTGGGTCATTTATGGAGGGATTTTTTGGTCATTTTTTGGTCGTTCATGGGGCCTTTTAGGGGCTATTTTTTGGGCTATTTTTGAGTCATTTTCATGTTATTTTGCGTCATTTTTTGGTCCATTTTTTGGTCATTTTTTAGGCCATTTTGGGAGACATTTGGGGCCATTTCTGGGCCATTTTTGGGCCATTTTTCTGTCATTGTTTTGGATCATTTTTAGATCATTTGTGGGCCATTTTTGGGGTTTTTTTGGGGGCTATATTTTGGTCATTTTTAGGATATTTTTGGATCATTCTTGGGTCATCTTTGGGTGTGTTTTTGGATGAATTTTTGGGCATGTTTTGGCAATTTTTAAGCTATTTTGGGGTCACTTTTGGGTCGATTTATGGAGTCATTTTTGGAGTCATTTCTGGGCCATTTTCGGGGCCATTTAGGGCCCATATTTGGGTCAATTTCTGATTCATTTTTGGAGTCTATTTTGGGCTTATTTTTGGGTCATTTTTGGGCCATTTTTGGGCTATTTCTTGGTCTTTTTTGCGCCACTATCGGGGCCATTTTTGTGGCCATTTCAGGGCCATTTTTGGTTCATTTACGGGGGAATTTTTGAGGTCATTTTTTGGTCATTTTTGTGGCCTTTTGGGGGCTTTTTTGGGTCATTTCTGGGTCATTTTTGGGTCATCTTTGGGGCTATTTTTGAGTAATTTTTGGGTCGTTTTTGGGGCCTTTTATGGGCTATTTTTGAGTCATCTTTAGGGCCATTTCTGTGCTTTTTGGGTCATTTTTGGGGCCATTTCTCCATCATTTTTGGGGACATTTGTGTGTACATCCGGGCACTGCGGCGGCCATTTTGGTAGTTCGGGACCAATTGCGCATGCGCCGAGTACATCCGGGTACTGCGGCGGCCATTGTGGTAGTTCAGGTCTTACTGAGCATGCGCGGAGTACATCGGTATGGCGGCGCATTTTGGTAATTCAGGGCCTACTGAGGGCATGCGCGGAGTACATCCGGGTACTGCGGCGGCCATTTTGGTAGTTCGAGTCTATTTTGGGCTTAATTTTTGGGTCATTTTTGGGTCTTTTTTGGGCAATTTCAGGGGCTATTTTGGAGCCATTTTTGAGCCATTTTTGGATCATTGTTTTGGGCCATTTTAAGGTCAATTTTGGGGCCATTTTTGAGCCATTTCTGGGTCATTTTTTGGGGCTGTTTTAAAGGCTATTTTTGGTGCAATTTCTGGGTCATTTATTGGGATGTTTTGCATCATTTTACAGCCAATTTTGGGTCATTTTTGGGCCATTCTTGGGGCCCTTTTAGGGCCTTTTTTGGGTCATTTTTGAGCCGTTTTTGGGTCTAGTTTTAGGACTATTTCTGGGTGATTTTCGGAGAGCTTTTGGGGCCGTATTTGGGTCAATTTTTGAGTCATTTTTGGGCGATTTATGGGACATTTTGGGGTGATTTTTGGGTCATTTTTTGGGCTATTTTGGGCCTATTTTTCAGTGATTTATAGGCGGAATTTTGGGTTATTTTACGGCCCATTTTGGCTCATTTTGGAGGCCATTTTTAGGGCCATTTTGGGGCTATTTTGGGTCAATTTTGGGCCAATTTTTGGGTTATTTTTGGACCATTTTGGGGGCCTTTTAGGGGCTATTTTTAGGGCCTTTTAGGGTCTATTTTTTTGGCAATTTTTGGGCCATTTTGGGTCATTTTTAGGTCATTTCTTGGGGCTATTTCGAGCCTTGTTTGGGGTCATTTATAGGGGAAATTTTAGATCATTTTATGGCCAATTTTGAGTCATTTTTAGGGCCATTCTTGGGGCCATTTTTTGGGGCCATTTATGGTGCTATTTTGGGATCATTTTGGGTCATTTTTGTGTTTATCTTTCCGTCATTTTTGAGCCAATTTTGGGTAATTTTAGGGCCATTTTTTTGTCATTTAGGGCACTATTTTTGGGCCATTTTGGGGTGATTTTTAGGGCTATTTTTGGGTAATTTTTGAGCCATTTTGGGGCTATTCTGGGCCTATTTTTGGGTCATTTTTAAGGCCATTTTTAGGGCCATTTTCAGAGCCATTTTGGGCCCACTTTTGAGTCATTTTTTGGTCATTTTTAGGGCCAGTTTTGGGTCAATTTGGGGCCAGATTTTTGGGTCATTTTTTGAGGCATTTTGGGGCTATTTTGGCCATTTTGGGTCATGATATGAGGCTATTTTTGGTCGTTGTTTTGGGCCATTTTTGGGCAATTTTGAGGCCATTTTAGAGTCATTTTTGGGGTGAATTTTTGGTCATTTTATGGCCAGTTTTGTAACCATTTTACGGCCATTTTTGGGTCATTTTTGGATAAATGTTAAGGTCTATTTTGGGGTCATTTTTGGGCCAATTTTTGGGTTATTTTTGGACCATTTCTGGGGCCATTTTTTTGTCAATTTTGCGGCCATTTTTGCGGCCATTTTTGGGTCACTTTTGGGCCAATTTTTGGGTCATTTTTGGACCACTTATGGGGCCATTTTTTTGTCAATTTTGGACTATTTTGGGGCCACTTTGGGGTTCATTTTTGGGGCCACCTTCGGAGCCATTTTGGGCCCATTCTTGGGTCTTTTTTTGGTCATTTTCGGGGCCATTTCTGATTCATTTTCGGGGCCATTTCTTGGCCAATTTTGGGGCCATATTCGGGGGCATATCGTTGCCATTTTTTGGGTCATTTATGGGCCCTTCTTGAGTCTTTTTTGGGATATTTTTTTGGTCATTTTTGGGCTGTTTTTTGGTCATTTTTAGGGCTATTTTTGGGTCATTTTTGGGCCATTTCTGGGTCATTTTTGGGGCTATTTTTAAGCTTTTTTGTGTCATTTTCAGGTTATTTTTGGAGGTATTTTGGGTCTATTTTTGGGCCATTTTTTGTCCAATTTTTACGTCATTTTTGGGTCATTTATGGAGGGATTTTTTGGTCATTTTTTTGGTCGTTCATGGGGCCTTTTAGGGGCTATTTTTTGGGCTATTTTTGAGTCATTTTCATGTTATTTTTGCGTCATTTTTTGGTCCATTTTTTGGTCATTTTTTAGGCCATTTTTGGAGACATTTGGGGCCATTTCTGGGCCATTTTTGGGCCATTTTTCTGTCATTGTTTTGGATCATTTTTAGATCATTTGTGGGCCATTTTTGGGGTTTTTTTGGGGGGCTATTTTTTGGTCATTTTTAGGCTATTTTTGGATCATTCTTGGGTCATCTTTGGGTGTGTTTTTGGATGAATTTTTGGGCATGTTTTGGCAATTTTTAAGCTATTTTGGGGTCACTTTTGGGTCCATTTATGGAGTCATTTTTGGAGTCATTTCTGGGCCATTTTCGGGGCCATTTAGGGCCCATATTTGGGTCAATTTCTGATTCATTTTTTGAGTCTATTTTGGGCTTATTTTTGGGTCATTTTTGGGCCATTTTTGGGCTATTTCTTGGTCTTTTTTGCGCCACTATCGGGGCCATTTTTGTGGCCATTTCAGGGCCATTTTTGGGTCATTTACGGGGGAATTTTTGAGGTCATTTTTGGGTCATTTTTGTGGCGTTTTGGGGGCTTTTTTGGGTCATTTCTGGGTCATTTTTGGGTCATCTTTGGGGCTATTTTTGAGTAATTTTTGGGTCGTTTTTGGGGCCTTTTATGGGCTTTTTTTGAGTCATCTTTAGGGCCATTTCTGTGCCTTTTTGGGTCATTTTTGGGGCCATTTCTCCATCATTTTTGGGGACATTTGTGTGTACATCCGGGCACTGCGGCGGCCATTTTGGTAGTTCGGGACCAAGTGCGCATGCGCCGAGTACATCCGGGAACTGCGGCGGCCATTTTGGTAGTTCCGGGCATACTGAGCATGCGCGGAGTACATCGATGTACATGCGGCGGCATTTGGTAGTTCAGGGCTCTGAGCATGCGCGGAGTAATCCGGGTCTGCGGCGGCCATTTCGGTGGTTCGGGACCAAGTGCGCATGCGCTGAGTGCATCCGGGTACTGCGGCGGCAATTTTGGTAGTTCAGGGCTTACTGAGCATGCGCGGAGTACATCCGGGTACTGCGGCGGCCATTTTGGTAATTCAGGTCCTACTGAGCATGCGCGGAGTACATCCGGGTACTGCGGCGGCCATTTTGGTAGTTCGGGACCAAGTGCGCATGCGCCGAGTACATCCGGGCACTTCGGCGGCCATTTTGTTAGTTTGGGACCAATTGCGCATGCGCCGAGTACATCCGGGCACTGCGGCGGCCATTTTGGTAGTTCGGGACCAACTGCGCATGGGTTCCGGGCACTGCGGCGGCCAATTTGGGTGGTTCGGAACCAATTGCGCATGCGCCGAGTAGATCCGGGTAACTGCGGCGGCAATTTTGGTAGTTCAGGGATTACTGAGGATGCGCGAGTGCATCCCGGGCACTTCGCGGCCATTTTGGTAGTTTCGGACCAATTGCGCATGGCGCCGAGTTACATCGGGCACTTGCGGCGGCCATTTTGGTAGTTCGGACAAGTGCGCATGCGCGAGTACATCCGGGCACTGCGGCGGCGATTTTGGTAGTTTTCGGGACAAGTGCGCAATTGCGCGAGTAATCGCGGGTACTGCGGCGGCCATTTTGGTAGTTAGGGACCAAGTGCGCATGCGCGGAGAACATCCGGGTACTGCGGCGGCCATTTTGGTAGTTCGGGACCAAGTGCGCATGCGCGGAGTACATCTGGGCACTGCGGCAACCATTTTTGTAGTTTGGGAGCAAGTGCGCATGCGCGGAGTACATCCGGGCTCTGCGGCGGCCATTTTGGAAGCTCGGGACCAAGTGCGCATGCGCCGAGTACATCCGGGTACTGCGGCGGCCATTTTGGTAGTTCAGGGCTTCCTGAGCATGCGCGGAGTACATCCGGGTACTGCGGCGGCCATTTTGGTAATTCAGGGCCTACTGCGCATGCGCGGAGTACATCCGGGTCCTGCGGAGGCCATTTTGGTAGTTCGGGACCAAGTGCGCATGCGCCGAGTACATCCGGGTACTGCGGCGGCCATTTTGGTAGTTCGGGACCAAGTGCGCATGCGCCGAGTACATCCGGGTACTGCGGCAGCCATTTTGGCGTTTAGAAATGTGCTGCGCATGCGCCGAGTAAATCCGGGCACTGCGGCAGACATATTGGAGTCCGGAGACGTAGTACGCATGAGCGGAGTACATCCGGGCACTGCGGCGGCCATTTCGGTAACTCAGGGACTCCTGAGCATGCGCGGAGTACATCCGGGCACTGCGGCAGCCATTTTGGTAGTTCGGGACCAAGTGCGAATGCGCCGAGTACATCCGGGCACTGCGGCAACCATTTTGGTAGTTCGGGAACAACTGCGCATGCGCCGAGCAGATCCGGGCACTGCGGCGGCCATTTTGGTAGTTCGGGACCAAGTGCGCATGCGCCGAGTACATCCGGGCACTGCGGTGGCCATTTTGGTAGTTCGGGACAAATTGCGCATGCGCCGAGTACATCCGGGTACTGCGGCGGCCATTTTTTAAGTCCAGAGATCTAATGAGCATGCGCGGAGTACATCCGGGTACTGCGCCGGCCATTTTGATAGTTCTGTACCTAGTGTGCATGCGCTGAGTACATCCGGGTACTGCGGCGGCCATTTTGGTAGTTTGGACGTAGTGCGCATGCGCCGAGTACATCCGGGTACTGCGG
>JAVTVJ010011792.1:0-10921 GCA_034509425.1 Eopsaltria australis
GCAGCTTGGGTCTGCGAGGGTACTTGCTCCATGCGGAATTTGAAGAGGCGGCAGTCGACTCCCAGACATGGGGCCTACGACACAAATGATGGCACTTTTCCACGTGAAAGGAAACTTAGGCCCCCAGATTCATGATGTCGGTTTAGTGGAGGGTTTTGGCCCTACAAATGCAACCAGAGTCCTGGTTGATGGCATCTTGCGTCAGCGAATAATCTTGATCCATACGGAATTTCAGGTGGCGTCCAGGAGCAGAGTGCCTTAGGGCCAGGACACAAAAGTGTCCCTTTTCTCTGAGAAAGAGAACTCTGCCCCCCAGTTTCTTGATGTCAGTTTGGATGAAGGGTTTTTGCCCTGCAAGGGCAGCCAGGGTCCTTTTTGGCAGCTTACGTCAGCAAATAATCTTGATCCATACGGAATTTCAGGTGGCGTCGGGGAGCACAGTGCCTTAGGGCCGGGACACAAAAAGTGTCCCTTTTCTCTGAGAAAGAGAACTCTGCCCCCCAGTTTCTTGATGTCAGTTTGGAGGAGGGTTTTGGCCCTGCAAGGGCAGCCAGGGTCCTTTTGGTGGCAGCTTGGGTCTGCGAGGAATCTTGGTCCATGCGGCATTTCAGGTGGATTCCGGGAGCAGAGTGCCTTAGGGCCGGGACACAAAAAGTGTCCCTTTTCTCTGAGAAGGAGAAATCTGCCCCCCAGTTTCTTGATGTCAGTTTGGAGGAGGGTTTTGGCCCTGCAAGGGCAGCCAGGGTCCTTCTCGGTGGCAGCTTGGGTCTGCGAGGAATCTTAATCCATGCGGTATTTCCGCTTGTGACTGTCAACTACCAGATATGCGGCCTTCGATACAAACAATGGCGCTTTTCCATGTGAAAGAAAATTCAGTCCCCCAGACGCATGATGCCAGTTTGGTGGAGGGTTTTAGCCCTACAAATGCAACCAGATTCCTGGTTGATGGCAGCTTCCGTCAGCTAATAGTCTTGATCCATAAGTAATTTCTGGTGGCGTCCGGGAGCAGAGTGCTTTAGGGCCGGGACACAAAATGTGTCCCTTTTCTTTGAGAAAGAGCACTCTGCTCCCCAGTTTCTTGATGTCAGTTTGGAGGAGGGATTTGGCCCTGCAAGGGCAGCCAGGGTCCTTGTCGGTGGCAGCTTGGGTCTGCGAGGAATCTTAATCTGTGCGGAATTTCCGCAAGCGGCTGCCAACTCCCAGACATTGGGCCTCCGATACAAACGATGGCGCTTTTCCATGTGAAAGAAAACTCAGTCCCCCAGATGCATGATGCCAGTTTTTAGGAGGCATTTAGCCCTACAATTGCAGCCAGAGTTCTAGTTGATGGCAGCTTGTGTGTGGGAAGGATCTTGATCCGTGTGGCATTTCAGGTGGCGTCAGGGAGCAGAGTGCCTTAGGGCCGGGACACAAAAAAGTGTCCCTTTCCTATGAGAATGAGAACTCTGCCCCCCAGTTTCTTGATGTCAGTTTGGAGGAGGGTTTTGGCCCTGCAAGTGCAGCCAGGGTCCTTTTTGGTGGCAGCTTGGGTCTGCGAGGAATCTTGATCCATACGGAATTTCAGGAGGCAGCAGGGAGCAGAGTGCCTTAGGGCCGGGACACAAAAGGTGTCGGTTTTCTCTGAGAAAGAGAACTCTGTCCACCAGTTTCTTGATGTCAGTTTGGAGGAGGGTTTTGGCCCTGCAAGGGCAGTACGTGTCCTTTTTGGTGGCAGCTTGGGTCTGCGAGGAATCTTGATCCATACTGAATTTCAGGAGGCAGCAGGGAGCCCAGTGCCTTAGGGTCGAGAAACACAAAGTGTCACTTTTCTCTGAGAAAGAGAACTCTGCCCCCCACTTTCTTGATGTCAGTTTGGAGGAGGGTTTTGGCCCTGCAAGGGCAGCCAGGGTCCTCGTCGGTGGCAGCTTGTGTCTGCGAGGAATCCTAATACATGCGGAATTTCCGCATGTGGCTGTCAACTCCCAGATATGTGGCCTTCACTTCAAACAATGGCGCTTTTCCATGTGAAAGAAAACTCAGTCCCCCAGATGCATGATGCCAGTTTGGTGGAGGCTTTTAGCCGTACAAATGCAACCACAGTCCTTGTTGATGGCAGCTTGCTTCAGCGAATAATCTTGATCCATACGGACTTTCAGGTGGCGTCCGGGAGCAGAGTGCCTTAGGGCCGGGACACAAAAAGTGTCCCTTTTCTTTGAGAAAGAGCACTCTGCCCCCCAGTTTCTTGATGTCAGTTTGGAGGAGGGTTTTGGCCCTGCAAGGGCAGTCAGTTTCCCCTTTGGCGGCAGCTTGGGTCTGCGAGGAATCTTAATCTGTGCGGAATTTCCGCAAGCGGCTGTCAAGTCCAAGACATGGGGCTTCTGATACAAACGATGGCGCTTTTCCATGTGAAAGATAACTAAGTCCCCCAGATCCATGATGCCAGTTTTTAGGAGACATTTAGCCCTACAATTGCAGCCAGAATTCTAATTGATGGCAGCTTGGGTCTGCGAGGAATCTTGATCCATACGGAATTCCAGGAGGCAGCAGGGAGCACATTGCCTTAGGGCCCGAGAAACAAAAAGTGTCCCTTTTCCCTGAGAAAGAGAACTCTGCCCCCCAGTTTCTTGATGTCAGTTTGGAGGAGCGTTTTGGCCCTGCAAGGGCAGCCAGGGTCCTGGTCGGTGGCTGCTTGGGTCTGCGAGGAATCTTAATCTGTGCGGAATTTCATCAAGTGGCTGTCGACTCCCAGACATGGGGCCCTCGATACAAACAATGGCGCTTTCCCGCGTGAAAGAAAACTCAGTCTCCCAAATCCATATTACAAGATTTTAGGAGGCATTTAGCCCAACAATTGCAGCCAGAGTTCTAGTTGATGGCAGCTTGGGTCTGGGAAGGATCTTGATCCATGAGGCATTTAAGGTGGCGTCCAGGAGAACAGTGCCTTACGGCCGGGACACAAAAAGTGTCCTTTTTCTCTGAGAAAGAGAACTCTGCCCCCCAGTTTCTTGATGTCAGTTTGGAGGAGGGTTTTGGCCCTGCAAAGGCAGCCAGGGTCCTTGTCGGTGGCAGCTTGGGTCTGCGAGGAATCTTGATCCATACGGAATTTCAGCATGCGGCTGTCAAGTCCCCGAGATGTGGCCTTCGATGCAAAAAATGGCGCATTTCCATGTGAAAGAAAATTCAGACCCCCAGATGCATGATGCCAGTTTTTAGGAGGCATTTAGCCCTAAAATTGCAGCCTGAGTTGCAGTTGATGGCAGCTTGGGTCTGGAAAGGATCTTGATCCATGCGGCATTTCAGGTGGCGTCCGGGAGCAGAGTGCCTTAGGGCTGGGACACAAAAAGTGTCCCTTTTCTCTGAGAAAAAGAACTCTGTACTCCAGTTTCTTGATGTCAGTTTGGAGGAGGGTTTTGGCCCTGCAAGGGCAGTCAGTGTCCTTTTTGGGGGCAGCTTGGGTCTGCGAGAAATCTTAATCTGTGCGGAATTTCCGCAAGCGGCTGTCAACTCCCAGACATTTGGCCTCTGATACAAACGATGGCGCTTTTCCATGTGAAAGAAAACTCAGTCCCCCAGATCCATGATGGCAGTTTTTAGGAGGCATTTATCCCTACAATTGCAGCCAGAGTTCTAGTTGATGGCAGCTTGGGTCTGGAAAGGATCTTGATCCGTGTGGCATTTCACGCGGCGTCCGGGAGAAGAGTGCCTTAGGGCGGGGACACAAAAAGTGTCCCGTTTCTCTGAGATAGAGAACTCTGCCCCCCACTTTCTTGATGTCAGTTTGGAGGAGGGTTTTGGCCCTGCAAGGGCAGCCAGTGTCCTAGTCGGTGGCAGCTTGGGTCTGTGAGGGATCTTGCTCCATGCGGAATTTGAAGAGGCGCAGTCCACTCCCAGACAGAGGGCCTACGACACATATGATGGCACTTTTCCACGTGAAAGAAAACTTAGGCCCCCAGATTCATGATGTCAGTTTAATGGAGCGTTTTAGCCCTACAAATGCAACCAGAGTCCTGGTTGATGGCAGCTTGCGTCAGCGAAAAATCTTGATCCATACGGAAGTTCAGGTGGCGTCCTGGAGCAGAGTGCCTTAGGGCCACGACAAAAGAAGTGTCCTTTTCTCTGAGAAAGAGAACTCTGCCCCCCAGTTTCTTGATTTCAGTTTGGAGGAGGGTTTTGGCCCTGCAAGGGCAGCCAGGGTCCTTGTTGGTGGCAGCTTGGGTCTGTGAGGGATCTTGCTCCATGCGGAATTTTAGGAGGTGGCAGTCGACTGCCAGACAGGGCGCCTACGATACATATGATGGCACTCTTCCACGTGAAGGAAAACTTAGGCCCCCAGATTCATGATGTCTGTTTGGTGGAGGGTTTTAGCCCTACAAATGCAACCAGAGTCCTGGTTGATGGCAGCTTGCATCAGGGAAAAATCTTGATCCATACGAAAGTTCAGGTGGCGTCCGGGAGCAGCGTGTCTTAGGGCCAGGACACAAAAAGTGTCCCCTTCCTCTGAGAAAGAGAGCTCTGCCCCCCAGTTTCTTGATGTCAGTTTGGAGGAGGGTTTTGGCCCTGCAAGGGCAGCCAGGGTCCTTGTCGGTGGCAGCTTGGGTCTGCGAGGAATCTTGATCCATACGGAACTTCAGGAGGCAGCAGGGAGCACAGTGCCTTAGGGCCGACACACAAAAAGTGTCCCTTTCCTCTGAGAAAGAGAACTCTGCCCCCCAGTTTCTTGATGTCAGTTTGGAGGAGGGATTTGGCCCTGCAAGGGCAGCCAGGGCTCTTTATTGTGGTACCTTGGGTCTGCGAGGAATCTTGATCCATACGAATTTTCAGGAGGCAGCAGGGAGCACAGTGCCTTAGGGCCGGGACACAAAAAGTGTCCCTTTTCTCTGAGAAAGAGAACTCTGCCCCACACTTTCTTGATGTCAGTTTGGAGGAGGGTTTTGACCCTGCAAGGGCAGCCAGGGCTCCTTCTCGGTGGCAGCTTGGGTCTGCGAGGAATCTTGATCCATACGGAATTTCAGGAGGCAGCAGGGAGCGCAGTGCCTTAGGGCCGGGACACAAAAAGTGTCCCTTTCCTCTGAGAAAGAGAACTCTTTCCCACAGTTTCTTGATGTCAGTTTGGAGGAGGATTTTGGCCCTGCAAGGGCAGCCAGGGCTCCTTCTCGGTGGCAGCTTGGGTCTGCGTGGAATCTTAATCCATGCGGAATTACAGCATGCGGCTGTCATCTCCCAGATATGTGGCCTTCGATGAAACAATGGCGCATTTCCATGTGAAAGAAAACTCAGACCCCCAGATTCATGATGCCAGTTTGTAGAAGGCATGTAGCCCCACAATTGCAGCCAGAGCTCTAGTTGATGGCAGCTTGGGTCTGGGAAGGATCTTGATCCATGCGGCATTTCAGGTGGCGTGCGGGAGCACAGTGCCTTAGGGCCGGGACACAAAAAGTGTCCCTTTACACTGAGAAAGAGAACTCTGCCCCCCAGTTTCTTGATGTCAGTTTGGAGGAGGGTTTTGGCCCTGCAAGGGCAGCCAGGGTCCTTGTCGGTGCCAGCTTTGGTCTGCGAGGAATCTTAATCCATGCGGAATTTCCGCATGTGGCTGTCAACTCCCAGATATGTGGCCTTAGATTCAAACAATGGCGATTTTCCATGTGAAAGAAAATTCAGTCCCCCAGATGCATGATGCGAGTTTGGTGGAGGGTTTTAGCCCTACAAATGCAACCTGATTCCTGGTTGATGGCAGCTTGCGTCAGCGAATAATCTTGATCCATACGGAAATTCAGGTGGCGTTCGTGAGCAGAGTGCCTTAGGGCCGGGACACAAAATGTGTCCCTTTTCTTTGACAAAGAGCACTCTGCCCCCCAGATTCTTGATGTCAGTTTGGAGGAGGGTTTTGGCCCTGCAAGGGCAGCCAGGGTCCTTTTTGGTGGCAGCTTGGGTCTGCGAGGAATCTTAATCTGTGCGGAATTTCCGCAAGCGGCTGTCAACTCCCAGATATGGGGCTTCTGATACAAACGATGGCGCTTTACCATGTGAAAGAAAACTCAGTCCCCCATATCCATGATGCCAGTTTTTATGAGGCATTTAGCCCTACAATTGCAGCCAGAGTTCTAGTTGATGGCAGCTTGGATCTGGGAAGGATCTTTATACATACGGAATTTCAGGAGGAAGCCGGGTGAAGAGTGCCTTAGGGCCGGGACACAAAAAGTGTCCCTTTTCTCTGAGAAAGAGTACTCTGCCCCCCAGTTTCTTGATGTCAGTTTGGAGGAGGGTTTTGGCCCTGCAAGGGCAGCCAGGGTCCTTGTCGGTGGTAGCTTGGGTCTGCGAGGAATCTTGATCCATACGGAATTTCAGGAGGCAGCAGGGACACAGTGCCTTAGGGCCGGGACACAAAAAGTGTCCCTTTCCTCTTAGAAAGAGAACTCTGCCCCCCAGTTTCTTGATGTCAGTTTGGAGGAGGGTTTTGGCCCTGCAAGTGCAGCCAGGGCTCTTTATTGTGGCACCTTGGGTCTGCGAGGAATCTTGATCCATACGGAATTTCAGTAGGCAGCAGGGAGCACATTGCCTTAGGGCTCGAGAAACAAAAAGTGTCCCTTTTCTCTGGGAAAGAGAACTCTGCCCCCCAGTTTCTTGATGTCAGTTTGGAGGAGGGTTTTGGCCCTGCAAGGGCAGTCAGGGTCCTTTTGGGTGGCAGCTTGTGTCTGCGAGGCATCATAATCTGTGCGGAATTTCAACAAGTGGCTGTCGACTCCCAGACATGTGGCCTTCGATATAAACAATGGCGTTTTCCGTGTGAAAAAAAACTCAGTCTCCCAAATCCATGATGCCAGATTTTAGGAGGCATTTAGCCCTACAATTGGAGCCAGAGTTCTAGTTGATGGCAGCCTGTTTGTGGGAAGGATCTTGATCCTTGCGGTATTTGAAATGGCATCCGGGAGCACAGTGCCTTAGGCCGGGACACAAAAAGTGTCCCTTTCCTCTGAAAAAGAGAACTCTGCCCCCCCAGTTTCTTGATGTCAGTTTGGAGGAGGGTTTTGGCCCTCGCAAGTGCAGCCAGGGCTCTTTATTGTGGCACCTTGGGTCTGCGAGGAATCTTGATCCATACGGAATTTCAGGAGGCAGCAGGGAGCACATTGCCTTAGGGCCCGAGAAACAAAAAGTGTCCCTTTCTCTGAGAAAGAGAACTCTGCCCCACACTTTCTTGATGTCAGTTTGGAGGAGGGTTTTGGCACTGCAAGGGCAGCCAGGGTCCTTGTCGGTGGCAGCTTGGGTCTGTGAGGTATCTTGCTCCATGTGGAATTTGAAGACGTGGCATTCGACTCCCAGACAGGGGGCCTACGATACATATTATGGCACTTTTCCACGTGAAAGAAAACTTAGGCCCCCAGATTCATGATGTCAGTTTCGTGGAGCGTTTTAGCCCTACAAATTCAACCAGAGTCCTGGTTGATGGCAGCTTGCGTCCGCGAAAAATCTTGATCCATACGGAAGTTCCGGTGGCGTCCGGGAGCAGAGTGCCTTAGTGCCACGACAAAAGAAGTGTCCTTTTCTCTGAGAAAGAGAGCTCTGCCCCCCAGATTCTTGATGTCAGTTTGGAGGAGGGTTTTGGCCCTGCAAGGGCAGCCAGGGTCCTAGTAAGTGGCAGCTTGGATCTGCGAGGAATCTTAATCCATGCGGAATTTCCGCATGTGGCTGTCAACTCCCAGATATGTGGCCTTCGATTCAAACAATGGCGATTTTCCATGTGAAAGAAAATTCAGTCCCCCAGATGCATGATGCCAGTTTGGTGGAGGGTTTTAGCCCTACAAATGCAACCAGATTCCTGGTTGATGGCAGCTTGCGTCAGCGAATAATCTTGATCCATACGGAAATTCAGGTGGCGTCCGTGAGCAGAGTGCCTTAGGGCCGGGACACAAAATGTGTCCCTTTTCTTTGACAAAGAGCACTCTGCCCCCCAGTTTCTTGATGTCAGTTTGGAGGAGGGTTTTGGCCCTGCAAGGGCAGTCAGTGTCGTTTTTGGGGGCAGCTTGGGTCTGCGAGGAATCTTAATCTGTGCGGAATTTCCGCAAGCGGCTGTCAACTCCCAGACATGGGGCTTCTGATACAAACGATGGCGCTTTACCATGTGAAAGAAAACTCAGTCCCCCAGATCCATGATGCCAGTTTTTAGGAGGCATTTAGCACTACAATTGCAGCCAGAGTTCTAGTTGATGGCAGCTTGGATCTGGGAAGGATCTTTATACATACGGAATTTCAGGAGGAAGTCGGGAGAAGAGTGCCTTAGGGCCGGGACACAAAAAGTGTCCCTTTTCTCTGAGAAAGAGAACTCTGCCCCCCAGTTTCTTGATGTCAGTTTGGAGGAGGGTTTTGGCCCTGCAAGGGCAGCCAGGGTCCTTGTCGATGGCAGCTTGGGTCTGCGAGGAATCTTGATCCATATGGAATTTCAGGAGGCAGCAGGGACACAGTGCCTTAGGGACGAGAAACAAAAAGTGTCCCTTTCCTCTTAGAAAGAGAACTCTGCCCCCCAGTTTCTTGATGTGAGTTTGGAGGAGGGTTTTGGCCCTGCAAGTGCAGCCAGGGCTCTTTATTGTGGCACCTTGGGTCTGCGAGGAATCTTGATCCATACGGAATTTCAGTAGGCAGCAGGGAGCACATTGCCTTAGGGCTCGAGAAACAAAAAGTGTCCCTTTTCTCTGGGAAAGAGAACTCTGCCCCCCAGTTTCTTGATGTCAGTTTGGAGGAGAGTTTTGGCCCTGCAAGGGCAGTCAGGGTCCTTTTGGGTGGCAGCTTGTGTCTGCGAGGCATCATAATCTGTGCGGAATTTCTACAAGCGGCTGTCGACTCCCAGACATGTGGCCTTCGATATAAACAATGGCGTTTTCCGTGTGAAAAAAAAATCAGTCTCCCAAATCCATGATGCCAGATTTTAGGAGGCATTTAGCCCTACAATTGCAGCCAGAGTTCTAGTTGATGGCAGCCTGTGTGTGGGAAGGATCTTGATCATTGCGGTATTTGAAATGGCATCCGGGAGCACAGTGCCTTAGGGCCGGGACACAAAAAGTGTCCCTTTCCTCTGAAAAAGAGAACTCTGCCCCCAGCTCTTGAATGTCAGCTCTGGTGAGGGTTTGGCCCCGCAGCGCAGCCAGGGCTCTTATCAGTGGCACCTTGGGTCTGCTATGAGGAATCTCATCCATACGGAATTTCAGGAGTGTGCAAGGTGGGAGCACATTGCCTTAGGGCCCGGAAACAAAAGTGTCCCTTCTCTGGGAAAGAGAACTCTGCCCCCAGTTTTGATGTCAGTTTAGGAGGGTTTTGGTTCCGCAAGGGCAAGCTTTCTGTGGTCCCTTTGCCGGTGGCAGCTTTGGGGTCTGTGAGGTATCTTGCTCCATGTGGGAATTTTGAAGACGCGGCATTCTACTCCTTAGACACAGGGGCCTACTGACATATACATGGCACTTTTCCACGTGAAAGAAAAAACTTAGGCCCCTAGATTCATGATGTCAGCTCTCTGTGGGAGCGTTTTAGCTCCTACAAATGCAAATCCAGAGTCCTGGTTGATGGCAGCCAAGGCCCTCATGAAAAAAATCTTGATCCATACGGAAGTTCCGGTAGCGTCCGGGAGCAGAGTGCCTTAGTGCCACGACAAAAGAAGTGTCCTTTTCTCTGAGAAAGAGAGCTCTGCCCCCCAGATTCTTGATTTCAGTTTGGAGGAGGATTTTGGCCCTGCAAGGGCAGCCAGGTTCCTTCTCGGTAGCAGCTTGATTCTGTGAGGGATCTTGCTCCATGCGGAACTTGAAGAGGTGGCAGTCGACTCCCAGACAGGGCGCCTACAATACATATGATGGCACTTTTCCACGTGAAAGAAAACTTAGGCCCCCAGATTCATGATGTCGGTTTGGTGGAGGGTTTTAGCCCTACAAGTGCAACTAGAATCCTGGTTGATGGCAGCTTGCCTCAGCGAATAATCTTGATCCATACGGAAATTCAGGTGGAGTCTGGGAGCAGAGTGCCTTAGGGCCAGGACACAAAAAGTGTCCCTTTTCTTCGAGAAAGAGAGCTCTTCCCCCCAGTTTCTTGATGTCAGTTTGGAGGAGGGTTTTGGCCCTGCAAGGGCAGTCAGTGTCCTTTTTGGTGGCAGCTTGGGTCTGCGAGGAATCTTAATCTGTGCGGAATTTACGCAAGCGGCAGTCAACTCCCAGACATGGGGCCTCCAATACAAACGATGGCGCTTTTCCATGTGAAAGAAAACTCAGTCCACCAGATCCATGATGCCAGTTTTTATGAGGCATTTAGCCCTACAATTGCAGCCAGAGTTCTAATTGATGGCAGCTTGTGTGTGGGAAGGATCTTGATCCGTGTGGCATTTCAGGTGGCGTCAGGAATCAGAGTGCCTTAGGGCCGGGACACAAAAAGTGTCCCTTTTCTCTGAGAAAGAGAACTCTGCCCCCCAGTTTCTTGATGTCAGTTTGGAGGAGGGTTTAGGCCCTGTAAGGGCAGCCAGGGTCCTTGTCGCTGGCAACTTGGGTCTGCGAGGAATCTTGATCCATACGGAATTTCAGGAGGCAGCAGGGAGCAGAGTGCCTTAGGGCCGGGACACAAAATGTGTCCGTTTTCTCTGAGAAAGAGAACTCTGCCCCACACTTTCTTGATGTCAGTTTGGAGGAGGGTTTTGACCCTGCAAGGGCAGCCAGGGTCTTTGTCGGTGGCAGCTTGGGTCTGCGAGGAATCTTGATCCATACGGACTTTCAAGAGGCAGCAGGAAGCACAGTGCATTAGGGCCGAGAAACAAAAAGTGTCCCTTTCCTCTGAGAAAGAGAACTCTGCCCCCCACTTTCTTGATGTCAGTTTGGAGGAGGGTTTTGGCCCTGCAAGGGCAGCCAGGGTCCTACTCGGTGGCAGCTTGGGTCTGCGAGGAATGTTGATCCATACGGAATTTGAAGAGGCAGCAGGG
>JAVTVJ010011796.1:0-25235 GCA_034509425.1 Eopsaltria australis
ATTTTCTTCTTTCTGCCACTCTTTGTTCTGCTGCTCTTTCTATCGAGGTGATTCCTGATTGTTGGAATTCAAACCCATCACTGATAGAAGTACAACATTCCTGTCCTAGAATGGCCCAGGTTCCTCCTTGGCCAGCAAGCAGATAATCCAAGGCCATGTGGTTCTGTAGAGCCCCCATTGGTGTTTGTTGGAGCTCACAGGATGTGCTGTTGGAAATTTAATGGCATCATTTGCTGCTGCTTCTAATAATCAATTTAGCTCATTAATGTAAACTCCATAGAAGGAGGCAGCACACACAGGGCACAGGCTGAACCAGAATCTTTGCCTTTCTGACACCAAAGGCACTCTTTGGGTGGCAAATGTTCTCTTGGCCCCAGCTCTTCCCTGTGCTTGTTGCTGAAGGAGCCTAAGCAGTGGCCCTGTGGCTGGGAGTGCTGTGACAGTGGCACTGAGCAGATCCAGCACCCCGAGCTCTATTGACATTGGGAGTGATGGCAAAGCACAGAAATCCTTTCACATCGTGGCCTCTAACTACAACAGGGCTCAGTTTCTCCTGAAAGGGAAATCTTACTGAATCCTGTCCAATTGATAATTGCACTCCTTTGTTCCACAGCACAGTTTCCTTGAACTGTCCCTGCACTGACTCCAGTATGAGTCAGAGCCCATTGACAGAGCTCAGCCCATCCTGTGGGCTGGGCCCTCCAAGGGAATCCCATTCCTCCCAACATCAGTTCAGAGCACATCCAGCAATTATTAATTATATTTAGTATTTTGCCTGCTTTGGTCTTTACACTTTCAGAAGAATTTTCATGTCTAATCCCTTGGTGAAACTCTAGAGGTGCCTTTGGTGAACAAAGATTCTGGTTGACTCTCAAGGTACAACTTACAGACATCAGCAGTACTTTGGTGACACAGTAATTCATTCTTTCTCCTCAGTCTCATTCAGGGTAGGAACAATAATTCTGCTGTCCATGGAGCTGGCACCTTTTCAATTCCAGAATAATGCCCCCAAGGTCCTTTGCTGTTCAGCTTTACCCACAGCGGTGTCTGTGGCTAACAAGGCTTGGTGGGGTCCTTTCCCCTTTGGCTGCAGAGGTGCTGGGTCCCAGTCCCTGAGGGGCACCTGGCTCTGGCTTGGAATTCGTGTGGAAGTCCCTCAGGGTCACATCAGCCTGCCCATGGAGTCCCCTGGATCAGAGCATTTTCCAAAGGCACCGTGGGGGCAAACAGGGAGATTTGGTCTGGCAGGATCTGTAAAACAATATCCCATAACATCCACTCGTTCTGCCATAGAACACTTGGCTGCAGGGACACATTCCCATCGTTCCTGCCCAGGTTTCAGGATTCAGACAGTGCTGTCTTTCCCCAGAGCTGTTCCTTCACCTGGCTCAGGAGGGCCCTTTGGCCTCTGCACCCACACTTTGGCTCCGTTATTAGGACTGCTGGATCCAAACCCTTTATCTCCACCAACAGTGGTGATTTGAGGTGCATCTCCTTTTTTCACAATTGTTTTTAAAACTGCAATTTCAATAATTGTGCTACCCTGCCATGGGGTTGAATAATCAAATCTTGTTCACTGTTATTTAACAGGATTATTTTAATTTCTCCTTGATAATCTGCATCACTTCCTCCTCCCAAGACATGAACACTTTGCAAGGCCAAGCTCCAAGTGAGCAGTTGGCAAATCAAAGTGTCCTGGAGGAATCTGAATTCCTGTTCCAGTATTGATAACTCTCATTTGCTTCTGATTTATCCTAATTAATTCTAATGCATCAAGGCCCAGCCCTGCAGCCTCTGGGGTGGCCCTGTCAGGGGCCATGGCACCCAGAACAATTTCCCAGCAAGTCCAAGTCTCCCTGTCCATGGCTGTATTTGCAAATTGGCTGCAGCCCTGCACACCCAGGGCGTTTCCATTCCCCCAGTGGGCCCCTTGTTAAGGGTGTGGAGCACATCTGGGAGATGGGTTCTCCATGGGGACAGGTTCCTTTCTCCTCATTTTTTCAACTGCTCTTTTAACAACCCCTTCATTCCTTTAACCAATCCTGCAGCTTGTGGGCAGTCTGGTCTATGGAAAACCCAGCAGTCCTGATTATTTCTCACAGTAATGGACAAAGCATTCTGCACCACAGTGTCAGCAAACCCTGTAAAAACAGTCAATTCCATCCCTTCCTCCTTCCTGCATTGTACACAATCTCACAAAATTTACCACTGACTTTCGGGTCCTGGCCAAGCATTTTCTGTAGGGTATTTAGTGTTACATCCCTAAGCCGCCAAAGCTAACACGAGTATTGGCAGCATTATTTCATGTTATTACAATTTGTAAAATTTATATCCAAAAAATTATTTGATTCCATTTTATATATACATACATACATACATATATATGTATGTGTATATATATATATCATATTGCATTATTATTATTATTATTTCACTTGCACAAAGAAATTGAAACTCCAGATTAAAAACCTCTTCTGTCACTCCATGTGGAAACATTCCCACAACAATTGTTCCTTCTCTTGGTGCTGTTTCCAAGATGCTGGTAACAAAATCCATCCTCATCCTCCCCAAGCCACAAATCCTTTCCTTTTTCCATGTGCAATTTTTGGATGCATTTGAAGACATGCAGCAGTTCAGCTTCTTTTCACCAAATGCCCCAATGCTCACACGATGCTCCGACCTCAGCCCGCTCCAGAGCCAGCGAACTCTAGGAAAGGCCTTCCCATCTGGGCATTCCTGACGGAGCTGATTCCTTAGATTTGGATTTAAAAAGTGACATTTTGTTGTGATCTGGCCAGACTATGCCAATTCTGTTTTACCAGTGGGCAGGGTCAGCACCAAAGACACAGACACCAACTGAAGGAACATCTGCTTTCATTCTCCTGTTTGGTTCCTCCCAAAGCCTGGCCAGGGCCCAAGGAGGAACCAAGGAGTTGACTCTGACCATTCAGCCCCAAACAAGGCCACATGTTGGATTTCATGGCCTTGTCCAGCTTCTAAATACAGAAAGGTCAATCCATGTTTGACTAATGACTGGATACATCTATCACAGCACTAATGACCATGCATATTTTGGTAACGAGCAGATACAAAGATAACCTTTGGCTGGAAGGCTCATCCAGAGGCCACCTTTGGCTCAGGGCCTGCTGTTCAGGCCTCACTCAGGCCTCTTGTCCAGGCCTTGGCACTTCAGGGACGTAGTTTAGTGGTGGGCTTGACACTGCTGGCTGAACAGCTGGACTGGATGAGCTCAGAGGTCTTTTCCAACAGAAAGGATTCCATGATTCCATGATTCCATCTGCTGCATTCAGTCAGGTCCATGTTGGCAGCATTAGGATGGCAAAAATGTTTCCTCTTGCTCGGCTCCTGTGGCCTGAGGCTTCAGCTCCTTCAGCCCCTGGAGCTGAGCTGCTCATGCTGAATGAGACAACTTGGAGAGAAGAATACAGTTCATCCAATTCCTTCTGGGACACTGAGAGGGGAGGGTGTGGAAACAGGAGCATTGTTAGGTGTCATCTCCTCTCTGCCCTTCATGCCTTGCAGCGCTTTGAAACAGCCAAGAGCTTTCTCCAAGAGTGCAATGAAGCAGCTGTTCCTGCTCCCAGCTCTCCTTCTCTCCAGTCTCTGCACTTGCCTGCCTTTGTCCCTCTTGCTGTGCCCTCTGTTCCCCCTGAGCTTGGTGGCTGCTGCCCAGGACTGTGGAGCTGGCCCAGATCAGGTGATGGAGGGCAGTCCCAGAGCTCATCCTGCTGCAGGGACAAGGAAAAGGCAGTGGGAACACAGCAGTGAGGAGAGCTGAGGGCTGCAGAGCAGCTCTGAATGACACTGTCACCTCTCACAGCACCCCTGAGACACTGCTGCTGTGCAGGGCTGGGCTTGAGGGCGCCTTTGTGCCCTGCCAGCTCCTGGCAGGACTGGGAATCTCAACTCTGCCACACCCCACCTCTTTGAGAAGATTCCTTTTCTTCTCACCCCGTGAATGAGCCGCACATTCCCTTGGAGATTGTCAGGGGTTTCTTAAAAACACAAAGTCCCCCTTAGGGCTTTTTGCTCTGCTTTGCAAGAGCAGAAGGGCAATTCTTCATCCATCAGCTCCAGGCTGCACTGCCTCAGGAGCACGGCCCACTCACCAGCTTTTGCCCAATTGTGGCACTTCCAGAGAAGAAAGGAAGGGCAATTGCAGAATTCCAACCCAAAGGGAATGAACAGTGGGACAGACAAAACATCCTGTGGAGATCCAGGGGTTCAGCTGAGACTGGGGAGAGTTTGGGTTCTTGCCAGTTGGATGTGTGTCCCTGACGGCAATCTCCTGGCCTGCAGGAGAGTCTCCCTCACCTGCAGCAGCAGAAAGCTCAGTCGGTGTGCTCGGAACGGGCTCGTCTGATGCAAAGCTGTCAGAGCCATGAGAGGGCAGAGCGGGCCCAGCCGTGCCCGGGGCTGAGCCCAGCAGAGCCCTGGCAGAGCCCAGAGCAGCCTCAGCATCCACAGAGCCCGGCTGGGAGGAGAGAAACCAGAGAGCACCCGTCAGCTGAAGGCTCCTGTCCCCCTTGTCCCAAGTGGCCACGGTGCCCAGGCCATGCTGGCCATGCCCAGAGCTGGGCCCCAACGTCCCCATCACTGCTGCCCTTGGGAGCAGAGCAGGAGGGCAGGACATGTGCCCAGCCTGCAGCCAGCCACGGCAGATCCCCCTCCTCAGCAGCTGCCCAGAGCAGGATGCTCCTGTGCTCGCTGCCATCTCCCCAAAGCCCTTCTCCCACCCGTGCCAAGCACACGGGGACCCACCTCACGCCATCCGCCGCCGGGAGAAAAGCTGCTCCCAAACCATGTCCTCAGCCTTCTCCAAGGGCACGTCCCATCCACGCCGCAGCTGCTCCCGAGCACTTCCCCATCCACACTGGACACCACCTAGAAGGCTTCCTTTAGAAAAACAAACAACAAATTATTGAAAATAGATTACAGACAAAAAAGGAAAACAAGAGAAAAGGTAAAAACTCTGATCTCTGTCAGGGGCTTGAGGAAGGCCCAACCCCTACATGCCAGGGAAAAACCCACCCACGGGTGAGGGAAGCCCACGCTTTCTCCCTTGCCCCCTGCACTGTCCCCCAAAAGTAACAGTGATCCCAAAGCAAACAAGGGGAGTGGAGCAGCCCAAGCCCTTCCTTGCCTGCAAAGCAAAGCAGCCCCACACAGGTTCTGCAGTCAAACCTCTGCTCCTGCCCTGGGGGTTTGTTTGTGTCGGGCTGGCTGCCCCAGCCCCAGCTCCAGCCCGGGACACGGTGGGTGCTGGGGGCTGTTGGCAGGGCCAGGAACCGACTCCCATTTCATACCCACCCCAGCCCATCCCCCCAGCCCTGCCAAAAAGCAGCTTGGCAGCCACTGAAGAATTCATTGCATCCAGCCCAGCTAAGGGGGAGCCTTTGGTGCCCGGCCAGGCCGTGCAATGCCCAAATGTGGGAGCATCCCCCTGGCTGTGGGCTCATCTGCAAATTCACTGTGGAGCCTGCCTTTGAAGAAGGTGCCAGAATCAAAGCCCATCATTTTCAGCTCTCTGGTGGCCACGTCGAGGAAGAGGCTGTCATCCTTGATGTCATCCTCGATGTCTCCAGCAGCAGCAGCCCCACCTGGCACAGCTTCTGCAGGGACTCCTTCTTCCCTGGGGATGAGACCAGGCTGTCAGGGCTCTGCCCAGGGCCCCAGCTGGCAGTGAACCAGGACAAGCACAACCAGCTTGGATGGCGGCCACCAGTGCTGGGCAGAGCAGCTCAGCTCCAGCACAAGGGCTGCCTGTTCCCATCTGATGACCCATGGCAGTGATCCAGGCAGGACAAAAAAGTCTGCGTTTCTTTGCCTCTGATTGCCAAGCCTTGTGTGGAGCTGTAACTTACCAGGTCCCTGGATCAAAGGGTGCCTGTGGCTCTCTCTCTTCTGCTATGGCAGATGAATATCCTGCAGCCAAGGATCAGAGAACAGGGCTTCCAATGAGGGCCTGTCCACATCGAGCATGGATAAACACCGCCTGATCAGATCTTGGCACTCTGCGGAGAGAAACCACAAACCGCCGGTCAATTGGAGAGGGCTCCTGTCCGCTTTGCCCCACTATTCCCATGCCCAGGCCATGCTGGGTGTGCCCAGAGCTGGGCCTAAATTTTCCCATCAATTCTTTGTTTTGGAGGAGAGCAGGAGAGCAGGACATGTGCCCCCTCCTCAGCAGCTGCCAGAGCACGATGCTCACGAGCCCGCTGCTGTCTCCCAACACTGGCATTCCCCCCGTGCCCAGAGATGAGGATCCACCTTGAGAGAGCCGTTGTGGCAGCGAGAGCTGACGGTCCCAGCTGATCTTCTGGCCCTTCCTGAAAGGGTGCTCCCCGCAGACCATCTGGTGCAGCAGGATGCCCAGGGACCAGACCGTGGCTGCCTGGCCATAGTACCAGCCAAAGTGGGTCCATTCTGGGGGGCTGTAGGACGGTGTTCCTATGGAATCCAGATAGAGTTCATCAGGGGGATGCTGCTGCTCCCAGAGTCGCACCACAGCATCCCTGGGCATGCGGGGGCTGCACCGGTGGCACGCGGTGTGACCCGCTGCCCTCTGGCCAGCACCTGGCACTTGGGTGCAGACTTGAGGTCGTAAAAGAAGCCACAGATCTGGGAAGAGGGCAGAGGAAGCCCTGGCAGGGCCCGACCATGACATGCAGAGGAAAAACCCACTCAGTGCTGGGGAAAAACCATGCCTTCATCCTCCCTGCCTGCATTGCCACAAAAAAGCCAAGGCAAACAAGGCAAGCAGAGCAATCCAAGCCCTTGCTCACCTGCTCACCAAACCACCTGGGGAACAGGTTCTGGCCTCCCCCTCTCTGATACCCCCACCCACGGGTGCTGTTGTTGGCCTGGCTGCCCCAGCCCCAGCCCCAGTCCTGGGCAGAGTGGCTGGCAAAGGCTGCCAGCAGGGCTGGAAGCTGCCCCCCACACAGCCCTGCTCAAAAGCAACTGGGCTGAAGACTCAGTGCCATGACTGGCAGCAAAAGGGAGAATCCCCGCTGCCACACCCAGCTTGGGCTCTGAGATTTTGGCCCATGAGATGCTGGGTGCGTGGGCTCACCTGCAAATTGAGTGTAGGCTGTGTCTTGCAGGTAGGTGCCACAGCCAAAGTCGATGAGTTTTGCCTGTCTGGTGGCCAGGTCGAGCAGGATGTTCTGGGGTTTGATGTCCCTGTGCAGGACCCCGCAGCTGGTGCAGTGCCGCACGGCCTCCAGCACCTGGCGGAACAGCCCCCGCGCCACCTCCTCGGACAGGAACCCCCGTGCCCGAATGAAACGCTGCAGGTCCTGACACCGCTCCGGCCGCTCCATCACCATCAGCACGTCGTTGGGGAGCTCAAGCCACTCCAGCAGCTGGACCACACCAGGGAAACCGGTGGACACCCTGTCCATCAGCACAATCTCCAGCGGGGCGCTGGTGCCGTCGGGCTGCGGGACGAGCACGATACCGTCAGTGGGGCTGAGGCCATGCCAGGGGAAGCCCTCACCCAGCCCAGGATGCTCTGCGCCCTCCCTTGGCCCCACGCCCGCTCTCCCTGCAGGCGTCCCGGCGGCTCCCACCCTGCCGGGCCCCGGCTCCTGGCCGCCCGGCACGGCCCGGCTTCTGCCGCTGGCCACCCGCTCACTCACCAGCTCGCCCCAGTGCCGGATGCGGTTCCGTGGCACCCTTTTGACGGCCACCTGCAAGCCAAGGGGAGCAGCGGGCTGAGCTCGCCGCCCGCCCTGCCGAACGCTGTCCTCCTTCTCCTCCGCCCTCCTCCTCTTTCGCTCCCTCCTCCTGCGCCCCCTCCTCCTGCGCCCGCCGCCGGCCCCGCCACTCACCGGGGCGCCGTCCGAGAGCCGCGTGGCCGCGAAGACTCTGCCGAAGCCGCCGCGCCCCAGCAGCGAACCCAGGCGGTAGCGCTCCTGCAGGGCCTCCTGCGCCCTCCCTGCGGGCGAGACGCGGCTGTCCGCGCTCGGCCCGGGGCCAGCGCCGGCCCCCGAGCGCCCCTCACCCGCCCCGGGCCGGGCATCCCCAGCCGTTCGCTCCTCGGAACGGGGCAGCGGCGGCTCGGGGCCGGCGGCCGCGCTGCCGAGCGGGGGAGCCCGGGCCGGGGAAGCCGCAGCGGAGGCGGCGGGAGCGGCCGCGCCGCGTGTGTCCTCCGCGGGCCCCGGGAGGAGCCGGGGCCGGGGCCGGGGGCGGGATCTGGGTCGGGATCGGGGCTGGACTCCGCGTCGAGGCCGGGCTCGGGACAAGCGGAGCCAAAGGGCGGCGATGCCGCCCCAGCCCCAGGCACTGATGCCCGCCCAGCAGCGCCACCGCCAGCACAGCGAGAGCCGGGCGGAGGCGAGACCGCGGCGGGACGCCCGGGGGCGGGGACGGGGACAGGGCAGCCCCGCCCGGGGCCGGGGGCGGGCCGGGGGCATGGCCCGGCCAGGCACGGGGAGAGGGAGACGGGGAAGGGCGGGATGGACCACGGAAGGGAGACCGGGAGGGGGTACGGGATACTGGGAGAGGGAGAGGAGGAACAAGAGGAGGGACGCAGTGGGTCTGTCCAGTCGCTGCTCTGCTGCCGCTGCTGCCGCTGCTGCCGCTGCTGCCGCTGCTGCCGCTGCTGCCGCTGCTGCCGCTGAAGCGCCGGGAGCGTTTGTCCGCGTGTCCGTGTGTCCGTTCCCCGCGTGTCCGTGTGTCCGTTCCCCGCGTGTCCGTTCTCCGTTCCCCCCGCGCGCCCCAGGGCCGAGCCCGCGCACCCCGGGGCAGCACGGGCCGCTCCGCTCCGGGGCCGAACCGGAGTCACGGAGCATCTCTTCCTCCCGCAGCCACGCCATAAGCACCGTCTCGGTTTGCTTCGTCTTCACTCGATTGTAACTTTTCTTCCCGGCAATCTTGCCCCTTGCCCCTCGTGCTCGCCTGCCCCGGGCCCCATCCCGCCCGCTCGCCCCGCGCTGCGGTCTCTTGCTCACAGGCAAAGCCAGCGCAGTCCAGCCTTTCCCCTGGAGCAGAGGAAAGTGCTGAACGAGGAGCCAGGCAGCGGCAGGCAGAGGCAGCCCCGCGGGAGGGCTGGGCACAACGTGAGGAGGGAGAAATGCAGCCCCTGCGGGGCAGCGCTGCTCCCCGGCCGCTCGGGGTGGGCAGCGGCAGCGGCGGGGCCGTGCCCGGCCCGGTGCCCTCGTCCCCAGGGCTGTTCCTATTTTCTTGTCCGGTTCCAGGTGAAAATCGGAGACTGCCGATAGGAGGATGAAAACAAAAGAATGAAACCACTGGTTTTGCCGAGTTTGGATGCCAGTGCAATAGAGCAGCTCGGCTCTCAGCTGTCTGCCTCCTCCCTGCCAATGCAGCACTTTCAGCCTGCAGCAAAGGCCCTTTCTACAAACAAACTGCTGGCTGCTTTATTTCTCCTGCTGTTCATTGGCACAGCTAGAAAACCCAACTAGTTTGGATCCTGAGTCTGTCAGAACAGGTTCACTTTGCTGTGTGAAGCCAAGAGATGGAGTCTTGACCCCTGCACCATGTCCTAGGAATGACCTTTGTTGCTGCTGGGGATTGTCCCTGCTGAGGGGGAAGCACTATGGGAGCACATGCCCTGTCCCTAGAACCCATAGCTGACCAAAGCGCTGGGCTCTCAAATCTTGCATTTGCAGCTTTCTGGTGTCTCCAGCATGGCTTTCAAAGCAAAACAGGGAGAAGGCAAAGCGTGGAGCTAATGATACTGTGGAGTGTGGAAAACCTGCTAAGTCCTAGGTCTTTGAGGGAAAATCAGTTTGGAATGACTGTGATGTAGAACTAGTGCAACACAGAAAAGGGGAGCATCTAAGGAAAGGAATTTGTAGTGTCTGTGAACATCTTGGCTTGTTTCTTTCCATTTTCATTTCATTTCTGGAAAGCTCTTTTGCTTTTCCAAGAATCTTCTCCACAGGGATATTTGCTCTTTTCTAGAACCTTTCTGGAGAATGAGGTTGAGCTCTCTTGCTCACAAGATGTGCCACCAGCTGCAGCTTCTTTGGCTTTCCAAACCATGTGTACAGCATGACTCTTGCAGCAAAGCAGGACAAAGGTTTTGAGAATTTGAGGATTTGTCCTTTATTTTCCTGGTGAACTGGGGAGTTTTGCCATTGGTGAGGTTTTCATTGTTACTCTTCTACCCTAAGAAAACAGGAGGAGGTACCAGGAATTGTTAGGGAATGCAACCCTGACTGAATGCAGAGAAAGAATCTCCAGAGTCTGGAGCCAGAAATGGGGAGTTCTGTGATCATCATTCCAACATCCCCAAAGACATCTTGAAAGTCATCTAGAGCATGCACATGGGCTGACAGAGGCAGTTTGTTGCTGTGTTCAGTTGAGATCATTCTCCATCTCATGCATTGCTATAAATCAGGAGTACAATCAGTTGATGAGAAGCACCGGAACAAGCTGGAGCTCTCAGGAGATGACTGAAAGAATGTGAGAAGGAGAAATGCAGGGAATGACTTGGTGAACGCTGTCTGTTAGAAGGGTAATTTTTTCTAATAATTTCTAATCCATTCCCTCGGGTTTTGTCCTTCCCAAGAAGGCCTTTTGCATCCCAGATTCCCCATGAAATGAGAACTGTGAGCTTGTGGAAGTGCCTGCAAGGTGCCCTGCTCCTCTGCAGGGACTCTTGGGGTGAACCAGGAGCCTGGGGCCTGTGTGGGGAAGCCTCCTGCGAGCTGGAATTGGTGCTGTGCTGGGAGAGGAGGAGGGGCAGAGCGCTGGGCAGTGTGTGGCAGGAGCAGGAGGTTTGGGCCCAGGACATTCCCTCTGCAGCACTGCCCCGCACTCGGCGGCCGTGCCCGGGGCTCTGGGCCTGGCCCTGCGTGCGCCGAGCTGCGACACTGCGGGAGCTGCCCGGGCTGGGCTCAGGCTCGTGCTGGGACTGGGCAGAGGCTGGGCTCCAGCTGGGACCAGCAGCAGCTGCAAATACCTCTGGGCATGCCCATTTTCTGCTGCTGGGAAGAAGCAATGAAGCGAGTCAAGAAGTTGTGGTTTTTCTTTCTCCTGGGGCATTTTTTCCTTTGATTTGACACTCCAGAGGCAATTGCTGTCACGGCCTCTGGAAGTTGGTTTTATTTCAGCAGCACCAGCACCAGGGCTGTGTTTGAGTGCTGCAAATGTGGCCTGTGTGGCTTTAATGCTCCTCAACTTTGTGCTCAGGGACTTGTGAGCATTTTAAGACCTGCTAATCATGATGCCTGCAACAAAAAGCCTGAATTCCCCGTCACAAAAGCACTGTGGGTAGCAGCGATTGAAAGAGGCAATTGCAGTTTTATGGATACAATTCAAGTGGCAAGCAGAACAGGGGCAAGAGCAGCCATGATCTACAATTGCCAAGGCAAAGGCACCAAGAGCCTCCTGCTGTCAGCTCAGGGTGAGTTAAACAGTGCTGAAACCAGCGCTGGAAGCCGATCCTATCTCTGAAGGCTGGCTCAGGGCAGCAGAGCCGGGCCCTGAGGAATCGGGGCTGTTGCTGGGTGATTGTTGCTCCACTCCAGAATTGCCCTGGACAAAGCCCTTGGGAAGCTGAGGCAGGAGCAGGTGGGAAGGTGTGGGGATGGATGAGGCTTACAGCAGGCCTCAAAGCCTCTCGGACATGGACTTAGAAGCGATCAGAGTTTACCCGTGAGAAAGCGCCATGAGACAGCGATGGTATGAACACCTGCAGCCACAGTGAAGGACAGCCAAGAAAATAATCAAGGAAGATGTTTGCAGCCGACCAAGAGATGGCCTTGCGGAGGAGCGTCAAGAATGTGGTGGAGGACTTATAATGTATAGTTAACTGCTTGTGTAGCTTGTTAGGATGTGCTGGGAAAAGCTCTTGTTATGTGGACAGCCTTGGTGTTGTTTGTCACGCAGCCAATAATAGCATATCACAGTAGCTGGGAAAAAGGGTATAAAGATGTTAGCACAGACGAATAAAGTACTTCTTCTTTGTCCTTGGACTACTCACGTGTCATGTGTTCGTCTCTACTGCGACATCGAGAGCACCAAAGAGCCACGGTGTCACAGACAATGCCAGCAGCTCCATGGACACATCCCATGAATCCACAGGCAGCCAAGGAGCCGGCATGTCACAGACACTCACAGGGGCTCCATGAAACATCCCATGTGTCCACATGCTGCCAAAGAGCTGGCATGTCACAGACACTCACAGGGTCTCCATCAAGCATCCCATGTGTCCACAGGCTTCCAAACACCTGGCAAGTCACAGACACTCACAAAGGCTCAGTGGCAGCATCCCAGGCATCCCCAGGCTCCCAAAGATCTGGCATGTCACAGACACTCAAAGAGGCTCCATGGGGACATCCCAGGAGTCCCCAGCCACCCAAAGAGCCGGCATATCACAAACATTCACAGCTGCTCAAGAGTGACATCCCAGGAGTGTCTGGGCTTCCAAGAACGTGGGATATCACAGACACTCACATGGGTTCCATGGAGAGTTCCTAGGAGACCCAAGGCTGCCAAAGCGCCAGGATGTCAAAGACACACGGGTTCTGTGGGGACATCCTGCCAATCCCCAGAGTGCCAAACAGCAGGGATGTCACACGCACCCACAGGGGCTCCACAGAGAAATGCCAGGATTTCCAAAGCTGCCAAAGAGCTGGCATGTCACAGACACTCACAGCAGCACCATGGAGACATCCAAGCTGTTCTCAGGCTCTCAAAGAGCTGCCATGTCACACACACTCACAGGGGCTCCATGCTGAAATCCCAGGAGTCTCCACGCTTCCAAAAACCTGCCATGCCACAGAAACTCACATGGGCTCCAGAGCCACATCCCATGTGATCCCTGGCTGCCAAAGAGCCCAGATGTCACACACTCTTTCACGGGGCTTCCATGCTGATACCCCAGGAGTCCCCAGATTTCCAAGCACCTAAGATGTCACAGAAATTCAAAGGGATGCCATGCTGAAATCCCCGGACTTTCCAGGCAGCCAAAGAGCCAGGACCTCACAGAAACTCATACGGGTTCCACGGGCTTACGCCCGGAATGCCAAGAATGCCAAAGAGCTGGGATGTCAAACACACTCACAGGTGCTCCATGGGGTCATCCCAGCAGTGCCCACGCTGCCAAAGAGCCGGCATGTCACACACACTCACAGGGGATCCATGCAGACATCCCAGGTATCCCCAGACTCCTGAAGAGCTGGGACATCACAGACATTCACAGGGGCTCCAGAGTGGCATCCCAGCAGTCCCCAGAGCGCCAAAGAGCCAGGATGCCACAGACAATGCCAGCAGCTCCATGGAGACATCCCAGGAGTCTGCAAGCAGTCAAAGAGCTGGGATGTCACAGACACTCACATGTGTTCCATGGGCACTTCCCAGGAAACCCAAGGCTGCCAGAGAGCCAGCATGTCACAGACACTCACACCGGTTCCATGCGGACATCCCCGGAATCCCCAGAGCGCCAAACAGCAGGGATGTCAAAGACACTCACAGGGGCTTCATGGACACATTCCAGGGGTCCCCAAGCTGCCAAAGCTCTGGCATATCACTGACAGTAACAGTTACTCCATAGAGAAATGCCAGTGTCTTGGGTTAGGCAGGAGGGGTCAAAATTTAAGAAGTGATGTATGCTGCTGGAAGGGATAGAACTTCTTTCTTTAGAAAGAGAGCTAATAATCAGGTAGTTTTAAAGATTGATATGTAGGTGAAGTAATTAAAAAGTTGATCCACTTTCAGGGAAAAAACTATATATAAGCAGAGACCTTCTGAGCCTCTTTCTCTTTTGATCTGCTGCTGTGTAGAGGAGCAGCTTCTGCTTATTTTGCTGGTAAGGCCCCAACACCCCCCACTCCTTCCAAAGGAGGTGGCGGGGCCGGGGAAGGGAAGTTTATGGCAGCTGTGCCACTGCAGCCGGGAATGGGGGAAGAACCGGCTGGAATTTTCAGCAAACACAGCTCAGCCGGTGTGTCAGCTACACCAGACAGGGCCAGGCCCCTGCTCCGGGCCAGGCAAGGACCGGGCCGGACTCCATCCAGCTCGGGCCAGGCCCTGCTCTGTCACCCTGGGCCCCACCCTGGGCCCCACCAGGCTGAGCCAGCTCCACAGAGCCAGGCACAGAGACTCTGAGAGCTTCTGCCATCCAGCTCGGACCTGTTCAAACAGCCCGGCAGGGAGCACGGGATCGTCACACTGCCAGAGAGAGAGAGAGAGATTAACTCTATCCATGCCTGGACTAAACTTGCAGACACCCATCCTTCCTGGCACAGAGAGAGGAACGAGTGAGGACATCTACATCAATGCAGCATAGAGACTTTGCAGTCAGTGAGGAAAGCAAAACTGATACCTAGAAGGAGGAGAATGAGAAGTGCTTCGAGAGTGAAGCTGAAAATTCTTTTGGAGAACCATGGTTGGAGACTGAGCTAAGAAATTCCCTGTAATATATTAAGATATAATCCAAAAGAGGGATGTAAGGTTCTAATTGCAGCCAATGAGCTAAAATACCTGGGTAAAGACAAGTAGGTGTTGAAAAAGTACAGCCTAATGAGGAACTTGAACCAAGAGAGAGGAGAGGCTGTAACCCAGAGCCCTAGTCCCGGAAGAATGCCAGAGAACCTGAGTTGTCAGGAAAACCTGTGTTGCTCAGCTCAGAAGAAAAGATTTTCTTTGTTGCTGCAATTGAACTGTGCATCCTTAAAACAGGTACCCTGTAGACTGTTCATAACCCACCATAGTGGCTGTAGGAAGGCTACAGGTATGGGAGGGATCCACCATTAAGCTGGACTTTCTTCCGAGCAGCAGCTGATAGTGAGACAGAAGACCCATAAAAACTGTATTTTTCTTACAGAAAATCCATGGTGTAAGCAAAAGAGACTTCTCTCCCTAAATAAACTAGAGCAAGAGCTATTTCTGAAGTGGTAAACTGACCAGAAGTCGAAGTGCTGTCTTTTGTATGTTGTCAAGGAGAATGAAATGGAGAAGTGGGGGAAAGAGATGAGTGGTCTGAGGAGTTTGTTCTGGTTTTTCTTGGTTTTCTTCCTCTTTCCCTTTGTCTTAAGTATATTTATAAAGTTTCTTTGTACTTTATAAAGTTTAAACCTGCTTTGCCTACTCCTAATCCTCATCTCACAACAAACATCAAGTAAATGTAAGTAAGTGTGCAAGCACTTAGCCACAAACCTGAACAGGCGAACTAAAACCACTAGAGCCAGGATTTCCAACCTTGCCAAAGAGCCGGCATGTCACAGACACTCACAGGGGATCCATGGGGACATCCCAGGTATCCCCAAATCCCGAAGAGCTGGGAACTCACAGACATTCACAGGGGCTCCAGAGTAACATCCCAGGAGCCACCAGAGTGCCAGAGAGCCAGGATGTCACAGACACGACAACGACCTCCATGGAGAAATCCCAGGAGTCCCCAGTCACCAAAAGAGCCGGCATGTCACAGACACTCACAGGTGCTCAAGAGTGACATCCCAGGAGTGTCCAGGCTCCCAAAGAGCCAGGATGTCACACACACTCACAGCAGCACCATGGAGACATCCAAGCTATTCTCAGGCTCCTGAAAAGCCAGGATGTCACAGACATTAAAAGGACCACCATGGTGAAATCCCAGGAGTCCCCAAGCTTCCAAAAATCCAGGATAAAACAGAAACTCACATGGGCTCCAGAGCCACATCCCATGTGATCCCTGGCTGCCAAAGAGCCCAGATGTCACAGACTTTTACAGGGCTTCCATGGCCATACCCCAGCTGTACTGGTTTTTAGTTCACCTATTCGACTTTTGGGCCAAATGCCTAAACACTTACTATAAATTACCTGATGTTTGCAGGGAGTTGAGGATTAGGAGTAGGTAAAGCAGGCTCAAACTTTATATAAAATATAACGAAATTTAATAATATACCTAAGACAAAGGGAAAGAAAAGACCAAGCAATATCTGAACCAACTCCTCAGACCATCCTTCCTTCCCCCACCTCTCCATTTTTTCTCCCTGACAACACACAAAAGACAACGCTTCTACCTCCAGTCAGTTTACCACGTTTCAAATAGCTCTTGTTCCAGTTTATTTAGGGAGAGAAGTCTCTTTTGTTTATACCATGGATTTTCTGTAAGAAAAATACAGGTTTTTATGGGTCTGCAGCCCCACCATCAGCTGCCGCCGAGAAGAAAGATCAGGACACCGGGGAATCCCCATGGAGCCCTTGTGACGGTCTCTGAAGCCCTGGGTCTTTGGATGCCTGGGAAAACCTGGGATGTACCCATGGAAGCCCTGTGACTGTCTGTGACATCCTGGCTCTTTGGAACCCTGGGGACACTTGAGATGTCACTGCCGAGCGCCTGTGATTGTCTGTGACATCCCAACTCTTTGGCAGATTGGGGATTCCGGGGATGTCAACCTGGAATACCTTTGAGTGTCTGGGATGTCATGGGTCATTGGTACCCTGGGGACTCCTGGGAATTCCCAATGGCGCCCCTGTGAGTCTCTGTGACATCCCAGCACTTGGGCGCTCTGGGAATTCCGTGGATGTGCCCATGGAAATCGTGTGAGTTTCTGAGACATCGTGGCTCTTTGGCATTCTGGGAACTCTGGGGATGTCAGCCTCGAATCCTTTTGAGTGTCTCTCGCATCTTGTCTCCTTGGCAGTCTGGGGACCCCTGGGATGTTTCCATGGAGCCCTTGTGAGTATCTGTGACATCCCTGCTTTCTGGAAGGCTAGAAATACTTGGAATGTCACCTTGGAAGTCCTGTGACTATCTGTGACATCCTGGCTCTTTGGAAGACTGGGGAATCCTGGGATTTCCCCATGGAGCCCCTGTGAGTCTTTGTGACATTCCAGCTCTTCGGGAGACTGGGGACTCCCAGGATGTCTCCATGGAAAACAGACACCCTCCTCAAGTGTGTGCCAAGCCCAAGCTGCCTCCAAGGAGGTTTCCCCTTCCCCAGGGCAGAACCATGCAAGGAATGTTTTGTACACACAGGAAGTTCTGCAATAAACACAAATCCAGAGTTGGCTGAAGGCAGAATTAGAGCAACTGCTGAAGGACAGAGAAGCTTTGAACTCTTTGCAGCTCAGAACACCCAGTGGGTTGTTGGGAGGTGTGTGAGTGACCCACGAGTGAGGGGAAGGGAAATGCAGAGAGCCCTGGAAGAGCCTCTGTGCAGCCAGGCTGTGGGGAAGGGCACTGCAGCCCTGCCCTGGGCCAGCTGTGAGGGTGGATCCTCATCCCAACCTGCCCTGGGCCATTGCAAGGGGCTGTGGCCATGGACACTGCACTGACCCCACGGCTCCAGCCCCTTGCTCAGGGCTGCTGTCACTGCCCAGAGCCACAGGGGATCCCTTGCTGGGGGCATGTGCCACGGCCACCTGCCCTGTGCCGCGCTGGCTGGGCAGCCCCCAAGGAACCAGCAGCAAAGGCCAGGGCCAGGGCCAAAGGCCAGCTCAGCCAGACAGAAAGGGGCAGTGCTGGGCACTGCTTCCATGGCAGCCATCACTGGCACAGGACACCTGGGTCACCTGGCATGGCCATTGCCATGGAAACCCCTTGGAGGCACTGATGGCAGGACACTGGCACTGAGACACTGCTGGGCCCTGTGCTGAGCACAGGGCTGGGCACACAGAGATGGGTTTGTTCTTGCTGAGCTCACACAGAGCCAAGGCCTTTCCTGCCCCTTGTCCGGCCATGCTGGGGAGGGGCTGGGGGTGTGGGGGAGGTGGGGAGGGGACACAGCTGGGACAGGTGACCCCAACTGACCCCAGGGACATCCCAGACCATGGGACATCATGCTCAGTGTATAAAGTGGGGGGAACAAGGAGGAAGGGGGGACATTTGGGTGATGGTTTTTGTCCTCCCAGGTAACATTTAGGCAGGATGGGTCCCTGTTTCACCAGCGGGCAGGATCAGCACCAAAGACACAAACACCAAATGAAGGAACGGGGTAATTTATATAATGCAAATCTGCAAAGAATCATAAAAGGAGAACCTCAGCAAAGCACAGAATCATTAGCAAAGAAATACAAAAGGATAAGCTCAGTAATGTACAAAATCATTTGCAAAGAATGACAAAAGCAGCTCAGCAATGCACCCAATCATCACCACCAAAGATTGCCCATAATGATTTACAAAGATCCAACACCAGTTCCCCTCAGACTTCACCATCACCCACATCCACACATCACCTGGGGAAGCTGTCCCAGCCCAGGACTGCAGAGCCACTCCCGGACACTGGGAATTGCTGCAGGTGCCTCCAGCCACAGGTGAGGCTTCCACCCTGGCTGTGAGAGGGCCCAGCTTTGACAGTGCTGAATGAACAAACTGACAGCACTGCCAGTGTGGGAACATCTGCTTTCATTCTCCTGTTTGGTTCCTCCCAAAGCCTGGCCAGGGCCCAAGGAGGAACCAAGGAGTTCACTTGGACCAAACACTCCCAAACAAAGCCAGATGAGGCCTTGTCTGGTTAATAAACACAGAAAGGTAAATCCATGTTTCACCAATGCACAGATACACAGATCATATTGCTAATAATGATTCATTAATGAGCAGATACAAATATAACATTTGGTTGTAAGGTTCATCCAGAGGTCACTTTTGACTCAGGGCCTGGTGTTCAGGCCTCGGCCAGGGCCTGGTGTTCAGGCCTTGGTTCTTCAATCAGTGCTTTGACCTAGAGATCAACTACAACCTTCAGAACAATTCTTTCAGTAACAGAGTCTTAGATTTAGGTATTAGGCAAAAAGGCATCACCTCTTCTTCTTCAATTAAGTGCTGCTCAAGTTCATTACTCAGAGCTATAATTCACATTCCTTTTAAAACATGCCAAATGAGTGGCTATTCTCTGTAATTTACCAAAACCCCATTTATTTCTTGAGATTTTGTCTCGTTTTAGACAAGTCTCAATGCACCATTTCCCAGAAGAAAGTGTCACAACAACTCTAACATGGAATCATAACACACCAAGTGCTCACACTGCAATGATTGCAGTGACTGCCACAAATGCATTTCACAGCAGCCTCCAATCTGGCAGCCATGGAGCCAATGCCACCAAGAAGGATTTTCTTCCTTCTGCCACTCTTTCTTCTGCTGCTCTTTCTATTGAGGTGATTCCTGATTGCTGGAATTCAAACGCAGCGCTGATAGAAGTACAACATTCCTGTCCTGGAATGGCCCAGGTTCCTCCTTGGCCAGCAAGCAGATAATCCAAGGCCATGTGGTTCTGTAGAGCTCCCATTGGTGTTTGTTGGAGCTCACAGGATGTGCTGTTGGAAATTTAATGGCATCATTTGCTGCTTCTTCTAATAATCAATTTAGCTCATTAATGTCAACTCCATAGAAGGAGGCAGCACACACAGGGCACAGGCTGAACCAGAATCTTTGCCTTTCTGACACCAAAGGCACTCTTTGGGTGGGAAATGTTCTCTTGGCCCCAGCTCTTCCCTGTGCTTGTTGCTGAAGGAGCCTAAGCAGTGGCCCTGTGGCTGGGAGTGCTGTGACAGTGGCACTGAGCAGCTCCAGCACCCCGAGTTCTATTGACATTGGGAGTGATGGCAAAGCACAGAAATCCTTTCACATCGTGGCCTCTAACTACAACAGGGTTCAGTTTCTCCTGCAGGGAAATCTTACTGAATCCTGTACAATTGATAATTGCACTCCTTTGTTCCACAGCACAGTTTTCTTGAACTGTCCCTGCACTGACTCCAGTATGAGTCAGAGCCCATTGACAGAGCTCAGCCCATCCTGTGGGCTGGGCCCTCCAAGGGAATCCCATTCCTCCCAACATCAGTTCAGAGCACATCCAGCAATTATTAATTATACTTAGTATTTTGCCTGCTTTGGTCTTTACAGTTTCAGAAGAATTTTCATGTCTAATCTCTTGGTGAAACTCTAGAGGTGCCTTTGGTGAACAAAGATTCTGGTTGACTCTCAAGGTTCAACTTACAGACATCAGCAGTACTTTAGTGACACGGGAATTCATTCTTTCTCCTCAGTCTCATTCAGGGTAGGAACAATAATTCTGCTGTCCATGGAGCTGGCACCTTTTCAATTCCAGAATAATGCCCCCAAGGTCCTTTGCTGTTCAGCTTTACCGCGGTGTCTGTGGCTAACAAGGCTTGGTGGGGTCCTTTCCCCTTTGGCTTCACAGGTGCCGGGTCCCAGTCCCTGAGGGGCACCTGGCTCCGGCTTGGAATTCGTGTGGAAGTCCCTCAGTGTCACATCAGCCTGCCCATGGAGTCCCCTGGATCAGAGCATTTTCCAAAGGCACCGTGGGGGCAAACAGGGAGATTTGGTCTGGCAGGATCTGTAAAACAATATCCCATAACATCCACTCGTTCTGCCATAGAACACTTGGCTGCAGGGACACATTCCCGTCGTTCCTGCCCAGGTTTCAGGATTCAGACAGTGCTGTCTTTCCCCAGAGCTGTTCCTTCACCTGGCTCGGGAGGGCCCTTTGGCCTCTGCACAAACACTTTGGCTCCATTATTAGCACTGCTGGATCCAAACCCTTTATCTCCACCAACAGTGGTGATTTGAGGTGCATCTCCTTTCTTCACAATTCTTTTTAAAACTGCAATTTCAATAATTGTGCTACCCTGCCATGGGTTTGAATAATCAAATCTTGTTCACTGTTATTTAACAGGATTATTTGAATTTCTCCTTGATATTCTGCATCACTTCCTCCTTCCATGACATGAACACTTTGCAAGGCCAAGCTCCAAGTGAGCAGTTGGCAAATCAAAGTGTCCTGGAGGAATCTGAATTCCTGTTCCAGTATTGATAACTCTCTTTTGCTTCTGATTTATCCTAATTAATTCTAATGCATCAAGGCCCAGCCCTGCAGCCTCTGGGGTGGCCCTGTCAGGGGCCATGGCACCCAGAACAATTTCCCAGCAAGTCCAAGTCTCCCTGTGCATGGCTGTATTTGCAAATTGGCTGCAGCCCTGCACACCCAGGGGGTTTCCATTCCCCCACTGGGCCCCTTGTTAAGGGTGTGGAGCACATCTGGGAGATGGGCTCTCCATGGGGACAGGTTCCCTTCTCCTCATTTTTCAGCTGCTCTTTTAACAACCCCTTCATTCCTTTAACCAATCCTGCAGCTTGTGGGCAGTCTGGTCTATGGAAAACCCAGCAGTCCTGATCATTTCTCACAGTAATGGACAAAGCATTCTGCATCACAGTGTCAGCAAACCCTGTAAAAACAGTCAATTCCATCCCTTCCTCCTTCCTGCATTGTACACAATCTCACAAAATTTACCACTGACTTTCGGGTCCTGGCCAAGCATTTTCTGTAGGGTATTTAGTATTACATCCCTGAGACGCCAAAGCTAACACGAATATTGGCAGCATTATTTCACATTATTATAATTTTTAAATTTCTATCCAAAAACTCATTTGATTTTATTTTATATATACATACATACATACATATATATATGTATGTGTATATATATATATATCATATTGCATTATTATTATTTCACTTGTACAAAGAAATTCAAACTCCAGATTAAAAACCTCTTCTGTCACTCCATGTGGAAACATTCCCACAACAATTGTTCCTTCTGTTGGTGCTGTTTCCAAGATGCTGGTAACAAAATCCATCCTCATCCTCCCCAGCCCACAAGTCCTCTCCTTTTTCCATGTGCAGTTTTTGGATGCATTTGAAGACATGCAGCAGTTCAGCTTCTTTTCACCAAATGCCCCATTGCTCACACGATGCTCCGACCTCAGCCCACTCCAGAGCCAGCCAACTCTAGGAAAGGCCTTCCCATCTGGGCATTCCTGATGGGGCTGATTCCTTCCATTTGGATTTAAAAAGTGACATTTTGTTGTGATCTGGCCAGACTATGCCAATTCTGTTTTACCAGTGGGCGGGGTCAGCACCAAAGACACAGACACCAACTGAAGGAACATCTGCTTTCATTCTCCTGTTTGGTTCCTCCCAAAGCCTGGCCAGGGCCCAAGGAGAAACCAAGGAGTTGAATCTGACCATTCAGCCCCAAACAAGGCCAGATGTTGGATTTCATGGCCTTGTCCAGCTTCTAAATACAGAAAGGTCAATCCATGTTTGACTCATGAGTGGATACATCTATCACAGCACTAATGACCATGCATATTTTGGTAATGAGCAGATACAAAGATAACCTTTGGCTGGAAGGCTCATCCAGAGGCCACCTTTGGTTCAGGGCCTGCTGTTCAGGCCTCAGTCAGGCCTCTTGTCCAGGCCTTGGCACTTCAGGGACGTAGTTTAGTGGTGGGCTTGACACTGCTGGGTGAACAGCTGGACTGGATGAGCTCAGAGGTCTTTTCCAACAGAAAGGATTCCATGATTCCATGATTCCATCTGCTGCATTCAGTCAGATCCATGTTGGCAGCACTAGTATGGCAAAAAAGTTTCCTCTTGCTTGGCTCCTGTGGCCTGAGGCTCCAGCTCCTTCAGCCCCTGGAGCTGAGCTGCTCATGCTGAATGAGACGACTTGGAGAGAAGAATACAGTTCATCCAATTCCTTCTGGGACACTGGGAGGGGAGGGGGTGGAAACAGGAGCATTGTTTGGTGTCATCTCCTCTCTGCCCTTCACGCCTTGCAGCGCTTTGAAACAGCCAAGAGCTTTCTCCAAGAGTGCAATGAAGCAGCTGTTCCTGTTCCCTTCTCTCCTTCTCTCCAGTCTCTGCACTTGCCTGGCTTTGTCCCTCTTGCTGTGCCCTCTGTTCCCCCTGAGCTTGGTGGCTGCTGCCCAGGAGTGTGGAGCTGGCCCAGATCAGGTGATGGAGGGCAGTCCCAGAGCTCATCCTGCTGGAGGGACAAGGAAAAGGCAGTGGGAACACAGCAGTGAGGAGAGCTGAGGGCTGCAGAGCAGCTCTGAATGACACTGTCACCTCTCACAGCACCCCTGAGACACTGCTGCTGTGCAGGGCTGGGCTTGAGGGCGCCTTTGTGCCCTGCCAGCTCCTGGCAGGACTGGGAATCTCAACTCTGTCACACCCCACCTCTTTGAGAAGATTCCTTTTCTTCTCACCCTGTGAATGAGCTGCACATTCCCTTTGAGATTGTCAGGGGTTTCTTAAAAACACAAAGTCCCCCTTAGGGCTTTTTGCTCTGCTTTGCAAGAGCAGAAGGGCAATTCTTCATCCATCAGCTCCAGGCTGCACTGCCTCAGGAGCACGGCCCACTCACCAGCTTTTGCCCAATTGTGGCACTTCCAGAGAAGGAAGGAAGGAAGGGCAATTGTAGAATTCCAACCCAAAGGGAATGAACAGTGGGACAAACAAAACATCCTGTGGAGATCCAGGGGTTCAGCTGAGACTGTGGAGAGTTTGGGTTCTTGCCATTTGGATGTGTGTCCCTGACTGCAATCTCCTGGCCTGCAGGAGAGTCTCACTCACCTGCAGCAGCAGAAAGCTCAGTCGGTGTGCTCGGAACGGGCTCGTCTGATGCAAAGCTGTCAGAGCCAGGTGAGGGCAGAGCGGGCCCAGCCGTGCCCGGGGCTGAGCCCAGCAGAGCCCTGGCAGAGCCCAGAGCAGCCTCAGCATCCACAGAGCCCGGCTGGGAGGAGAGAAACCAGAAACCACCCGTCAGCTGAAGGCTCCTGTCCCCCTTGTCCCAAGTGCCCATGGTGCCCAGGCCATGCTGGCCATGCCCAGAGCTGGGCCCAAACCTCCCCAGCACTGCTGCCCTTGGGAGCAGAGCAGGAGGGCAGGACATGTGCCCAGCCTGCAGCCAGCCATGGCAGATCCCCCTCCTCAGCAGCTGCCCAGAGCAGGGGGCTGTTGGCAGGGCCAGGAACCGACTCCCATTTCATACCCACCCCAGCCCATCCTCCCAGCCCTGCCAAAAAGCAGCTTGGCAGCCACTGAAGAATTCATTGCATCCAGCCCAGCAAAGGGGGAGCCTTTGGTGCCCGGCCAGGCCATGCAATGCCCAAATGTGGGAGTATCTCTCTGGCTGTGGGCTCATCTGCAAATTCAGTGTGGAGCCTGCCTTTGAAGAAGGTGCCAGAATCAAAGCCCATCATTTTCAGCTCTCTGGTGGCCACATCGAGGAAGAGGCTGTCATCCTTGATGTCATCCTCGATGTCTCCAGCAGCAGCAGCCCCACCTGGCACAGCTACTGCAGGGACTCCCCCTTCCCTGGGGATGAGACCAGGCTGTCAGGGCTCTGCCCAGGGCCCCAGCTGTCAGTGAACCAGGACAAGCACAACCAGCTTGGATGGCGGCCACCAGTGGTGGGCAGAGCAGCTCAGCTCCAGCACAAGGGCTGCCTGTTCCCATCTGATGACCCGTGGCAGTGATCCAGGCAGGACAAAAAAGTCTGGGTTTCTTTGCCTCTGATTGCCAAGCCTTGTGTGGAGCTGTAACTTACCAGGGCCCTGGATCAAAGGGTGCCTGTGGCTCTCTCCCTTCTTCTATGGCAGATGAATATCCTGCAGCCAAGGATCAGAGAACAGGGCTTCCAATGAGGGCCTGTCCACATCGAGCATGGATAAACACCGCCTGATCAGACCTTGGCACTCTGTGGAGAGAAACCACAAACCGCCGGTCAATTGGAGAGGGCTCCTGTCCGCTTTGCCCCACCATTGCCATGCCCAGGCCATGCTGGGTGTGCCCAGAGCTGGGCCTAAATTTTCCCATCAGTTCCTTGTTTTGGAGGAGAGCAGGAGAGCAGCACATGTGTCCCCTCCTCAGCAGCTGCCAGAGCAGGATGCTCACGATCCTGCTGCTGTCTCCCAACACTGATACTCCCCCTGTGCCCAGAGATGAGGATCCACCTTGAGAGAGCCGTTGTGGCAGCGAGAGCTGATGGTCCCAGCTGATCTTCTGGCCCTTCCTGAAAGGGTGCTCCCCGCAGACCATCTGGTGCAGCAGGATGCCCAGGGACCAGACCGTGGCTGCCTGGCCATAGCACCAGCCAAAGTGGGTCCATTCTGGGGCTGTAGGACGGTGTTCCGATGGAATCCAGATGGAGCTCATCAGGGGGATGCTGCTGCTCCCAGAGTCTCACCCCAGCATCCCTGGGCATGCGGGGGCTGCACAAGTGGCACACGGTGTGACCCGCTGCCCTCTGGCCAGCACCTGGCACTTGGGTGCAGACTTGAGGTCGTAAAAGAAGCCACAGATCTGGGAAGAGGGCAGAGGAAGCCCTGGCAGGGCCCGACCATGACATGCAGAGGAAAAACCCACTCAGTGCTGGGGAAAAGCCATGCCTTCATCCTCCCTGCCTGCATTGCCCCAAAAAAACCAAGGCAAACAAGGCAAGCAGAGCAG
>JAVTVJ010011800.1:0-11104 GCA_034509425.1 Eopsaltria australis
ACACAAAAAGTGTCCCTTTTCTCTGAGAAAGAGAACTCTGCCCCCCAGTTTCTTGATGTCAGTTTGGTGGAGGTTTTTGGCCCTGCAAGGGCAGCCAGGGTCCTTGTCGGTGGCAGCTTGGGTCTGCGAGGAATCTTGATCCATGCGAAATTTCAGCATGGGGCTGTCAACTCCCAGGCATGGGGCCTTCGATACAAATGGTGGCACTTATCCACGTGAAAGAAAACTCAGTCTCCCAAATCCATGATGCCAGTTTTAAGGAGGCATTTAGACCTCCAATTGCAGCCAGATTTCTTGTTGATGGCTGCTTGCGTCAGCCAGTAATCTTGATCCATCCGGAATTTCAGGTGGCGTCCGGGAGGAGAGTGCCTTAGGGCTGGGACACAAAATGTGTCCCTTTCCTCTGAGAAAGGGAACTCTGCCCCCACTTTCTTCAGGTCAGTTATGAGGAGGGTTTTGGCCCTGCAAGGGCAGCCAGAGTCATTGTCGGTGGCAGCTTGATTCTACGAGGAATCTTGATCCATGCGGAATTTCAGGAGGCAGCAGGGAGAACAGTGCCTTAGGGCCGGGACACAAAAAGTGTCCCTTTTCTCTGAGAAAGAGAACTCTGCCCCCCAGTTTCTTGATGTCAGTTTGGAGGAGGGTTTTGGCCCTACAAGGGTAGCCAGGGTCCCTGTCGGTGGCAGCTTGGGTCTGCGAGGAATCTTAATCCATGCGGAATTTCAGCATGCGGCTGTCAACTCCCAGATATGTGGCCTTCGATGCAAACAATGGCGCATTTCCATGTGAAAGAAAACTCAGTCCCCCAGATGCATGATGCCAGTTTTTAGGAGGCATTTAGCCCTCCAATTGCAGCCAGAGTTCTAGTAATGGCAGCTTGGGTCTGGGAAGGATCTCTATCCCTTTGGCATTTCAGGTGGCGTCCGGGAGCACAGTGCCTTCGGGCCGGGACACAAAAAGTGTCCCTTTTCTCTGAGAAAGAGAACTCTGCCCCCCAGTTTCTTGATGTAAATGTGGAGGAGGTTTTAGCCCTGCAAGGGCAGCCAGGGTCCTAGTCGGTGGCAGCTTGGGTCTGCGAGGAATCTTGATCCATACGGAATATCAGGAGGAAGCAGGGAGCACAGTGCCTTAGGGCCGGGACACAAAAAGTGTCCCTTTTCTCTGAGAAAGAGAACTCTGCCCCCCACTTTCTTGATGTCAGTTTGGAGGAGGGTTTTGGCCCTGCAAGGGCAGCCAGGGTCCTTGTCGGTGGCTGTTGGGAAATGGCCATTTCTGGCTGCACAGACATAAGGTATAAGTGAGCAATCCAGACTCCATAGATAAGTGTTAGGCCTCTGCTCAAGGCTGTTCTCAGAACAACTGTGGGAAAGGGAGACATGAGAGCTGTAAACAAGTTGCAGGTGTCTAGAGATTAGCTTGGCAGAAGAAACTGTTGATGTTATTGCCTTCTGAGACCAGTCTGTGTTTTAATTAGATTAGAGAAAAATCCCGTGTGAAACTTCGTAAGTGAATAATATTTTGAGCACGTAAGGTAGTATAAGTATGTGCACTGTCTGACAATAAACGAGCTTGATTTATGAACCACATTGGCTCGTCGTCTTGCTCCTCTCGCCGACAAATGGTGACCCCGACGTACGGGACGGAGACGCGCGGGACCTGACCGGCGGGATCGGGAAAGCACCGGTAGCAGCGACCGGGGAGCTAAGATCTATACCTTTTGCGCGACGAAGGGGAGATCCGATAGCTCGGACCTCGGGAGAAAGGTCCGCCGCCCGAAACGGCTACACTCTGAGAAGCTGCGTGGCGATCGCAGATTCAGCGGATAGACGCGGCGCGGGAAGACGCGGAGGGGCCGGCGCGGAGGGACGCGGAGGCCGTTGCGATCAGCTAGAAGTGGTTAACCAGCTGGACGAAGATGGACAAAGAGGTAGCCGTAGACTTATTAACACGCTTTTTAGAAAAGCAGGGAGTTAGCAAAGACACCTTAAAACAGGTGACAGGATTAGTTACGTTAGGAGTAGAAAAGGGTTGCTTCAGGGACCCTAATACGATCTTTGACCTGCCTGAATGGCGGAAATATGGTGATCAGTTGTTTGAGGGAATTCTAGACAGCAACAAGATAGGCGCGACACTCGGGAAGCCCTGGAGGGAGGTAACGACCTGTTTGCAAAGATACCAGGCAGAGAAAAAAGTTGCAGCCGTAACCAAAACTAGAAGGAATCACGGAAGGGAGCGGGGGGACTCCGGGAGGTGAGCGCCCTATCCCGGGAATGCTCGGCATTGGTAACGAAACGCCCAGCCTGCCGGCAGTAGGGAGGTGTGTGCTGCGGGGGGTGCACGGCTCCCCGCCCGAGCACGGCGTTGCCCCGGAGGCGGCCGCTGTTTGCGCGGAGCAATCGGCCGCCCCGGCGCCCGCGCCGCCGGAGCCGGAGGAGGGGTGTCCGCCCCTCCCCTGTGCACCGGCCGAACCACAGGAGGAAGATCAGCCGGCTTTGCCCCCCACCCCGGGCGATTCTATGCCTTCTCGCCCGGTGCGAGGAAGCAGTGTCCCTTCTCGGCAGGAGCAGCCGCCGGCGCGCCAGCCGCCGCTCGCGCCCCCCCCCTCGCTGGGTGGAGGTGGAGGCGGGGGCGCTGCTCCGTTTCGCGCGGGGGAAGGGAGACGCAGAATTAGCTGGGCGAAGGTGGAACAGAAAGCTTTGGAAGAGGGCGATGAAAAACTAGCTCAGGACGTTAGAACTTTAAGCCGAGGAGAAGCGGCGTTTCCAGTGCTCTTTCAGTCCCTGCAGGATGATAGGGTATCCGCGGCTATCACAGCTGGGGTGCCGCAGTGGAGGCGAGGGGCACTGTTACGCCAGTGTGTTTTAGAAAATTGTAATCGGCAGACGCTGCCCGCAGACACCTCCATTCAGGTCATGTTAGAAAGGATGAGCCGAGTGCCGGTGGGAATGCAGGCATTTATAGCAGAAATAGTCACCGCCATGGGAGACAAAAGAGGTGAAATGATAGCCCCTGCCAGACGCAGGCCCTTAGCGCAGAGGCGGGAGGGTCGCGCCTAGGCAGAGAACCTCGGTGCTTCAGGGTCCGGGAAGAGGACGGAAGGGATGGAGATAGATGAAGGACAGCTGACAGTCCAGGACCTCTTCTAACTTATCATCTCTGTGAGAGAATTGAACTGTGATAATTCCGCTATGCGGAATCTCCTAAAATGGACTTGAGACTGTAGATTAACCCTGAGAGCGAGAGTGGCCTTTCAAATACCCGGCTGAGAGACAATTAAAAAGGGCGCTGTGAGACATGTTCAGTGATAACCGGACAGCCGCCCCCGAGACTGTGAAGACAGCTTTGCAATCGGACTCGCTTCTACAATCCGTCAGGGAAAAAGAAACAGAAAAGTGATGTACTGGAGGGATTTCTACATGTTTAAAAGGTTAGAGAGCTCGGCCCGCGAGCCTCCAACGGCACCCCCTCCCCCCCCCACCCCCCCGCAGCGGTTTCGGATTTCTCCCCGCGGCCGCTGCAGTAAGCGGCGGCTCCTGCCCGGCAGTCCCTGCCCTCGGCTCCTGCCCTCGGCTCCGGCGGCATCTCAGAGCGCCGGGGGTGGGAGGCTGTGGAGCCGGCAGCGGTGGTGACACGGCGCGGCAACAGCCACGGTTTTTCTGTGCGCCGGGCGGGCGGCGAGGAACCTCTTTTCCCAGCATCGACTAAGTAACAACAGTTTTCCCTAGCCACAGGGACCGCGCGCAGCTCGCTTGCTGGCACCGGAAAACGGGTAGGAGAGCGCGGCCGCCCGCCGTGCTCCAACAGTACCGGCCCAGCACTCCCTGCGCCTGCGCCCTCGACCGCCGGTGCTCCTGAGTCAAGCCCTGGGTGCACTTTTAATAGGTCGTTTTTCTGCAAGTATCAAAGACTGTTCATATTGTCTCGTATACTTGCTGCTGACTTTACTGGTGGAAATTGTGTTAACAAGAAGAAATCTGGGAAATCTAGGTTGCTACAGGACTTGCACTTAGTCAGTGTAAAAAGAAAAAGGGGGAGAAAGGGAGGACGGAGAGAGTGAGAGTGCTGGAGTGACTGTTTACAGGCATCCAGCCCACAGCAACAATTCAGCAAAAACAAAGGATTGAAAACCTGGCAGAACTGATCCAGAGGGGACGCAGCAGAAGTGTACACCTAACAGGCCGGTGCCAAAGCGCAGCCGAGGCCGAGCAGAATAAGGAAGTTTGGGCGAAATGTAAACTGATTAATAAGCTAGAAGAAACATTTGAATAAATAATATGTGCAAACTTACAGACTATATATTAGGAAATGTTTAAGTCAGATTTTCCTTGAAGGACTCTTGAGAGTTAAAGTTAAGTAGTGTATCTTTTATCAAAAAAAAAAAAAAAATGTAAAAGTAAGACAAGAAGATTGCTTGTTGGAGCAAAACTGAGCAGTTTGTTTCTTATAGTGATAGTATTAGAATAAGATTTCAAATATTTCTGTCTTGATTTTTTTCATTCTGCAAAATCCTGCATGTTTTAGAGTGGTAAGCCTTAGTAGCAGAATTTGTCAGGAAATGTATACCTTTGTATTGTTTGTTAATTAATGATGGGAATTGTCTTGCTAGATAGAAATGAATGACTGGAATTGTAATCTGTTCTTACTGTTTTTCCTGTTTTACTTTGTTTCAATGAGTGTTTGAGTTTTATACCTACAGCTGAATTTGGAAGTACAGTGATCTCGGAGAAGATGGAGCAAAGAAAGGATGGATCTGTGTGCTTGCAGCTTGCAACACTGTTTTCAAACATATCCCAAGCGATCACCCCTGATGTATTAGTACTTATAAATATATTGTTAAAGTTTAAATGCTATTAGGTTTCTTAAGTTCTGTTACAGTTAAGTATTACAACTAGATTTTATAAGAGTTAACTACAACTATACATAGCTATGTGTGTTATAGCAAGGATTAAGTTCTGTTAAGATTACGTACGTAAACTCATGCATATGCAATCTTTTAATTATCATGTTCATGGTACCATGGTCTTTTTAGTCAAAAGTAGTTGACAACATCTGTTATTTTACAGTCTGCACAACCTGTGTTATGTTTGTGTAACTGTCTCTATTATTTGCTCAGATCTAAGTAACCTTCTTAGTTGTTGTTTCTAACAATTTTCTCATAAGATCTGTGTTAGAAAAATCCCTCCAGTTGGAGTCCTGGCCCTGGCCAAGCCTTGACTCTCCCTGGTCGGACATCTACCAATGGACCCAGGTGTTTCTGCATCCAAATCGTATTTAAGTCGGGTTTGACTTAATAATTGGAATTTATATCAGCTCTATCCTTTTTGGGGTGGACCTGGAGACCCTATCCGGAAGGGCTTTCCATGTCTTCACTGAAACAAGGCAGCTGTTGCAGACCCTGGGTGTTGGCATAGTATTCCAGAATTCAGTAAGGTATTACCCTGATTAACAGCCTTCAGAGACAAAGCAATTGAAGCTAATTTGCTGAACTATTGGGTAATGAAAAAAACACAAGATTCACCTTAGAATGTTTAGCACATAGTATTAGAAGTATTCTTATGTCTAGTTATGTGTGTTTCTTACTGCGCTACCTATGACAAATGGATGGTAATGCCATAAACAAACTCATACTGATTAAAACAGAAAGGGGAATTGTAAGGTTGCAAGTATGTGTGTTAAATCACGAAAAAGATACAGATAATTGTACACTTAAAGTACGCCTTTAAGAGACTGGTTAACAAGCTTAAGTTTTAAAGACTGATTAGTGAACTTTGTAAAATGGAATTGATAGTTTTAGTAATTATTATAATCATAAGTGTATTATTGCCATGTGTAGTTAAGTATTTGATGAATACAGTAGAAGAAAAAAAAAAAAGGTGTAAACCAGGCCTGGATTGCTCAAAGAAAAGAAGGGGGATATGTTGGGAAATGGCCATCTCTATGTGAGCAATCCAGGCCCCTCAGATGAACGCAAGGCCGGAGAAGCTCATGGTACCTTTCACCAAAATGCGAAGGGACTTTTTCGCCAGTTTAGGATGACAATGTGGGAAGCGGGGGGCGTTGTGGGGGCCTGCCCCGGCTGTAGCCGCCATGGCCCAGGGCTGGGCTTGGTGTGGGTCCCCGGGGCTTGGGCCCGTGTGAACTCTAGCCTTTCAGTGTATGGAGACACTCGTGTATGGTGCAATTATACCTCCCACAACATTTCCCATTCTACTAATCAACCCTTGAAATTACCTAGTGGCGTGTTTTTCATTTGTGGAGATCGAGCCTGGCCAGGTATCCCCTCCAAAATAAAAGGGGGACCCTGTTCTCTTGGAAGGTTGACATTGCTGACCCCCAACACCTCGATGATTCTTAATAAGCTTCGACAGCACCATCTCAGGCGCTTGAAACGCTTTGTACACGGCTTTGCTGCTGATTGCAAATCTAATGTCGAGTTTTGGTCGCCTGCTGCTATTATTGCAGCCTCCTTCCTTGCTCCAGGAGTGGCCTTGGCTGGGGCCTTGGCCCAATTGAACAAACTAGGTTGTTGGCTCTCCAAACAAACAAACGCTACATCTAAAGCAATTTCAGACTTGTTGCTTGATGTGGATTCGGTGAGACACGCCACGTTGCAAAATAGAGCCGCAATAGACTTTTTATTGTTGGCACAAGGACATGGGTGTGAAGAATTTGAGGGAATGTGTTGCATGAATCTCTCTGACCATTCTAATTCAATACATGCACAGTTAAAAACTTTGACTCAGCTCACCCAGCAATTGCAAGTGAGCAATGACTTAGGAATAGCTAAATGGTTGTCCTCATTGGGCATCACAGGTTGGATCAAAACCTTGTTATTTGAAGGCCTTCGATTGTGTGTTGTTGTTATTGTGTTTATAATAATTGTTAAGATTGTGTATAGCTGTTTAATGAAACAAGTAACCAAGGTGACCCACAATGTTTTGCTCACAAAAGAAGAACAAGGAGGAATTGTTGAAGAATGGCTCCATGACCAGGGCCATGGGTCGCGAGAGGGCTTGTGCAAGGAAGACCCAGTTTAACTGGGAAAAGACTGAAGTAGATAATAAGAGTAACATTGCCTTTAAGAAATTGATTGACTGATATAAGTTTTAAAAATAGATGATGAATGAAGTTTATTAAGATAAGATTAATAGTTTTAATAGTTATTACAATCATAAGAGTAAAAGTGCCATAAGTTCAGTTAAGTTTAAGTTTTGCTAAATTTAAGTGATGTTAGGTTAAAGTTATTGATTTTAAATTCTGTTAAGCTCTATTAAGGTTAGGTTCTGTTAAATTTAAGTTCTGCTAAATATAAGTGTTAAGTTTAAGTGAAGTTAAGTTTAAGTGATTATAGGTAAGTTTTAAGGACTGTTAAAGTTAAGTGCTGTTAAGTTTCATTTCTGTTAAGTTCAAGTGTCAATTAGTTTATAATGTTAAATATTTGATAAATAATAGAAAAATGTAAACATGGTCTGGATTGCTCAAAGAAAAGAAGGGGGATATGTTGGGAAATGGCCATTTCTGGCTGCACAGACATAAGGTATAAGTGAGCAATCCAGACTCCATAGATAAATGTTAGGCCTCTGCTCAAGGCTGTTCTCAGAACAACTGTGGGAAAGGGAGACATGAGAGCTGTAAACAAGGTGCAGGTGTCTAGAGATTAGCTTGGCAGAAGAAACTGTTGATGTTATTGCCTTCTGAGACCAGTCTGTGTTTTAATTAGATTAGAGAAAAATCCCGTGTGAAACTTCGTAAGTGAATAATATTTTCAGCACGTAAGGTAGTATAAGTATGTGCACTGTCTGACAATAAACGAGCTTGATTTATGAACCACATTGGCTCGTCGTCTTGCTCCTCTCGCCGACAGGTGGCAGCTTGGGTCTGTGAGGGATCTTGATCCATGCGGAGTTTCAGCAGGCATCCGGGAGAGCAGTGCCTTAGGGCCGGGACACAAAAATGTTCCTTTTCTCTGAGAAAGAGAACTCTGCCCCCCACTTTCTTGATGTCAGTTTGGAGGAGGGTTTTGGCCCTGCATGGGCAGCCAGGGTCCTTGTCGGTGGTAGCTTGGGTCTGCGAGGAATCTTAATCCATGCGGAATTTCAGCATGGGGCTGTCAACTCCCAGACATGGGGCCTTCCATACAAATGATGGCACTTTTCCACGTGAAAGAAAACTCAGTCTCCCAAATACATGATGCCAGTTTTTAGGAGGCATTTAGCCCTGCACTTACAGCCAGAGTCCTAGTTGCTGGCAGCTTGCGGCAGCCAGTAATCTTGATCCATACGAAATTTCAGGTGGTGTCCGGGAGAACAGTGCCTTAGGGCCGGGACACAAAAAGTGTCCCTTTTCTCTGAGAAGAGAACTCTGCCCCCCACTTTCTTGATGTCAGTTTGGAGGAGGGTTTTGGCCCTGCAAGGGCAGCCAGGGTCCTTGTCGGTGGTAGCTTGGGTCTGCGAGGAATCTTGATCCATGAGAAATTTCAGCAGGCAGCAGGGAGAACAGTGCCTTAGGGCCAGGACACAAAGGTGTCCCTTTTCTCTGAGAAAGAGAACTCTGCCCCCCACTTTCTTGATGTCAGTTTGGAGGAGGGTTTTGGCCCTGCAAGGGCAGCCAGGGTCCTTGCGGTGGCAGCTTGGGTCTGCGAGGAATCTTGATCCATGCGAAATTTCAGCAGGCAGCAGGGAGAACAGTGCCTTAGGGCCAGGACACAAAAAGTGTCCCTTTTCTCTGAGAAAGAGAACTCTGCCCCCCACTTTCTTGATGTCAGTTTGGAGGAGGGTTTTGGCCCTGCAAAGGCAGCCAGGGTCCTTGTCGTGGCAGCTTGGGTCTGCGAGGAATCTTGATCCATGCGGAATATCAGGAGTCATCCGGGAGCAGAGTGCCTTCGGGCCGGGACACAAAAAGTGTCCCTTTTCTCTGAGAAAGAGAACTCTGCCCGCCACTTTCTTGATGTCAGTTTGGAGGAGGGTTTTGGCCCTGCAAGGGCAGCCAGGGTCCTTGTCGGTGGCAGCTTGGGTCTGCGAGGAATCTTAATCCATGCGGAATTTCAGGAGGCATCCGGGAGCACAGTATATTCAGCCCGGGACACAAAAGTGTCCCTTTCCTCGGAGAAAGAGAACTCTGCCCCCCAGTTTCTTGATGTCAGTTTGGAAGAGGGTTTTGGCCGTGCAAAAGCAGCCAGGGTCCTTGTTGGAAGCAGCTTGGGTCTGTAAGGGATCTTGATCCATGCGGAATTTCAGGAGGCATCCGGGAGCAGAGTGCCTTAGGGCCGGGACACAAAAAGTGTCCCTTTTCTCTGAGAAAGAGAACTCTGCCCCCCAGTTTCTTGATGTCAGTTTGGAGGAGGGTTTTGGCCCTGCAAGGGCAGCCAGGGTCCTTGTCGGTGGCAGCTGGGTCTGTGAGGGATCTTGATCCATACGGAATTTCAGGAGGCATCCGGGAGCAGAGTGCCTTAGGGCCGGGACACAAAAAGTCTCCCTTTTCTCTGAGAAAGAGAACTCTGCCCCCTAGTTTCCTGACGTCAGTTTGATGGAGGGTTTTGGCCCTGCAAGGGCAGCCAGGGTCCTTGTCGGTGGCAGCTTGGGTCTGGGATGGATCTTGATCCATGCAGAATTTGAAGAGGCGGCAGTTGATTCCCAGACATGGGGCCTACGATACAACTGATGGCACTTATCCACATGAAAGAAAACTCAGTCTCCCAAATCCATGATGCCAGTTTTAAGGAGGCATTTAGACCTCCAATTGCAGCCAGATTTCTTGTTGATGGCTGCTTGCGTCAGCCAGTAATCTTGATCCATACGGAATTTCAGGTGGCGTCCGGGAGGAGAGTGCCTTAGGGCTGGGACACAAAAAGTGTCCCTTTCCTCTGAGAAAGGGAACTCTGCCCCCACTTTCTTCAGGTCAGTTATGAGGAGGGTTTTGGCCCTGCAAGGGCAGCCAGAGTCATTGTCGGTGGCAGCTTGGTTCTACGAGGAATCTTGATCCATGCGGAATTTCAGGAGGCAGCAGGGAGAACAGTGCCTTAGGGCCGGGACACAAAAAGTGTCCCTTTTCTCTGAGAAAGAGAACTCTGCCCCCCACTTTCTTGATGTCAGTTTGGAGGAGGGTTTTGGCCTGCAAGGGCAGCCAGGGTCCTTCTCGGTGGCAGCTTGGGTCTGCGAGGAATCTTAATCCATGCGGAATTTCAGCATGGGGCTGTCAAATCCCAAACATGGGGCCTTCGATACAAATGATGGCACTTTCCACGTGAAAGAAAAGTCAGTCTCCCAAATCCATGATGCCAGTTTTTAGGAGGCATTTAGCCCTACAATTGCAGCCAGAGTTCTAGTTGATGGCAGCTTAGGTCTGGGAAGGATCTTGATCCGTTCGGCATATCAGGTGGCGTCCGGGAGCAGAGTGCCTTAGGGCCGGGACACAAAAAGTGTCCCTTTTCTCTGGGAAAGAGAACTCTGCCCCCCACTTTCTTGATGTCAGTTTGGTGGATGGTTTTGGCCCTGCAAGGGCAGCCAGGGTGCTTCGCGGTGGTAGCTTGGGTCTGTGAGGGATCTTGCTCCATGCGGAATTTGAAGAGGCGGCAGTTGATTCCCAGACATGGGGCTACGATACAAATGATGGCACTTATCCACGTGAAAGAAAACTTAGGCCCGAAATTCATGATGTCGGTTTGGTGGAGGATTTTAGCCCTACAAATGCAACCAGAGTCCTGGTTGATTGACGCTTGCGTCAGCCAGTAATCTTGATCCATACGAAATTTCAGGTGGCGTCCGGGAGCACAGTGCCTTAGGGCCGGGACACAAAAAGTGTCCCTTTTCACTGATAAAGAGAACTCTGCCCCCCAATTTCTTGATGTCAGTTTGGAGGAGGGTTTTGGCCCTGCAAGGGCAGCCAGGGAATTTGTCGGTGGCAGCTTGTGTCTACGAGGAATCTTAATCCATGCGGAATTTCAGCAGGCAGCAGGGAGCACAGTGCCTTAGGGCCGGGACACAAAAAGTGTCCCTTTTCTCTGAGAAAGAGAACTCTGCCCCGCACTTTCTTGATGTCAGTTTGGAGGAGGGTTTTGGCCCTGCAAGGGCAGCCAGGGTCCTTGTTGGTGTCAGCGTGGGTCTGT